>QUSF01000011.1:2899950-3167450 GCA_003676055.1 Chloebia gouldiae | reverse complement strand
GAAAGAGGGGCGACTTGTTCCCTAGTGCATGCTGAGGCACCTCCTCCTGCCAAGGTGAATAGCGGGGAGAAACGATGGGAGGATGACAACTTCAGGTCTGAGGGCTGTTTCCCTCCATCCACAAGGAAGCTACCTGCCTACAGACCTAAGGCCCTGCCTCGGGTAGCCCAAGGCTGAGGCCAAATATTACGAAATTTAAAACTAATGCGGTGCTAGGAACGGTTGCAACATTGCAATTTGCAGTAGATACAAAAACCAAGTAAAGGGTCTCTGACCTTCCTAACCTTATACGAGTTGAGATCCACCCCCAACACTCCCTTCCTGCCTACCATGAATATAATTAAGGGGAAGCCGCAGTGGTAATTTCTCTCCTCATTAACTTCCTGATTGGTTTCAGGCTCAGGATTCCAGCGGCCGGCAGTTTGTCACCAATTCCAAATGGCCAATCGTTAATACTAATGTTTGTGTAGCTAACTGCCAGCATCTGCCACGGCTTCTTGTACAACAATAATAGTGAAAGGGTAACATTAGTGCTTCCCGTGCTAATTCAGATTCTGTTCATCAATAGGAAAATCTATGATGTAATTAGCAATATGCATCGGTAGTTGAGGCAGTTGGAGGGAAACTAAATCACAGCAGGAACTCCATGAGTCCCTGACACCTTTATCATCAATTCCATGTTCTGCATTTTACTGCTCAGTGGAAAGTATTACCAGTCTGTGCTCTTTTAAAACAGAGTATTGTTTATAGACATTGCTGGTTTCTTAGAAGCCATGATGAATCTAGTACAACTGCACAAAAACAAGGAATATGGAGTTGAGGCTTAAACTCTGTCCGGAAATCACACTGCTGTGCCTAAGTGAGTTGCTCCTCCACACTTGAGCCCCGGGTGCTTTCAGACTGGGGCCTTCGAGTAGTCCTGAAGTTCAATGAAAAAAAAGATGAAGTCAGGCTTGACTTTGATAGCCAGTCAAATTCAGCTGGATTCAATGAAAGTAAACTGCACCATCCGGGCTTAGCCCACTACACATGGGAAAATTAGAAATACATACTTAAAAAACCACCATAATCCCATTTCTGCAGTATCCTGTGTTTCTGCCATAACTTCCATTTGCAGCTCAGCTTCCAAATTTGTCCTGTTTTTAAACACAACACTGGTTACTAAGAGATGGAAAAGACAGTATGAAGTCGACATCACACACACACCATTTTCACTTACTTAACCCATGAGCAGACAAAATAGCTATTTCCATTCCTTTCAGGGAGTTTTGACCATTTTTGATATTGCAGAACCTGACTCCTTGATTTAATGCAAGTGTCTCCTTTGATGCATATAAGGGATGACTAAGGCTCTAACATCACCCTGCCAAAGCAGACCCTATTATTGTTTTTTAGAGCTGACATAAATTTTTAACTCCAGGGAATGGGATATTAACCCCAAATTACATTTTTTCCCAGTTAAAATACAAAGAAAAGAACACAGTGCTTAAACATGAGGGAGTGACAAGGTAGTCAACGCAACTTCCAACAATTTTTATATATTCTGCAAATGTGGCTAATTGTTTTAATGACACAGAAAGAGGAATCTGGTCTGCAGCATCATGTATTCCTTTGCTATGTGGTCAAATGCACAGAACTGCCAAACAGGTCTCCAACATCTCCTGGACTGAAATAACCAGTGCACTGATTTGCCCTTAGAACTGGCTGGAACTGCCCTTACATAACCTGCAGTTGGGAACAACTGTTTAGATTTTTACTTTTTCCACCCCACCAATCCTGAAACCAGTAAGTGCTGCAGAATCAGAAATGATCCTCATGGTTAAAAGAGCGAAATTCTCTTCTGCTGCACATACTCGCTGTATGGGCCAGTCTACACACACTCCCATGATCTGAAACACACACTGTGCACTATTTCAGGTGAGTCTCTTGTTGGGGTGGATCATGCTTTGACTATTTATGTAATGATGGAGATGCTCTGTAGGTCCACATGCCAATGTTCAAGAGGAAAGCACCAACAGAAAATGTAGAATTATCACCTCTCCTGATGTGTCGTACGGACTAGCTGCCCAATGGTAATTCACAGCTTTAAGTTGTGCCTACCAGCAATTGCAGCTTTGGTAGGATATGGCCAGGTCTAGCACCAGGAATCATCTCCTTCTCCATAATGTGCCTTACATTATATAGTACTGCAGCTGGCATGACTTAAACAGGGCTGGCTGGCTCAAGGGTTCAGCTCTCCCAAGTCTCAGAACCTCATTCTGCTCTGATTTAGCATAGTCCAAGATGTGTGAAGGATTAGGACATTCTGTAAGGATTTTGTGTATTCCTGGACTCTAGGACAAAAGTATGAGGGAAGTGACTGAGGTTAAAAGAGGGTAACATTTTGTTTAATCCAAAGTAGCCAATGGGCATGGGGTTTATTTATTTTAAAGGATTTGTTAATACTTCTAAGCATGCATATGCCTGAAGTGATGTAAAGGCCCACTTTTAAATACTGAGATCTATAAATCTCTGCAACAAAGTTTCAGAAAGTGTTGGGGTTTTTTTTTTCCTAAACACAAAAAATCCAACAGATTCAACATGCTACAATACAGATGTTAAAACCCTACCACAGCAAAAGTGCCACTTAGTTTTTGTGATCTACTTTTTGAGCAACTCTAAGTTTGTTTAGTATAGACCTGTGGAATGACACAGAGGACAACTTTTTTTGGTAGACAGACAACCAAATCTGTTTCTTAGCATCTCAAGTGGTGGCTTCTTTGTCTCCTGGAGGAGTGAAACTCCACCATTTTTCCACTGACTTCCAAATTAATCAAAATTTTACTTATTAGATGATTTGGGCTGTATACCCTGCTCTCTGAATATGTTAAGTGTATGTAATAAGAGCCACAAAGATTTTAAAAACAATCTGGCACCACCAAGATTTACCTCAAGCAGGTAAGACTGCTACTTCTGTATCCAGACCTGGACTGCTTTATTGAACAGAATTCCACTGCAGTCAACAGTCACTGGAGTCAAGCAAGGTGCAGTGAGTAGCTGCAATGCTGATAAAAAGTACAAGATACTGAGATTGGAACTTGTAGCTATAAAAAGGCAGCAAAAAGGAAATAAGCCATTCTGTTCCAGTGTTTTAATCATACAGCAATAAAATGTAGAAATTCCAACTTCAAAGAAACAAAACCCATGTTCTTTTTGACTTAAGTATATGAGTTTCATCTGTTTGAGGCTTGTGGCTGATCCTCCCACAGTTGTTACACAGCCCTTATCTGCGTAAATAACAGTACCAGAATTGGGTCTATGACAGTTTTTAAAGACCATTCCTTAATCTAATTAACTTTTACCCTTTGGAAAGCACCTGAATACTTTTGAGCCATATGAATCTGAAAAAAATTCAGCTAATATCACACAGGAAAAGTAGTGAGAAAGGATCCCAACCACAGACATGAAACCTTATGTCTTCTGACACGGGTAACTGCATTGGCTTTTAACTTGAGTGATCCCGAAAATTCAGTGGACTAAAAAGACTAATACACTTCCAGTGATACGAGAAATCAGGTGGACATTCATGCTTGGAAAGTATGTATTTTCTTGAGTATGCATTTAAAAAATGACCAAATGCTAAATAAGAATTAATTTGTGGTACAATTACTTTTTAAAAACTCTTTCACCTTTCTTAGGGAAAGGAAAGTGAGTAAGCATGTCAGGCCCACACACTGCTAAGGGCCATTCACTTCTTCCTGGTGTGCACTCTTTTGTGTCAGCACAGTCACCACACATGTGAACTAGATGCCATTGCCAGTTTGATGGCATGGGAACATCACTAAAGTATGACTAAGTTTTTTGGCATGAACTGCTCCTCACAGTACCTTCTCCTCCAAAGCACTTCCCTTCTGCAAATACTACTGCTGTTGCAGGCAGCAACTTTTACTCCAGGCTACAGAGATCCCACATTAAGGCTCCTGAAAACCAAACTGGCCTGGGAAGCCACGGGCAGTCTTACCAAGAAGCAAGTTAAGATACCTGTACAGAGGGCAAAATAAGATCAAACAGCACTGTCATTCTCCTCAGGATGCCAATTCAAACCACTAAAAGACATAAAGGGTGGCTGGCCATACTGGCTGACTTGGTGGCTTGGAAATAACTACCATAATCAGTTTGAAAACACTGTCCTGTTTTCACCCAAGTCAAAGGCACCCTGTTACTCTGCCACTCAGACTGTTGCCGAAAGGGCTGACTCTAGCTGCCAGCATCAGTGAACAGCCTGCCAGGCTGCAGCAACTATGGTAACACTATGGTAACTGCCTGACAAAGCATGAGATCAAAAACTTCCTATCAACCAAACAAACCCCCAAAACAGTTTGTGCTGCGAAATCAGCCACGAGGAACCAGAGAACTATCAGAATCCTCAGCTGCTGTCTCAGCAACTGAGAAGATATACAAAAAAAAAGAGAATGGAAGAAAGCACGATTTTCCTATTATAGAGAAAATATTAGAATGGCAGCAAGAGTGTCAAGATGTGTCCTGACTTTGCTGGAGATGGTACAATGGGCAAGATGCAGCCTCCAAAGTAAACACATGCAGGAAGGTCAAGTAAATTCTCCTAACGGCTGCCTCTCACCTTTGGGAGTACTCAACCCTATGTTCTTGAACAGGGGTTCAACTCATTAAGCAGAGTTAACTAACAAATGGTCAAGAAGAAAACCTACCTCTGTGATACCACTCGTGTGATCCATTCCTGTGTGTGCTCTATTTAAAAAGATGGAGGACTATTGACTTACACCAGGGTGAAAAAACTGCTCATAAGCCATCCATGCAATATGTTCTGTCTCATGTTCTGGTATTGGGCCCTGCGCAGGGGCACCAACAGTCAAGGACACCAGTAGTCAAGAGCCTATGGGTCCATGGGTTCCTATTAGGCCACAGAGAAGCTTCAAGCAGAGATGAACTTGAATCACCTGTGTCTTCAACATTTTCTTTGAACACAGAGATTCAAATTTTGTAAAGTCTCAGCAATGCATGTTCCTGAACGACACTTGCATTTGGTGAATCCCCAATATATTTTATTGATTTTGCTTCTACGCTGTATGAACTAATGTAAAAAAACCTCCAAACTGCTATCTTCTTCATTACATCTCTCTTGATCAGAATGACTTCCAGGATGAAATGGTTCTTACTGAAAATTCCTGCCAAGATCCACAAGTGCATAAATGTGCTATGCATTTCTGTATTGACTGTCCTTCTCCTCTGTCCTTTGGGCTTCACCACAGATCAGGACCAGGGGACAAATCCTGGAAGCCCACATGAAGCCAAGGGTTTCTGCTTGCTGCAGCTGGTCACTTACAACATACTGCGAGTGCAGACTTCTTCACAGCAGTATGATGCGCACCAATGAGTAAGATAAGCAGGCTGGTACCAAGTAGTTTACAAGGCAAAAAAAAAACTCAGGTATGAATCTGCCTTAAAAATAAACTCCACATATTACTTTGACCAGCTGAAATGTCTTTGTGACTGTTCCTGTGATCAATCTGTAATGGACTCATCAGTGCTGACCACAATGCGAACTGACTTGCAAGAACATGGGAGTGATGATCCTTTTCTGCTTTGCAAACTATTAACATAATGGAAACTTGTCCAGTTCTAGAAAAATGTCTGTAGAAATATATAATGTCAGATATTTTCCTGCTGAAAGGAAGTTACAAGAGCAACAAATAGAGCTGCTTTTGATGCAAAAATAAAAATAGGCCTAAGGATCTTGAAACAAATGCACAATACATCTGTTTCCCTTAACACAGGTGTATGTATTTTACTGCACTGCCCTTCTCCCCTTCTTAAACACCTACTCTTGTCACTAGCATTTAAGGCAATTACGATTATCTTGGAGCCCACAGTAGGCCACATTTATTGTGTATATTCAAATAGCATTAATTTTTGGCATTAGGAACTCAGGATAAAAGGTAAAGATCTGAATAGAGATCTTTATTCAGTATGCTTTACCATGGATTATCTCAATTCTTTTCCAGTTCATGCTTGCAGTTTTAGCAACTAAGAAGGTAGGGCTATAACTGATGTAATTAGAAACCAGAAGCTGGAGAAAATATTCTCTTGTTGACTCCCTCACCTATGGTTTCAAATTCTCTTACAGCAATATGTGAAACAATCAAATAAGGCTTTCCACTTCTCACCCACTACCAGCTAGACAAACAGGATGCTAAAATGGTACTTGGGAAGCTTAGGCTTTTTACTCAGACTCCAAAACATAGCTTCAAACTATACCAATCTTCTATAAAGCAACTGCCCTTCATGCTTGCATGCAAAACAAACTGGAGCAGAGTAGTACTGATGGACCAACGCTCTCTCTATCACCAGCTTTACATTCTGTGGCTAACTTTATGGCACTAAGCCACTGCAGCAGGCTGGGAAAGGCATAGGATGAACAAACTGAGGAAAACTTCAGGTTTGCTGAAGTTTGGGCATTTTTTCAGTCATTGAAAGTGAGGTGACATCACTTGCTTTGAATGACTGAAAGGCCAACAGAATTCAGCTGATAAAAGCTCTCTTTGTTTGGCAGACATGAATGGTTACTTGCCTCTTGTGGATGTACTCACCCCAAGTGCTCACTCTACTGAGTCAGGTCCCAGCCAGGTACACTTCCACAGAAACCTCCCCAGTTTATATTGCACTGCCAGGAACCCTAATGGCTAGTCCTCTCAGAAAGAAAGCATTATTTTGGTAATTTCAGAAAGATTTTGTGCTGTAAGACATGAAGCAATATGTTATCCAGCATCTCAACATAAAGCAGGCACTTCCCACTGTTGGGTAACAAGGTAAAACAGACATTTCTCTAGAAAGGCATCATGATTTAATGCAAAAAGTGTCTCCCTTTTCCCTCCCTAGCTTTTTCCAGTCCTTTATTTAATTCCGTGTTGTCCTGGGCACAGTTGCACAGCAACATGGGGAATTATAATGAAGAATCAGAGCTGAATTGCCAATACTGCAGAGATACACATGCTTCTCCTTCAGGCTGTAACTCTTGACCAGCAGACCTACTTTTGGAGATCCTTACTTCCCTCAGATATTCATGGTCCACCAGAGAACCCAACGGTTTGCCCTGCTGTACTCTGCTTCAGAGTCAAACAGAAATTTTTGAAAAACAGAAACTAGGCAACCATTTAAAGATTCAAGATTAGAAAAGAGCCACAGAAACACAGGAGGCAGCATGATTTCCAGCAAAGGAAGACTTAAAATGTGGCTGTGAACTATAGGGGGTATTTGGACATCTGTCACTAACTGAGGAGCAGCAAGGAATCTCAGAGGAATGAAGTAGTTTGCTTCATCATGTAACAAGACTGTGACAAAGCTGGAAGTCAAATACTACTTCTCTATTCCACACACAACACTGGAGACTGATTCCTCATCAAAAAAAGATGTCCCTCGTGTGTTATACGCAGAAGACTGACAAAAGACAGGCAGAACTGAAAAAAAGTGAACTTCAAATCCACTCTTTGGATTGTTTTTCTTACTCCTATAGTAATTAAATTATAACAAGACTAAAATATAAACATACCAATAATTTCTCATGAGAAATATGTAACTATTTTACCAGCTGCTGGTGCATAGGCCTAAGTTTCTATTTTGAGCATTTTATCCTGCCAGGACTGGTTTTGCACAAAATTGCTGTGCTGTGGAGGCCAGAGTCTTGCAAATCCCTAGACTGTCCCAGTACTGGGCATAGTAGCAAGGCAGGACTTAGCATCCTAGATGCCTCTCCTGTGTGGCAACTTTCTGAAGCCAGATCCATGAAATTAATTGTGTTTACAGAGGTTTGTTTGGTTTGGGTTTTTTTTTCCCATGAGAGAACAAACCATTCCAGAAATCAGAGTCCCAAGAGGCCACACAACCTTGTGAATGGCCAGCAACCTCTGACAGCAAGGCAAGAATAGCAGTTGATTGCCTACAACTCTGTATCTTTGACAGGAATCATAGAATGGTTTGGTTGGGAGGCATCTTTAGGCCATCGAGTTCAACTCCCTTGCAGTGAGAAGAGATGTCTCAAACTAGATCAGGTAGCTCAAAATCCATTCAACCTGACCTTGAATGTTCCCGTGAATGTTCCCACTTGTGAACTCTCTGGAAAACCTGTGCCAGTATTTTACCACCATCATTGTAAAAAAATTCTCCCAGTATCTAGTCTGAACTTACCCTCCTTTAGTTTAAAATCACCATTCCTTCTCCTATCTATTAAAAAGCCAGTCATGCCCTTATCAGCCCCCTCTAACTACTGAAAGGCCTCAACAATGTCTCCCTGGAGTCTCTCTTCTCCAGGCTCAAAATGGAGTCATCATCCATGTGAGACTGTTGAGGAAAGAAAGCCAGCTGAATCTTCTGTTTGTGCTAAGTTTGCAGAAATACTTGATTTCAGCAAAAACACTACGTGGGTTAGATTTTTCCAAAGCAAAAGTTTCTATCAGAACAGTTTCCAGCCAGCTCTAAAGATGAGAACACGGTATTGTCTCTTGGCACCCTTGAGTTCCCTCAGGCACAGTTAGGTGACTTCATGCTAATTTTGTGGAGACTGCTGTCTGTCTCCTTTGGATTCTGCATCTTCTCCTATGCTGATGACACAGGCTTTTCCATACATCCCAACCACCACCTAACCAACAAATAATGCCACAACAAAGTGACTGAATAGGCAAAAGGCTTTTCTGGGATGACTCCTGACATTGAGGGTGCAGACAAGGTAGGAACTGCTTCCTGTTTCAAGGGAAGACCTCACAGGCTACATCTGTCTCCTGGACCAACAATAACTAGGGAGTCCCAGCTCCTAGGGCATATGCTTCTGGGCATCACTACAATATAGCTGCCTTTGTTTTTTAAGATACATGTATTTCAAACCTGTCTATAGAAGAAATTCCTTGTCAATAATTACCTTATAAGCATCAATTGTCCTACCTAAAAATGCACTGCCATTTGCAACAGCTGAGGCAACAAAAAGGTTTTTGAAAACATGGTAAATTTTAAAGGAAAGAGTGCACTCAAGGCTCAGGATAATGTTACCAAGTAGCAGAATATGTGGAGACACAGAAGGCACAAAGTTTCTCCCTTGTGTGGCTGTGCTAAACAAAAGAAACAGGATTCCAAGAGATTTAACAATCACATAACACCTTTCAGTATTCAGCACAGAAATCCAAATACAACAGTATTTTGGCTGAACGTCTCTCCACTCTTGGGTCAGAAAGGCTGTTAATCTTCACTAGCATATTAGGAAGAAAAAACTGCACGACACCAAGACCAGCCATATAAATGTAAATGTTAATTCTGGTCACTTCTCTCTGTATTTAATTGTTGCCAATGCAAACTAAAATACAAGATCCATGCCCAGATCATCAGTCCTAATGCTCAAAGCATAATCAAATAGTTAATAACCATGGACTCAGCTCCTTCAGGTTTAATAATTTAATTTTAAAAAGCACTGCCTCAGTGCAACTGTGCTGTATTATACAGCTTAAATTTTTTTTTGGTCATAACCTGCAAGCTTTTGGAAGTCAAGAGGTTACTACACAATCTGTCAAAAACACTAGGTCTAATGCAAGCAATCTGTTATGGTAAATACAATATTTTATTGGAACTTGCAAATAGTTTAATTTAATCCTAAAATTCTCTTATAATTCAACTGTCTCAGCTGCAAAGGGAGAAGAAAAAGATCTCTAACTTGTACCACACTTGCAAAAGGAATAGGTTTGTCATGGACTTCAGCACGAGCAACACTATATTCACCTTTGACAGTGCCCAAAATTGAGTAAGAGGAAAGAAAGAAGATGCCTTATCACTTACATCTTGCAATTTAACTGAATCTGCAATTTTAAAAGCCCAGAAGTGACTTTAAAGTGACTTAGTATTACCATGGCATTACAATTTTTAATATTAACTTCAATGTGGATGCAAGTTCAGCAGATCTGCAGTAAAATGCTTCAAGGAGTATTGATGAAATAAACAGCACAAGATGGGTATGTGCAGAGTAAAAATGTTGCTACTTGTTTTAAAGTGAGATTTATTCCCCACAAAGTTTAGGAACCTTGCTGCAGTAAGTCACAATACTTGAGCAAATAGGGACAAAAACAGAACACAAAACATTTTTGAGGTAGTCAAGTAAGTTAAATGAAGTTTCACACAACATTAGGCTTAAGACAGATCCACTGTGTTGTATTTATATTCATTTCCATGAACACAATACAAGTAATGCTGAGTGTGTGCCATCAGCTAGAGAGCATGGGCCGTGTCTAATGATGCTGCTGGTGCTGCCAGCTGCATCTCCACAGGCCCAGTGATGTCCTACAGCCTATCTGGTGATGCCCACCTGGTGGTAAGGTCAACCCACCAGCAGCCAGCCTCTTCTTCCAGATCCTGACAGCAGCAGCCTTGCTAGGAAGGACTGAAACTCCTCTGAGATCACACTGGTTACAGTCTACATGCTGTAGAGCCTGCCAGTAGGGCCCAAAAGCCTTGATATTGTTAGTTTCCTTCAAGGGTACTAGTTCCTCTTGTGCCATCTTTCCTGACTAACTGAATGGTCAGTCTAGCCAGCAAGTTTCACGGAAATCACTCCAACACTCCACCTCTGTTAATTTCTATAGTGCTGAATGCAAGTCTGGTCAGTAAGAAGGTGGTTCGACACTCTGAGGGCAAGGCAAGATGAAGTTAAGTGAAAACTGCAGCTCATCCTCTCCTGCATCATACAGCCCTGCTGCAACCCACCACAGACACAGGGCGGTGGAGTCAGGAGCACAGGCTGCAAGGAGCTTGCATGATACAGTAACTTGGCGCTGTTCAGGGTCAAAGCAGGGGTTTTTCCCTCTCTTGAAAGACAGGGAAGGCAGTCCTACTCCACACGCACACAGAGCAGTTGAAGGCAGAAAGAAAAGCAGATGAAATGGTTCAAGTTGGAAAGTTAAGAGTCACAGTTACAGAGGTCAGCTCCACAGCTGAGAAGGGGCAGTTATTTTCAAATTACAGGCCAACCCTCTCCTGAGACTTTTTCACTACAATTAGGCAGTTGCATATTCATTTTGGGTAGTCCCAGGGAACTAATGCACCCTCCTAACAGGAATACAGCAGACAACTCTTAACAAGCCAGTGTTATTTCACTCCTATGTAGACTCTGTCTGCACAAACCTGTGCGCAGTATTTGTAACTTTGGAAAAATTAGAGACACAATCCACAAAATTAAAGCTCCTGAAAACACTTGTAATTCAGGGAACCACTGCAGCTAGATGGGTTGGTAGAGACAGCTTTATGAACTAGAAGTTCATATTTATCTAAGGCAGAAAACAGCAACTAACATGAGTGAAGTCTTGATCGAGAGTAATCAGAAAAATTTATACTATAGTTATGGATAGACAGCTATTTCAAATCTGCCTCAAAACTGAAATTTATCAAAATGTGTTTCATAAACGCAAAAGCCAGTACAAAAACAATCACTGAAACAGTGTAAACAGTTGTTCCAGGGTGGAAAAACAGAATCCTCCTGCAGTGATTGCAATTGCTCAGAGACAGAACTTGAAAGGCAAAATGATTTATAAACAAATCGGAGAGAGCTCTCATTGATTTTTCTTTTCTTTTTATGTCCAGAAAGGAAACAAAACAAATGGCCAACTGGACTAGGAACATTCTTTTATTTTCAGCAGTCTAATACATGACTAATGCTATGCTTGTAATAAATAACTAATCTACACACAGCATAGATAGAGGGTGTGATTCAGACCTCAGACAAATTTTCAACCTGAGAAATCTAATTGATTTAACAGATACTATGAGATAAACATAAGGCATAGAGCTTTGAAACTGGCACTGTAAAATTATGAGAAAGCAGGGAATAAATGCAAATATATAAATGCCATTGTTAAAGAAGAAACTAAATTTAAATGGATTGGTTTATTTCAATATGAACTACAGTGAATACTCTGTATAACCCAGCTCCCATTTTTTCCTCATTACATAGTAAAATGAATCCCCACAAATTATGTCTTCAATTCCCTACATAATTCAAAACCAATCTCAAGATTTTATAAGACTTTAAAGAAAAGACTATTTCAGAAATAAACGCTCCCCACCCCAGTCCCTTCAAACATTTTTTAAGGGAGCTGTAATCCACACACAGAGGCCTTCAGCTTTTCTTACATCAGCCTGTGGGTACCAAGTGCAGAACCTTTAGTAGCAGAGGTGGTGACACACTGTAGGGAAGGGTAGGGAGCTGCTGGCATTTGCTGCTGCTGCACCACTGTGCTGTGACAAAACAGGAATGTGTTCAGCAAAGGGCAATCAGTGGACAGCCACCCTAGCAGAAACCACCAGGTCCCTTCAGTCTTCTCCTCAGAACACCAACAGCCACTAAAAAGGGAAAACGCGGACACTCTCCTAAATACAGAGTTGAGCTGAATCTCTCTCCTACTCTTATCATTCACAATCAGTACTAATATTTATATATGATCCTAATTTACACATGTGGAAGCAGCAAAGGGAAGCAAATACTTTTATGCACGCAAAAAAAGTTCACTGGCTTTGCACCAGTATAGCATTACAAGTCTGGTATTTTTCCATTTTTCCAGTGACAGAACATTTTGTCTTGTTCTTTGTGTGTTCTCAGTACTGCAGACTACCAAGATGTCACAAGCAGAAAGCAGCTGTAACACTGGCATTTCTGATCTACTTCAACAAGTTTGGAAGAAACTAAATGTAATATATTATAGCCTATTTATGTCTGCAACAATTACCCTTCAAAACCCGAAGGAGAAAAATGTAATTGAAGGTACATGCCTTCTTCCCTGCAGAAACCTCAAACAGCCTCAGGCAAGAGCCAATACAGATGTAGTACAAGGCATTAAGAGTGCTGGATGCTGTAGCTAGCAATTATCCTGGTATTTAAACAAATCTATCGCTCATCAGGAAAGCGTTTAGTGCAGTAGTCGGAGCGAGACAGCGAGACAGCCTGACACGGAGCACAGCTACTTAACTGTCCCCTCCAGCGATTACACTTTCTCAGACTGAGAGTCATGTCAAATTAAACAACCACACATTGACTTCTCACTTCTATAAACATTAAGGTATGATTGACAATTCTTGGATGCTATAAGGTAGTCATTATAATCATAATCACCCAACATACTGTTAGCTAATTTGTGACACACATTTTTTTCCCCTATTCTGAGCCATTTCTTCTGGACTATTTTTACAGTGCCCTATAGATAACATCTGCTTTGGCTTTTTGCAGGGTCACCATAATAAAAGGTCATCACCACCATGAGACCTTCATGTGGGAAAAATAATATACAATTAAGTGACTTGACCTGGTCTATAAAATAACATTTTTTTCTCCTAGTCCTGGCCCATGCTTACCCATTTAACTGGAATTTGGAGATGTCTCGACAACAACAATTGGATGCTAACACTGCAGTAAATACTGCTAATGCAGCATGTAGAATATTTTTCCTAATTCCTACCCTAAGTAATGGAGATCTCTTTGGTCTATGTAAACGGACACTGCAAGAGCAAGGAATCACCTGGCAGAATGGGAAATTAAATTACAAGCTCTACAGAAGTGTTCTGGGTACATAGCCATTAAGACCTCAAGCTTCTTGAGGCCATTACGGCAGCCCTATGGCAGCGCACCGCTTACTACTACCTGAAGGCTGCAGCTTAGTAAAGTTACTAGAAATTGAGTGAATACATAAAGCAGTCAAGGTTGTGAAGAAATACACCCCTTTGATTTTATATGCAACATTGTGCTGCCTGAAACCACTACGATATAAGTGACACCTTTACTATCTATCCCACTAATTCAAGCCACAGAAATAATGGTGTCTAAACTTTCCCCTCTCAAAATAAAAGGTGTAAAAAAAACTTCATAAATAATACTTAACACTTTTACCGCCACTGCTGTCACCTCCTGCCCATGCTCTACACTCCCTCTTCCCTAAGAAAGCTCACCAGATTTGTTAAAGCCTCTGGTAAAGAAGTAGGTGGGATTAATACTGTATCATTAAGCTAATTATGAATACAACTAAGACTAGAATGTTACTGGTAAATCTGGAAGCCTCTATACTTATATGATTAGTGAATCTGAAGCTTTACCTTTATTTTGGCTGCAGCAGACTAGAAGATCAATTTCATCGTGTTGGCTTTTTCAGATAAATGTAACAAATCAACCAACTAAGATCAGAACTAACAAATACATTTGTGAAAACTGTTCTGAACTATGAAAGTATGAGCACTTATAACAAAAACAAGTGTAGGAACTGAAAGTAGGTGAGGAGGACAAATTAAGTGCAGCTATCTCTCCTGTCTAGTAGTAACAACTACAGTTCCACTCCTTTTTCCACTTCTGAACTATATTTAATACCTGAGCACAGGTCTCAGAAATCTAAAATTAAATATAACAGTATTTCAAATATATTTCCCCATCCGGTTGAAAAGTCAGGCAATAATAAAACCAAAAGACTTCAGTGAAGATTCCAGAAAATGACATCTCAGTTTCAACCTCAAAAGATAAAGCAGTCACACCACTGAAGACAGTGAAATATAACTTAATTCACAGGCTTTGCAGAACAGCATTGAAATAAAACCACATAAAATCACAGGAAGCATTTAAAAACTTCACTGTCTGTCTCAAGTGTTTTCTCTTTTTAATCAGTTAACTACCATCAAAGTACCTAACTTTTACTGAAGTTATTGTCCTTGTCTGTAGGCCAACCAGCACAGCATGCTTTCCACTCTATACAGCTATTACTGCTTAACTCCAGAGGTGTTTCTCAGACCACCAGCTGCCCAAGACAGCACATTTAACTCCAAAGACTGTCTCAATTTAGTGATACATAAAGCGTCTTGGTTGTATTTTGCACTAACTTCCCACTTACATATTTAGACAAAGGCACCTACTATTTTAGCCTATTCTCAATGACCTTGTGTCCACACTGCAATTGAAAGGACTAACACAAGCAAGGAGAACATGACCAATCCCACCACACAGCCAGGTGTACAGTAACTTCTGTAGTTTTTTTATTTTAAAGTTTCTGCCTAAGTTTTCCCAAAATCTTCTGCCCAAAGCTTCACCTTCCAGGCTCTATGAGACATTCACAAATAAAAATCCCACAAAACCCAAACCTTTTCAGCTCTGTTCAGTGGCTACCAGCCAACTGCATCATCTCTACCGCAGAGAGAAAACTCTTCGAAAAAAGATTTTTTTGAAAAGAAACGGCTACTTCACTGAAGAAGTTACACTAAAATGCAGCACTTTAACAAAATACTGAAATACTTAGTAAGAAACAGCATAAACATAAGACAGGGTCCTATCAGAGAAATCTGTGAGTGTATGCAGTATTTGTATACAGAATATGCGCATAGCATATGTGTATCCAAATATCCACATATATCGATCTAGGCACCCACACACAAGTGCAGGTATGTGTAGATTATATATATTATATATATAAAGCTAACTTTCAGTCCTCAGAAAACAAAAGCTATCCCCATATAACAGCCAAATTCCTACATAACTCAATTTCGACATCTCATCTGGTGTGAACTGCACTCATTCCTAGTGTAAACCCCAGCGCGCTCTGCAATGATATACTGTAATGTCACATCGCAATCTGGATTTACTATAAAGGGCTGCTGACGAGTTTCAGAGCAGTAAACATTGCTGCGAGGTGTATTTCACACTGAGCTGGTTTTTATGAAGAACACTTCACCGCCCAGCCACGGCACCCAGATGATGAATGGTGAAAGATGCATGACAAGCTTCATCATTGTTTGTAAATCTTAACTGTTCCTGCTCACTAACTCTGCAGGCAATTTTCAAAGACAGCGGCCGACAGAAGGACAGCACAGCTTTCCTGAAGGTTATTCAACTTGTACTTGGCCTGAGCTATGCCTGTGAGGAGCACTGGAAGTAAACTCGTTGGCTACACTGAATCATAGAATTAAAAACGTCTGATGAGCAGGCACACTGATGGTTGCCAAATTAAGAAAGCCCATTAAATAGCCTTAGTATCTGTCCCCTACCCTGCCCTGCAGGATTACATGCATCAAGTACAGGGACCATACATCAGTATTATTTACACATGCAATATAAATATGTATATTTATAAACAGGCTGTCTGGTCCTGCTCCCACGTGATGACTCCCTGTTATCCTGTGCAGTTACACATAGTGTTCCAACATCCCCCAGCAACTTTGCCCACTGCTTGTAGGAAAGCTACTTCTCCTCTGCCGGAAGTGACAGAGGAAAGGAAAAGACAGAAAACTACTCGAAGCATGCAAGCATGGCAACGGGAACAGATGCAACCCTTCTTTGTTTCCCCTGAGATCATTCAGGGAGCAGCACCGTGGATTGCAACAACCACTTGCAAAGAGTCACAGTTCAGCTTTCCCTGCAAGAGGCAAGGCCAGTCGACACTACAGAGCCTCAGTAATTCTTCTTTTCCCTTTTCCTTTAGAGCTCAGTAACAAACACTTCTACTGCTAGAGTCTCTCAACAGTCTGCAGGGTTACTTTATAAGCAGAAGCCGCAGAAGAAGTAGCTCAGATGAAGACTCTCACCTGAGCTGCAAAACTGGCATGAACTGCAAGTTGGTCTAGAGAGGCTCACTCACACTGAAAACACTATAGTTAAATACAGAGTTCTCTCTTCTCTTAACCAAGGACGCAAGGTTACAAGGATGCAACGGCACACTAAAGCAAAGCAAAGAGGTGAGCAGTATCACTGTTAAAATTACAAATCATGCCTAGAGAATCACTACTGTCCTGATAAGAGGTCTTAATTTGGTCCATCACTTTATGGAAAAGTCTGATAGTTGATTACTACCAATTTCTGTGGCAGTAGGAAAACCTCTGCATCCAGAGGTAATAAATTTAGAGCATCAAAGCCATACCAGCTGTAAAAGAAAGCAGCTCAACTGACAGTGTTCATTTTTTTCAGTGAAGGACCCAACATCCTTTAAAGCACGAGGAAAAATCCCACATAGCTTCATCAGGTATAGTAACATCCACCATCTGGCATAAAGAGCAGCTCATACATGCAGGAACTTAAGTCCAGGTGTGCAGTGGGTATAAGCCATCGGTCTCTCAACATATAGCTCTAAAATGCTTATAACTGCAGAAGGCACCAAGAAACCTGCCTCTGCTAAGAGAATGTGAATCAGAAGAGGGAAGGTGTCCAAGGAAAGCTAACAGGGCCATTATGTATTCCAGGACAGCACGCTGGCAGGTGCACAGAGAGATGCTGACACACTGTGAAGGATCCAGTGCTACCAGGATGGCACCACTCTCCCACTGCTGGCTCTCTGCTGTCTGCCCAGCAGGCTATCCCAGCTGGGATTGACTGGACGCTGCAAACTTCTTTTCACAGAAGGAAACTGAATAAGTAGAGATTTTGGCAGTACACATAAATGTATTGCTCTGGATCTAGCACATGCCTGGGCCAAATGTACCACTGATTTAAGTTTCTTCAGAATAGAAGGACTTTCTTCAAACCCTTGTTTTACCAGCTCAAAGCCTGAAACTCATAACAAAATGCAGGCTTCAATTTCAAAAACACTGCATCCTCTGACCCACACGAAACATTAAACAACAGACAGATACATCCAATGAAGAAAAACTCAGTTTCTCTGACAACTATGCATGTGCATGTGGCTTTGCAGGTGTGGGGTGCCACTGGCAACTGCTGAGGGTTCAGGCTATTCCACTCTTGCTAGGATGATGACAAATGAAGGCATTCCCACACAGTTTCCACAAGAGCTTAAAATTCCTGCTAGGGGATGCTAAGGCCTCAGTCCGGAAATACCTATGTTTCCACAAAACCAGGTAAGAAGCCTTCAAAAATACACATTTTTTTCTACTACTCTGGAGGCAGGCCCAGTGGCTGCTCCCAGATCAAACAGCAAGGGTTTGTCAGTCGCCCTGACATGAATCAGCAAAACCTGTGAATCAGAAAAAGTAATGAAACAAGCCTGTAATTCTGCAGTCATCCAATGCGAAGCTGCTTTGTGCTTTTGAGTGAGTATAATATAAATGTTGCATTTAGAGGAGAAACTACTAAAATGAGCCTTTTAATCAGGACCGAATTAAAGCAGAATGAGAAAAAAAATGCTCATATTACTTTCTTTCTAGGAATTCCCATCAGACCTTATAAACATATTTAAATATTGCTCAAATCTTCACTAATACAACCTCATTTATAATACAGACTAAAAATTTACAAAATTACTTCCATACACAGAAAAATGAGCTTACACTGAATATGCCTTACATTATCAAATATATTTTGAGAGCTGCTGTTACAACTATTGAAATTATAAAGCATGATTAATACCACAATGAATCAGGGTTAGCAACCCATTTAGTTTAAAAGATAAAAAAAGGCCATGCTCAACAACTGTCTGTTCAGCTACACTCAAAATTCCAATTTTTAATGAAAATGACATGTTAAAAAGTCATTTACCTAAAGAGATCTACTAAATATTGCAACGTGCATGCAACATAATAATGATGCAGAAAAACAATACAAAATCTGCTCACCATCATTGTAAGCAGTGCCAAAGGGAAGCTGCATGCAGCATAGCCTTTGAGGACCGTAAGAAGCCAAAGTGAGAATGCATAAAAAAATAAACAGCTGCCCCAAGTTCAAGTGAACCACTTGAACAAACTGTTGAAGATCTACAGATTTAGATCCTTAGCCCTTTCCTCTTCTTTGGTGTTATCTCAAAATCTATTGCTAAGAGTTTGATGTAAAATGATAGTGGAAACTAGAGCCTTGAATTTTCAGCAAACACTGCTTGCTCTTTCCTGATTAAGGACAGGTATTCTTGAGTAGAGGTCATTTTTTAAGCAAAAGATGCACAGATAGACACACATACATAACACACAAGCTAAATACTGATGAATTTCTGGGTGCCGAATTTTATCCTCCCCAAACACTATGCTCCTGAAACCCTTCCAAACTCAAGATGATTTCTGGTGATGCTCTCCAAAGAGGTGCACAGAAAAGGAGTAAAGTATGTCTCACACCTGACAATACCTGAACTGCCTGGGACTGAACAGCTACTCTTCAGCTTACACAAATCGTGTTTAGCTGACTGACAAAAGATAATCTGGGCTACTTGCTGTAGTTGTTTCCCAGTTACTAAGCACTTTATTAGTATAGCTTTGTCAGTACATTTCCCCAGCTGGCTGCAAATTAAGAGCAGACAGAGGCAAGGCTTTTTGCTGTTCTTTGGGGTAATTTGTCAGCCATATCAAACCAGCCTGCTTTGTTTGCAGTTCTGTGTTTGTACCTTCAATGCTTGCAGAAAGCAGTTCAGATTCAGGGAAATGGTCTCAGGGACCTTTTGCTTACCAGGACTTCTTGACCCCTCTGAACTTACAGCCAGGTGCCACCTGTGGCTCTGAAGTGTTACTTGTTTGCTATGGCATTCACTTCTAGGACATATATTCACACAAAATTAAGATATATAGGAAGATGCAAAAAATTTTGGTATACAAAAACCCAGCTGGGAAGAAAACACCCAATCTTTCCATCTCTCGAGCATGTTTCTGGGGCACATAGCATTCCTCGCATTCCAGCAATGCTTTTGTCAAAGTGAAACTTTTTATGTGAAGCAGAGAGACTGCTTCCAACATGCCCTTTCTTGTGGAACTACTGGAAGAGGCTCTTTACAGAGCTGCTCCAGTTGCTTCCATGGCCAGGCTTCTCCCATGGCTCACTACTGTTGTTGATACAGTATCCAAGCACAGAAGCAAGAATGAGTCTGTAAATGCAGATTCTGGAAATGTCTGGATCACTTTCATTTCCACAACTGTAAAACTGGGCACACCTGCTATATCAATTCTAGAAAGGACTGTGAAAAAGTGTTTTAGTGCTGGAAGCAGTTATGCTGACACAGAAAACCTGTCACCAGAAATGTTCTTCTTCATAAAATGATGTTTGCTTATTTACACAAAACTGCTGATGCTTTCTGCATCAAAATGTAACATTTTCTTACATGTCTTTAGGAGAACTTTCAGACTCCTTCTTAATGTTTGAGCTGCAAACACAGTACTGTTCCAGTGCTTCATTCATTGTATTTCCAACACTCATGACACTTAAGACAGGAAAATAAAAAATTCAAAACTGTCTAACAGCTGGAAAAAAATTTTAAATGCAAGACATTTTTTCATTGTAGTCATACATATGATGTAAATATCTCAACGTTTCACCCAATGATGACATAGAGGAGGTTTCACTCCATGCCAACTTTAAGTAACTACTATAAAATCTGAAGTGTCTGCTGATACAGGGTTGTTTATCCTCTGCATCTTTCTATTTGAATGTTAAATTTTTCTGCCACTTTCCCCAATCTGGTAAACACTTTCATACAGATAAGCAAATGCTGCACTTTCATGCCCTGTAAACAGGACCCAGAGTGAGGCACATGCCTTGCATGTGCTTTCTTGATCTCTCAAACCAAGGTTTTGTGCAGGTTATTTCATAAATGCTGGAAAGGCTTACTGAAAATCAGTGGAAGGAGTCAGACTATTCTGGGTTATGTGCCAAACCTAAGAAGCTTCATTTAAAAAACAAAACAAAAAACCCAACCAACAAAACAAAAACCAACAACCAACCAACCAACCAAATGAAAAAAAAAAACCAACCCCCTTCCTCCCCCAGCTGTCCCATAGGAATAATGGGAACAAAGCATTTGGCTTTTGGAGATTAAATACCTTGTTGTGTTCCACTCTTATATCCCCACTTCTCAACTTGTCTTCCAAAACTATACTTTTGCATGTACATGCACAAGATTTGACAATCTTCTCATATGTACTTTACTCCCATTGCTTTTGCAGAAAAAAGGAAAAGGAAATATTTTGTAGTACTGAGTATAGTATCTCCCTCCCACCTAGAAATTACTGCCTGAAACTTAAAACTTGGTGACCTAAGAAAGCCCTCTAAGGACATCCTTTTGCTGTTTGTCACTGGTTTACCAACTTCTTCTCTAATTTTTTCCCAGTGTCTGCTGAAACGGCAGCAGCTGTGCTTAGCTGGAAGCAAAACATTTTACTTGGAAACACTTCAGACTGAAGGAGGTTGAGTGATGGTATTTTACCACTCAGAAAACACCAGCCCATTACTATATGCAAGACACTGTAACATGCCACCATGATCCTGTACAAGTGCTAGAAGCTTCCAGAGATCTTCACTTCATTGAAAAGAAGTAAGTGTGGCTAGTTCATTTCTCATCCCTTTTACTGTAACCGGTCTAAGCAGGGACTTAATTTACCAGAACAAAATTAGTTAATGGTTTTCCTCAAATACGACAACACAAGAACTGGCAAAGCCTCTATAATGCTGAAGCTGTAGCTGAAGTGCAGGTAGCAGACTGTATGTGTGTCTAGTAAGACCACTGCATATTCTTGCCTGGGACTTGAACAGTCATTTTTGCTAAAGCTGCACATTTTGGATGTTTTGAAAATGTGGCTAAAACCCCAGTTTTTTATTTTGACCTGCAGCTCTTCTAAGCACACTGTTACCCTTCTGTAAAATTTCTGGGTTAGCAATACGTAAGTCTTCACATTGGTCTTAAAAATATAGTCACTGATTTGCAGGAGTTTACGTGAAGTTTTACAGTCTACATTATATAACAAACTAAATTAGATAATCCTAATGTTCGCGTCTGAATCTAAAATCCATCAATACATATTTTTAAGAAGAAAGGAAGATTCTGAGCATGATTACCACTTCAAATGTACAAAAGGAATGAATAAAGCATGATTTGCTTTTTTGAAAACGCACTAGAGCTATCTTCAGAAAGCAATCACCACTAACCCTACAGAAACAAGTCACTTAGGCTTCATAACAAAGGGGTCAGGCAGTGGATAGAAAACTCAGCCAACAATTAACAGAGAAATACTTAAGAATGTATCTTTTGTAGGAGACAACAACTGCAACATGTGCAGTCAATACTTTGGGGAAATGACCCCCCCTTTTTAATACACAGGATCAACCCAGCACTCACAGGTGACAATAAAGTGGCAACAAACCTCTAACCCTCTCAGGTCCATGAAAAGCACCAGAACAAAAATGTAAATAATGTATTTCCGGAGAATATTCTCTTGCCAGTAGACAGAAAAAGTAAAAACATGTCCTCCAAGAATATGCCTAATTAAAAAGAAGAAGTTTCTAAGAAGCCTGTTGGCTATGATCCTGCTCACGGGTTCAAATTTCTTCCAAAACATTGGTGCCTCTTTCACCCACTAGCTCCCTGCTATGGAAAAACACTTCTTCAGAGTCTGGAAAACGCTGTTTGATCTCAGTAAATTACATCTCACTGCTTGTCGGTTTCTGATTGATGGTGTAACTTAGGGAACAATATCTGTGTGTGGACTAGTGTCTGGAGAAGCAGTCAGGGATTATTGAAAATACAGTATTTATGCAGTTTAAAAATCAGTAGAACATTACATATAATTTTTTTCTAGAGTGATGAAAAATTACTGAAGTGCATTTGGGAACAAAGGGTATAAGGTCTTTTGTCTATTTTTAAAAACACTTGGCTGGTAAGACCTCTTAGTGAGTTAGCAGTGATGGATGCCAGAAAAAGTGTCAACTGCAGTTGAGCATAAAACCAACTGCTTCTCCAACCAATGGGCAGAAGGGAAGACGTCACTGTTCAGTGGTGGTTAGAAAAGAGGGAATAAAATAAAGTTGAAGAAAAGAGAAGGAAAATGAACCAAGGATCACTGATTTCTCTAAGCCATTTAAAACTACTGGAGAAGGAGGAAAAGTCTAAGGTTTCATCACACCATATGTTGTTTCTTCATCTATCTAACATGCCACAGTTAGTTGGAAGACTTTGACAAACAGCCACTATGAAAGAACAGCTACCTCCTCAACAGAAATGATTCTGGAGTAAGTGAATACAAGGGCTCAGTGCTAACTTATGCAAGCCACAGGTATGACTTTATACACTCTTCACCTTCCAAAACATCACTTGAAACCTTAAGGTTCTGTCATGACAGAACCACTGGACACAACTGAAACAGACACCAGGTCTTTCAGCCACAGAAAGACCATGAATGAGAACAATTATGGAACCTACACAACATACATCCTCCACCAGACAGAAAAAGACTAACTACAATAAGAGAAGCAAATGAGAATGGATGCTGTTATCAGTGCTATGATTCAGTGAAATAAAAAAATGAAACAAAACCAACCCACTAAAACTTGGCAGGAGTAAAGTGAATGAAAAAAAATAATTCCCATAGACCACACAAAATTAAGCTGCCAAGTTCACTAAGTGGTACAGAGAAATAAAACTTGTGAAAAGCTTATTATCCTGGCTCAGGATACCTTTGAATGCTGGAAAGCGTCAAGATGTTGTTGCCTGTTTCTCTTCTCCAGCATCAGTTACTGACCAGTGATGGAGAGGCAGCTCAGTGGAGTTGGGATTACTCCAGCAGAGCCATGTTAACACCTGTGTTAGCACTGTCTGCTACGGGAGTAAGGGAAGAACGAAGCGCGAGAAACAGTCAAAACCACAGGGTAAATCACAGAATCACAGAATAATGATGTTGGAAGAGACCTGTAAGATCATCAAGTCCAACCTATGCCCTAGCACTTCAACTAGACTATAGCACCAAGTGCCATGTCCAGTCTTCTTTTGAACACATCCAAGATGGTGATTCTACCACCTCCCTGGGAAGACAATTCCAGTATTTTATTATTCTTTCAGTTAAAATTTTTTCTTAATATCCAACCTACACCTTCCCTGATGTAGCTTGAGACTGTGTCCCCTTGTTCTGTCAGCTGCTGCCCGGTGGAAGAGACCGACCCTCACCTGCCTACAACCTCCCTTCAGGAAGTTGTAGAGATCAATAAGGTCACCTGCAAGCCTCCTCTTCTCCAGGCTAAACAACCCCCGTTCCTTCAAATGTTCCTCACAGGGTTTATGTTCCAAGCCCCTCACCAGCCTCGTTGCCTCCTCTGGATGTGCTCAAGCATCTCAACGTCCTTCCCACACTGAGGGCCCAGAACTGGACACAGCACTCAAGGTGTGGCCTCACCAGTGCCGAGTACAGGGGGAGAATGACCTCCCTGCTCCTGCTGGTCACACAATTCCTAATGCAGGCCAGGATGCCCTTGGCCTTCTTGGCCACCAGGGCACACGGCTGGCTCATGCACAGTTGGCTGCTGGCCAGCACCCCCAGGTCCCTTTCTGCCTGGGCACTGTCCAGCCACACTGTCCCCAGCTTGTAACGTTGTAGGGGAATTTGTAGCCAAAAACTCGGAACTTAGACTTAGAACTCGGCACTTAAGACTTATTAAACTTCATGCTGTTGGACTCTGCTCATCCATCCAACTGATCTATGCCTCTCTGCAGAGCCCTCCTACCCTCCCGAACTGATTAACACATGCTCCCAGCTTAGTGTCATCTGCAACTTTTTAATGAAGGACTGAATCCCCTCATCCATGTCCTCAATAAAGATATTGAACAGAGCTGGTCCCAGCACAGAGCCCTGAGGGACACCACTGGTGCCTGGCCCCAGCTGGATGCAGCACCGCTCACCAGCACTCTCTGGGCCGGCCATCAGCCAGTTCTGAGCCCAGCACAGAGTGCTCCTGTCCCAGCCGTGGGCTGCAGCTTCTCCAGGAGTGTGCTGGGGGAGACAGTGCCAAAGGGCCTGCTGAAGGCTAAATAGACAACATCCACACCTTTCCTGCATCCACCAGGCAAATCACCTGGTCATAGAAGGAGACCAGGTTAGTCAGACATGACCTACCCTTCATAAACCCCTGCTGGCTGGGTCTGGTAAGCTGGCCATCCTGTAAGTGCTGTGTGGTAGCAGTCAGTATGAACTGTTCCATTATCTTACCTGGTACTGAGGTCAGGCTAACTGGCCTGTAATTACCAAGATCCTCCTTCCTACCTTTTTTATAAATGGGTGTCTCTTCGGTCAGTTTCCCATCATCTGGAACTTCACCAGTGAGCCACGACTCTTGATTAATGATGGAGAACAGCTTTGCAAGCTCATCTGCCAGCTCCCTCATCACCCTGGGGTGGATCCCATCTGGTCCCATAAATTTATGAATATCCAAGCATCTCAGCAGTTCTCTGACTGCCTCTTCTTGGATAACAAGAGGATCATTCTGCCCCCTGGCACCACCTACCAACCCCCGAGGACAGTTGTCTTGAGGGCAAGCTGTCTTCCCACTAAAGACTGAGGCAAAGAAGGCATTTCCACCTTTTCCTCATCTTTAGTTACTAGGTTGCCTGCCTCATCCAATAAGGAACAGAGGTCAGTTATACCCTTCCTTTTACTATTAATCTATTTATAAAAACTTTTTTTATTACTTTTAACAGCAGTTGCCAGGTTAAGTTCAAACTGAGCTTTGGCCTCTGATTTTTTTTCTACATGCCCCAGCAGCTCCCTTAAATACTCCCTGAGAAATTAGTCCCCCCTTAAAAAGATGATACATCTTTATTTTATGTCTAAGTTCTTTCAAAACCTCATTGCTCATCCAGACTGGGCATTTGCCTCGTCAACTCATCTTTTGGCACATAGGGAGAGTCTGTTCTTGCGCCCTCAAGATCTCTGTTTTGAAGCACACCCATCTCTCCTGTATTTCTGTGTTTTCAAGGGCTGTGTCCCAAGGAACTCTCTGAATAAGTCTCTTAAATAGGCCAAAGTCTGCCCTCCGGAAGTCCAATGTAGAGATCTTATTGACATTCCTCCTTATTTCACCAATTATATAGAATTCTATAATTTCATTATCACTGTGTCCCAAGCAGCCTCCAACCTCCACATCACCCACCAGTCCATCTCTATTTGTGAACAACAGGTATAACATAGTTCCTCCCCTGGTGGGCTTGGCCACCAGTTGTGACAAAAGGTTATGCCCCACACACTCTAAAAACTTTCTAGACTGCTGTTTTTCTGCTGTATTAAGTTCCCAGCAGATGTCTGGTAGGTTGAAGTCGCCTACAAGAACAAGGGCTGATGATCCTGAAACATTGTTCAGCTGTTATAGAATAAGCTGTCCACCTCTTCATCCTGGTTGGGTGGATGATAGCAGACTCCCAGTAGGATGTCAGCCTTGTTGGCCTTCCCCTTAATTCCTACCCATAGGGACTCAACTTCATCGTCATTAGTTTCAATACCTGTGACATCCAAAACCCCCCTAATATAAAGGGCCACCCCTCCACCTCTTCTGCCTTTTCTGTCTCTTCTGAAGAGCTTGCAGCCATCCAGTGCAGGGCTCCGGTCATGTGAGCCATCCCACCACATTTCTGTGACAGTTCACAGTTCTGCTATTGCACCATGGCCTCCAGCTCTTCCTGTTTGTTACCTGTGCTGGGTTCATTGGTATACATGTACCTCAGATGGGCTGCTGATTTCTCCCCTAACTCAGTCTTACCATCCTTGGGCCTGCTTCCAGACAGCCCAGATGCATCCTCTTTCCCCTTCAGACCTAGTTTAAAGCCCTCTCAACAAGGTCTGCCAGCTCAGGAGCTAAAAACCCACTGCCCTTAACAGAGAGATGTATCCTATCTGATTTCAGTAGAGCAGGTGCCATAAAAGTTGCCCCATGATCAAAGAATCTGTAATTTTGCTGATGATACCAATCCTTGATACCAATCCACTTGCTAATGATGTGAGTTCTCCTACTTCTTTCGTTTTTTTCTGCCACCAAAGGGACTGAGCAGAACACTACCTGTGCACCTGTCCTATCAACCACTTGACCCAGTGTCCTGAAGTCCCTTTTTATTGCCCTGACACTCGTCTTTTCAATCTCATCACTGCCAGACAGGAATATCAGCAGTGGGTAATAATCAGAGGACTGAATCAGCCCAGGAAGTCTCTTGGTGATATTTCATACCTGGGCCCCAGGGAGGCAGCAGACTTCCCTGTGGGATGGGTCCAGTTGACATACAGGGCCCTCTGTTCCCCTCAGAAGGGAATCATCCTTACGTTTACCCTTCTTGTCTTCTTGATGTTAGAGGGGATAACCCATTTTTTAGATGAGTCATAATTGGGAGGCTCACTGGGCGAACAATTATCTTCTAAATCATCTGGCTGCCTCCCTAGATCCAGGGCCTCATACCTGTTATGAAGTGGCATGTGGCTAGGAGATGGGGGGCAGGAGGGATTTTTGTTATTACCTCCCTGCGCAGAGACACATTTCCACTCCCCTTCATACCAGGTGCCCCTCCTACTGCCTGAGAGTGAGAGGCATAGGAGTCCTCTGACTGTTGGTGGGCCTCCCTTAAAGATGTAAGGGCTGAAATCCACCAGTCTATTTCCCTTTCACTATCCCTGATGCTCTTTAATCTTTCAACTTCCTCCCTAAGTTCGGCCACCAGCGAAAGGAGGTCGTTCACTTGTTCACACCATAGGCAGGCCTCCTCCACAGCACCCTCTGAAACCATGGATAAGCTCAAACACTCCAGGCAAGAATGGATCAGTACAGACATATCATTTTTGGAGGGCTCCAAAAATCTGATCACTTACACTTGAACCAACCACAGATTTTGACCGGGTTAAAACCATTGCTAGGAGAAAGCCTAAAGCCAAGCTACCAATAAAAACGCCTCACCTGACTAGCAAGAACCTGCAGCCCTGCCTGCTTGCCCTGCCTGCACGAACTGCTGCACAAACTGCTGACACCTTGTTTGCCTGCTCCTGTTCACCAAGCTACCCAGACACTTCTTAAAACAAGTCAATCAGGAACGAAGGAAGCTCCACCTCCTGCTCCTGAATGGCTCACCAGCGCTGGAAATTACTGCTGATTACAGTAATCCTTAGGACAGCCTGAAGCACAATATGGAAAGAAAGATTTATCTGTGGTAGTTTTAAATTAAGTAACATGGTATGATTAGTTTGAAAAAAAAAAACCCAGAAGCAAGTCTGCAAAGGGCTTCATTATATGGCTGGGATGCAGTAGTTTCCACATGTGGTTCAGAAAGGATGGCAAAGGCTCAGTGAAAAAAAGGCCTGTGAAAAAAATCACAAAGGCCTGTGAAAAAAATCACAGCATTTCTGAGAAGAAACGTAATTCTGAGATTGGAGCAAAGATTGTGATTTACTCCTGTGAGGGAGCCAGGTGATAAGCACCAAACAGCACCTAAAGTGCTGTACAAATTAAGAGACACACATAAGTGCAGAAGGTACAACTGATTGGACTCCCGAACAATGAGGCTTCTGAAGTGCAAGACTGCATGACTGTACACCATCAGCCTTACTTTGCCACCACATTACAAGCCTTCCAGAAGTCAGCCACTATCTTTAAAACAGCTGCTTGATGATGCTTAGCTTCCTTCCCAGCAGCAACCCACACTTCCTGAGTGCAGGTCCAAGGCCAGCTGGTGCCACACACCCCAGTGGGTGCACTCACCTTTAGCTTTTGACTCCGAGGAGGAGGGGATGTCCTCAGAGGTCAGGATTTGGGGGCGGCACATGGAAGTGCCAACCCCCTGTCCCAGGTAGGAAGCAGGTGGGTAGTAGGAACACATACGGTACTGGGAGCTGATGCTGTGGTGTTTCTCCATGCCCTTCACCTGTCAGGAGAGAGAAATGCAAGAGCAGCCTGTGAAAGCAAAGCCCCAGTGCCATGGGGGCACCCTGCTATCCCTCCCTGCCACCCCTCCATGGCTTTGAAGGAGGTCACAGTGGGTGCATGGGAAGTAAAATTCTGACACAGTGGCTTCACACTCTGCCCACATCGGCCAGCTACAGCTGGTGTGAGATATGACCCAGCAGCAGCAGCAGCAGCAGCAGCTCACCTATGGCTGTTTTACCTTACTGCAGATGGAGATGCATCTGGCACACAAGCAAGGACCCTTCATTGCCAGCAGCTTCCTGCCAAGTCCCCAGCTTATGGCACAATCAAGTGTATACACCTGGCCAGTGTCAGAGGTGAGGTGTCCACTCAGCTTCTACACCTCCCCAAAGACCAAGCCACCTCACACTGCTGGTAACTGCTCTGCCAGGGACTTACTGGGTGGCTAAGGAGGTCGACTCTGTCGACCATGTCTCACAGGATATGATGCTCCATGGTGTTGAACAGTGACAACCCCAAACACAAGCACACTGTTTTCCTTACAATGCCATAAGATGGGAAAAATATTTTCCTGAGTTACTTTAAAAAAGCAAATTGTGTTTAGACTACACAAGAAGCTGGTTGTGAAGCCACAACTGGACACCAGCCAGCAGGTCTGCCAAGTCAGCACAACATCAATTGGATATCCCTTTTCCCTTCCACAGATTGCAGTGAAGTGGCAACACTCACAAATCAAAGTCTATTCTACTCCAATGTCCTGATATCATCCAAACTGATATCAAAGGAGTGGTAATACTTTCTTAAATTTGTATTTTATGAAAGAACTAACAACTTACTATTATTTGTTACAAAGCCCTACAATGCAACACGGCCTCTGTGCTGCAAAAATGCTCCCAAAACAAGATTAACTGTCGCAACGGGAAAGATAAGACTAGATGGTTTCTCTAAGTATGGTGGGAAGAGAATGACTGAAAGATGGAAAGCTTCTGGGCAGAGACAAACTGTCAAGAGTTCTGTACCAGTTATGGTTGTTCCAGCATTTCTGAGAGAGAGAGAGATCATGATTTATGTCTGGAGTGCGAACTGAGCTACCCCTCAGACTAAGCCTCTGATAAGCGGCCTTGGTGAGGCCTGGAAGCCTTTGATGCAGTAAGAAATTGGTTGTGGCGCATGTTAAGGTAACTACAAAGTATTGAGCTATCCGAGTGTGAATTAGAGTACAGCTGCAGTGTGAAAAGCCTGACCACCTTAAGGCAAAGGTAAACAATGTTAGCTTGCCAATCAGAGTGCTTTTGTAAACTGTAAACTATACAGAAGTGTATATAAACTGCCATCTTCTCTGGAATAAACGGAGAACATAGCATTGATCATATTGGTTGGATGTGTGTTCTGTCCTGTCCAGCTCTTTCTGATTTATGGGCTCCCTGGCTTTGTATGGTAGTAGCAGTGCCAACAATAATGCACATCCAGCTATGCTCTTACACAATGTCTGCAAGCAGACATGCCTGACAGCCTTTTCAGCTAGGTTCCATCTCCGCTCTGCCTGCTCCATTGTGGCTCCCTTGGGTCTCTGGAGCCCTGCTCCTCAGCCCTTCCCAGGCTGCAAAGCCCATCAGAGCCAGGGAGCAGGGGAGGCTGGGCATGCACCTGCAGTCCCACATGGCTGCCCCACGCCAGTACACCTACAGAGTCTGGTCCTGGCAGTAGGAGCCACCAGCACCTCCCAGAACCACTCCACAATGCAGTCACCCCTTGTTTTCCAAGGGGAATTCCCTATAAGAATTCCATATTCATTTTCATATGCCTAGCTGCAAATATTGTGGCCCACGCCACATAAAATCCTCTGGTGCTCTCTGAGGCATGTTTTCAGTGAGATTAGGTGCACAGAAAGAGAAAGGTGGCTGTTCGCAGAAAGCAAAGTGCACTTCTGCATGATTTCTGACAGCAGCATAGTGGAATATACTTGCACATGTACTGAGGGACTTGGTTTTAGCCTGTGAAAGTTAAAGAGTTTTTCTCCTGTAAATTAAAGCAATACTTAAAATTTTTGTTTTTCTACCTTCACATGCAGAAAAGTTCTACACAAAAAGTTTCATCCAGAGTTGCTCTTAAAAAATTTAATGAGTCATCCTGAGGAAGTCTGAACTCAGCCACTGACATTACTTCTCTTCTGACAAAGGGCACTCTCCTTTTTGGAAACAGACTCCCCCAACAAAACATTGCCGCTGTGCAATACAAACTGCCCAAAAGCACAGTCCAAAGGACATTCTGAATCTGCACATCTGCAAAGCTCAACAGTTCAGTACCAGGAAAAAAAAAAAGTTAGGCAACTGTCCTTTGTCTGCTGTGTTGCATATAGCTTTCCTTCCCTTGGTGGGCCAGGGCAGCATCCCCAGACCTCACATCTCCACTTCTCCCTTGTGCAAGGGCAAGTGTGCACACGTACAACCAAGAAAAGGCTGCCTACAAGAGACAGATTATTTCAGCTGTAACAAAATGGAGGGATCACTCCCTGGCATGAACTCGATCATGCACACATTTCCCCTCCCTGTAGAGTGGATGCAGTGATCCACCTCCTCCATTCAACACTTTTTTTAGGGGTTTTCTCCATTTCTTAAAAAAACAACTCACCTAAAATCCCTAGATGCAATGAATTATTACTACTATTATTATTAGTGTGTGGTAGCTGGCTAGCAAGAGACATGTTTTATAATCTTATTACCCACACCAAGTCTATGAACCACAGTTCAACTGACAGCCAGAGGCTTGGCTCAGCAAAGAATATGCTGTGTATTAACCACTGAAGAAAATCCAAATCTTTCATTAAACTATTTAGAATCTATACCACAGTAAATCTGAACCATAAGGTTTCCTTTTTATAGCGTTTAGCAATCCTATTTTACAGTAACAATAAAAAACCAACCAGTTGTAAAAATTCTTGACCTTAGTGCTGCATTAAAAAGGGGGCTTAGGAGACCACTACCACATGAGAAGGAACATTTGGTCTGTACTAACTCCTGCAGCTCTGCGGAATCCTTGCAGGTTTTTGGGTGCCAAAAAAAGGAGATCAAGACAGCCTTGGGGAGGACCTCAGATTATTTTCAACCTGGGGCAGTTCAGCTTTCCAAATGCTACGGTCAGGTACCAGGTTTGGGATCCTGTACTAGGTCTGTCCAGGGTGAATACTGGGGTCATGCATGGATCACACGAGGAGAATTCCTGGCCTTCTGGTGTCTCCTGCCTCCCTTACCCCTTCCACGCCTACAGCAAAGCTGAGACAGCCATGAGCTGGAGCAGTCCCACCAACTACTCTGGTTTGTATCACTGCAGGCTACTTGCCAAAAGAACAAGGCATATTTTAGGTGAGCAAGAGCTATGGAAGGCAAAAGCATGTGTTAAGTCTTTGCAGAGGGCATTCTGAGCTCCTAAGTTGCTTCTCTTCTAGCCACAGAGTGCTTGTGCTCTGCTCCAGCTGCAAGATTCACCAAGTACCTTAGAGACTTTAGTGGGAGATACATCTCATCAGAGCAGCAGTTGGCCTATACAACATTTACAAGTTCCCCTAAATTGTGCAACATAGCACACACTCAGTAATGTTTTAAAAGACATATTAAAGGAAATGTTGAGATGCTTACAATTCATGAAGAACAAATATGGCCTGATTGGAAGGCCACGAGTGCATTGGAAATTCTTTCCCTGTGTATTGAAAAGCCACTGTGAGGAACTGAGAGGCAGCTACAGTTTGCCCTTGTACAGTAAGACAGAAACAGGACTTGTTCATCAATGAGCAAAATGGTCAGGGCAGCCCTACAGCTATGTCCAACAGTGACAGCATACATAGTAAAATCCAGGGAAAACATGAGGAAAATGCTCTTTCATCAGACCATTCCTGTAAAAAGCCTTTCTCAACAGCTGGTGGAAGAACACATAAAGCCCACAACACATAAAACACATACCAGTGCCTCTTCCCAAGCTTCTGGTAGCATCTGCATAACCTCTACATACCTTCTTCATGGAAAAAGAGCTGAGGAGAGAAGGTGGCCAAACCAGAAACAGGAAGGTGCCAAAGCAAGCACCAAGTGGTGACTCACCTCTCTAGTCTCAGAGGTTAGAGAATGATGATACCCTTCACAGATGTTAAACCAAAACATCACCTGTGTAATTCTTTTATTTGCAGAAGCTGCCAGACACAATCTCTTTGTGAGCCCACCAGTGTTATCTTCACATTTTGCAGATGATCCTAACTATGGGGCTTCTTTCCATGAAAGACAAACAGGAGGAGGTCATGGATGCTATTCCTGGGTGACAAGAGCTGCAAAAATTTATAAGCAACACAGGAGATCAAAGTGCAATCCTTCAGCTCTGCCACTGGTGTGCCACATGACCTTGGCCAAATCACTTCACCCAGGATTCCATCCTTTTATTTCACCCATGACTCAGCAACAAACTTACCAAACTCAGTAATTATGGAAACACCAGAGAAACTTGAAAGCTTAACATAGGCTCCTCCTTCTGTCTTGATCTTTAAAGTCAATTTTAGTGGGCATATACTTGCATTTGTGTCATTGCTTGCAAACAACAGAATGCACAGGTTGTTTTTTGGCATGGGCACGAAGGCAGCCACTGGGCAATGAAATGGAAATTGAGGCATCAGTCATCTCCCCTCTGTCATCTATCAGCTGTGTGACTGTGGCAAGTTATTTAACATTTACCTGCCTCAGTTTCTGCAGTTATAAACCAGGTTTGCTGCTACTCTCCTACCTTGCAATGTTACTGCTCATGTGCTGACCCCGCACAACTACTGTTGCACTCATACTGCCCAAGGTGTTTCATTCCTAAGACCAGCTAAGCATGTTTTCCAGAAAAAAAGAAAAAAATGAGTCTATGATACCCTGCCTTGACTTACTTTGATCCTAGCACAGAAAATACAAGACACATCTATATCTGTCTCTCCTTGATAGACAAACTTAATTAACCTTTGCTATTCTGTTCCAACCTATTCTTTTAGACAAAGGCAGTGACCCATAAACAATATGTTACCATCAGAATCTCAACTGCAGTGACACCTAGAGATATAGCCCTATCAGCAGTATTGGAAAATAAACCACTTAGATTAGCTCCTCCAAGAAATATGGATTGCATTCATGTCACACATGAGCTGTCAGAAACATTAGGATACTTTTAGCATAAATCTGTAGTGTGAAGGGTATGTTATGAATACAGTATATAATTCACTGCTTACACATAAAATTGGGACTGTCTTGGGTGACTTGCACAATGTGTATATATTTACACACATATGCACACACTTTACACTGACTTCTGAAGAATAAGACTGCAACTTTTGTAAGAGAGACAGGCTTTTTGGAGGAAAAACTGGGCCATAAAGCAGAAGCAGGTGGAAAAAATTGAAAAGAGACATCTTTTTTTACCAGTAAGTGGCTATTCTTCAACCTCCGAGCTGTCCTGTCACAACCACATTCTTCTGGATTTAGTAAAATAATTTTTCCAAGTTTGATATTTCTAAGAAATCCTTAAAGAACAGTTTCCTACATCAGCAATACTAAATACTTAACAGAGGGTAAATACAAATCCCACATTATAAAGTAAGTAAAAATGTCCTGGTTTCTTACAAGTTATTTTTGCTCTAAACTGGTGTAAGGAAAGAACAAAAAAGTTGAGGTTCTGAAAGAGAGAAGAGGGGAGGAGAGGGGAGGGAAAGGGAAGTTCAGAAATGTGTCCAAAACAGCCTTAACCTTTCCCAGGAGCAGGATCTCCAGAGTTACCAGAACACCAATGAAAAAGCAGACACTGGTCCTGAGGTGTGGGGGCACATTTTGCATCTCTTGCCAATTTTAATGGTTTACCTGAATGAACCTGAAATTTTAACATTTTTGGGGGATGATGCTGACTCACAATGAGTCCAGATGAGACTTGTACTGTGGACCACTTGCCAGCAGTTTGTCAGCTCTGAAAATCAAGTCTGACTAGATTCAGACGTGTCCAACACGTTTACTTTTGCTGTGATAGAAAAGGCTGCAATCACCCTGTATTCTCCTTTCTGCTTCTAGAGAGTTACAGGAGACTTGGCACACTGTAACAGGATAAAAAGTAGTAGGGGACTGCAAAGTTAGAATGAACCTGCAGTGAGACCAGTTTCAGAAGCACCAACTTTCAAGTACACCAACCTACTGTGACATGCAGTATGTTGGCAAACTGATTTAATTGTTAACTGGATGGTATGCACAAAAATTCCCATTGTAGTAAGCAATTACAAGAGCTTCAAGGGAGACTCCAGATGCCAACACAGGATTGGAGGGAAAGGAGAGGTACAGTAACCATCAAATCTGCTACATTTCCTATATCAACCAAGGCTTGTCTCTTCCTCAGGTACACCACCAGACATATGTGATTATCTGTCTTAGAGCTGGAAGGAGCAGCAGAATATAAATGACCAAAGAAGCCTCAACCAAAACAATAATCTTCATTATGCTTATCAAATCATGATGGATACAACTTCTGGTGTGACTGTATATAGATGAGGAAAACCTACGGAGAAATACATAAAATATTTGCACCTTTATGAATCCACTCGAGCATGCCAGCCTCTGCAAAGAACAAAGACTAATGAAATCTGACATTAATCTACATTAAAGATTCAGTGATTCAGTTTATTTGCCAATGCTCAATGATGCATTAATCCTCATCTCATCCCACACACACTCACATGTTTCCTCCCTGGCTATTCTCTCTTGCTTCCTAAATTCTGAAACAGCAGACAGCTGGGCTGCTCAAGGCCTTGTCTGTGTCCAGAAGTTAAATACGCAATTCTCCCTGTGTGGTTGAAGTTAATCTAGGATCTGTGAGTCTTCACCAAGTAAGCCTGGAAAAGCCAGGTGTCTTGTCTACCCAGCTTAAACTAGAATACCTTCCAGTGAGCACACTGGTGACTTCTACCATGAAAGAAACCCTCCTGTGAGCTCACACCTTAGCCAGCTGCCCTAATTTGGTTACAGCAGGCAGTGCCCAGCTATGATTCTGGCAAAGAAACAAAGATCAAAAACTTTGATCAAAAGAGTTAACAGCAATACAAGTTAGAAAAGAAGATGCACTTCTACTGCAGTCTGGTTTAAGAAACCCTGTACATGTGAAAAATAAATTCAGTCAGTACAAGCAGTCCAGCAGAAATCTCTGTGTAGGTAACAGCTACATGTTTCCTCTGAGGAGAATAAGCATGCACAGGTTTGCCAGCAAAACCTCCTGAGTGTAAGCAAGGTCTGATTCCTCTTTGAGGATCATGCTTCAAATGAAACTCTCCTGTAATTTCATACTGCGCTTGACAGAAAAGCTCATTAGTTATTCATCCTCCATTTATTGCTGTTTCTGTGATCTTCCCTTGCTGGTAACCCATGTGTGCAGAATCAATGTACAGCCACGTGCAGCAACCTTGTTTTATCCCATACAATAAACCATCTTCAGTAGCACACAGGGTTTTACAACCTCAGGATCACTGCATCCACTGCCATCAGATGTTTTCTAGCCACTCACTAAAACTTTTTATGATTATTTGTGCAATCTTCTGCTGTTGTAAGAATGTGTCAAACCCTATGACTCTGAACTCAGCAATAATTATCCTTCTTGCAGATTAGTCTGAGAAACAGCTTGTAAGTTACAAAACATTAACCTTGAACTATGCCCTGCCCTGCTGAAAAGGAGTTGACCTGGTTTCAGGACATTTAGAAGCTGGGCAAATTCTGCAGGCAAGAAGCAGCGCATTTATTCTCTCTGCTTGGACACCCAAACAAAACACCACAGATGGATCCAAAAGGTCTGCTCTGGAGAAATTAAAATCTTAGATGTGGTAGATAATTAAATTCACAGAAATTAAAATCTTATATATGGCAGATAATTGAATTCCCATAAAGGTGAATGGAATAATGTGGTATATACCGTAAGAGATATCCACAACTTTCTGCTGGTGGAAGGAAAACTCTCCTTTTGGACAACAACCATGACGTTTTTTCCTTACTTACCTCTTCAAGATCTCACTAATTTGAATGTCACTTAAGCAGAAGTTAGTTTCTGCAGGACCTGAAGAGAAGAATTACGGAAACTAGAGAGTTCTTTTTATTTCTTTAAGGTGTGTCAAAGGTTTCACAAGCAAGAGGAGATCTCACAAGTGAGACACAGACTCTCGAAGCTAAGACTTTTTGTATAAATTACAGTACATGACAACAAACCATGAGAACACCACATCTTCATTCCAAGATTTAACGTGTTTAACACAATATGTGCTACGTGAAGTGTGGGACTAGCAGCCTGCAAGAACATTATTTTCACAAGCCCAATGTTGCCACCCTTCGTTTGTGTTGCAGTATCTCCATGCATCAGCAAGCAAAATGCTGCAGATGCTTGAGAAGTAACCTTCTATCTGACATACTCTGCTATACCAGGCTAACCCAATCAACCAACACGAAAGAGTTGAAAAAGCACCTGGCATCTCACCGCATTACCATGCACAAAATCCTGTAACTCGCCTTGACTAATTTTCCCCTTGGCCTGGTCACTGGATGTCATCAGCTGGAAAGGTATACCTTCATGTATCAACATACTTAGAGAAGGAAGCTTTCATGGCTTGAGCTTGCACCACGGAAGGAAGGGAGATACCTTTTTATCCCATACAGCAGTACTCACGGCAGAAAAAGGGATGTGGAATAGTGATAATTGCTACAGTAACTGTAATCACCCTGGCATTAGTTTCAGCTCCTCGGTATAAAAAAAATGAAACGCCCTTTCAGAGCTGATCCCTGTGCCAGAGACCTGGCTAGAGAAATTCCCTGTCAGCAAACAGGATGACCTATCTGTTCACTTACACAAGAAGGTTTTGGTGGACATTTCATTGTTGAGTGGTTTCACAACACAGCCTTTGCATAAACAGCCTGCCCTGTCTTGATGCTCTACAGAAGAGGTCTCCCCTCTCCTGTCCTTACACAAGTGACACAGGCATATACAGATGCAGAGGGCACAGCCTTACCAGTTCAGTCTCAGACACAAAAAGCATCTCTGAAGTCCAAAAGTAAATAGTCCCAGAGTTACTGAAATGTTTCCATTTCCAAAAATTCCCCATCTTGGCAGATTTTCCCTTTTTCCAGTTTCTGACTGGTACTGAGTTGGAGGGTACAATTATCAAGTCCTAGAGTGAGAGGGCTTGATTTGCTTCATATCCTAATGAAGTACACAGAGCTCTGGTCTGAACCTCTCAGGTACTGCCTGTAATCTGAAATACATGAGTAAAAATCACAAGCTCTGGAGCTGCAATTGCTAGAACACACAACTAACTATATGCCACGTCACATTCAACTAACTGCAACCAAACCGCTGCACAACAGCATGGTCTCCCAGGTCACCTCGGCACCTTGGCTGTGAAACACAGAAAAAGCCCATGCTTCTGAAGAGCAAAGCCTCCCAGTAATTACACCTTAGGCTCTCAGGATGTTATGCTAAGCAATTGAGTTGGACTCTGTTTTCTGGAAAACAGTTCATAATCTACTGTCACAGAACACAGAAGATAAAATCGAGTTAGTGCCCTTTGTGCTTGTGGCAATTTATCCATACCATTATCACTGTCCAACTATGTAATTACTTTTGCTACACTGCATTGCAACCACTCATTTTGTCTAACTTTCTTAAAATGGTCCTGGTGTTTGCACTGCCATGAAACCAGCAAAGAGGAGATCATACCTGCCACTGTTTTCCTGACTGGCTCGGCATGTATGTTGCTGGGAGACTTCGACGGCTGTTCTTCATGGCAGAACCTACAGCTGTACCCCCTGTCTCACTTGAGGAAGGCTCGCCAGCCACTGCCATCTGGTACTGGGAGTAGTTGCACAGGTTGCTGTAACAAGGATACAGAGGCGGCTGGTAGAAACTGCTGTAGTAGGCGGAGTCCACAACCAACTCAGACGTGCTCTCCACGTGCCCTCTGCTGGGGAGGGAAGGAATGTCTTGAATGAGCATCCGCCCCTCTGGAAAAGAAAAAAAAAAGACCATTATCTTTCACATTCTCATGAGCTACTACTTCTACCAAAGGCCGGACAGAGAGTGGTAAATAAGAAGTAGGAGCTGAAAGCTAAACATGGCTGAGAGTTCAGTGGAAACTCAAATGGACCAACAACTACTCACAGTCCAAGACTGTCACCTACACACACCACAGACTGCAGAACAGCAGAAAAAACCAACTGCAGGTTCGTTGCAGTCCCCTACTAATTTTTATCCTGTTACAGTGTGCCAAGTCTCTTGTAACTCTCTAGAAGCAGAAAGGATCTAGCTACACAATGACTCCTCCCAACCGGTGTCCGGAAGGTGAGAGAACACCTTCTGAACATGCCTCTAGGAAGGGCAAACAGCCACAAGACAAGAGAAGCTGCAGTGAGATACCACAGCAACAGCCAAGGTGTCCCAGAAACCCACACATTACCTAAGGTCCTCAATCCTTGCTGAGCCTTACCCAAATTTAGCTCCCATACCTACAGAATCATGGAGCAGAACAAGATCCCCCACCACCAGCAAAAGAGGAGGAGGAGAAAGGTACTGCTTGTGACTTGCAGCATCCACTCTGGACTGCCTTCAGATCATAGGTTAGCTGGCTGCACTCCCCAGAGGCAAGCTCTGCCTCTCTGTTATTCCCCAAGATGGGGATGCTGTTCAGACAATGAGAAGCCATGATTCCCCACTCCACTGTCAACCAGGGCCTTGCAATATTTGCAAGCATGAAAAGGAGAAGATGCTTGTTGGTATTATTGCACTCTCAAGCTCTCTCTCATATGTGGCATCAGTTACACTGCCAAGCCAGACACAACAAAAAACTGCCACATTCTTATATATACATTTACAAGGGAAAAAAATATGAAACATTCATCTCTCTCCATATCTGTAGCTCTGGCTTTAGTTTGTATGGCTGTGACCCTGCCTTGTACCAGTTCTCTGTAAGGAGCTCCTCTTCTCCCCATGATGCTGTCCAACTGTTTTTCAGAGTAGAAAACAATGTGGTTTAAAGCCTATGGATGAGCTCCCAAGAGCTATTGGTATGGACATGAAGCAGCATGGGCAACGGGCACATAGGAAATAACAGCCTTAAGAGACATTTCAGGCAGGCCTAGTTTGTTCTGGATCTTTCTCTTGGTGTACCAGCATCTTGGGTTACTTACTTGTGGAAGAAATATGGTGGCATACCAGCCTCTCAGAGTCATGATAACAACATGCACAGTCCTGTGCATTAGCTGATACTAGACCAAATCATCAGTTTTACTCATTACTGCTATTTACAATGCAATTGTGTTTCACTTCTTCAGCTATAATGAAAGCTTTCTGCAATCATGGATCATCTCCTTCCAGGTCACTAAATTACACAGTGCCCCAGTCAGTTCTTGTTGCCATTCTGTTGACATAAATTAACTATTTATTTGCAAAGATTGCTTTATGCCTCCTGCACCTGATTTTTCTGCAGAACCACATCAGGTGGCCTTGTTTATCTGGAGCATTTCTCAAATTTGCACACAAAACAGGATTGCCTGCAATGCAACATAAGACTTTTCAGAGTTTCTGCACATTAATTTTTATAATTTTTAAAATTATTATTCTGCTTCTGAGCAAGACTCTTAGATCCTCTTGCCTGCATCTGATAAAATCAGAACTTAAGACCACAGACACAGCACAAGCTTGACTCCCCTCCCTAAATTTACCTCTCAAATAAAGCTGCATTCCAGTTGTTCTGTTTTAAATGTTGCAAAATAGAAGCCAAAAGTAAAATCCTCCAACACATTCCTTGCTGGGATAAAGTTTTCACATGACAGAGACATGCAAGGCAGTCACCTGCTGAACTTCTCACAAGGCTATATTATGCTGCACAAATGCCTGATTTCTTCTAAAATCTCTGAAGTGTCTTTCAATTTACAGTGCATTATTAGAAGGGCGACTACTTCCCATTAGAAATACTAGCACCAGGAAGATGAGGTCTCTCTACACCTACATGATCTGGATGAGGGGATCAAGATTATCCTCAGTCAGTTCACAGACATCACCATAAGGCAGGAGTGCTGATCTGCTGGGGGGCAGGAAGGCTCTGCAGAGGGATCTGGGCAGGCTGGATCATGGCCAAGGCCAGGGGTGTGAGGTACAACAAGGCCAGTGCTGGTCCTGCCCTTGGGTCACAACAGCCCCAGGCAGTGCCACAGGCTGGGGCAGAGGGGCTGCAGAGCTGCCCACAGGAAAAGGCCCTGGGGGTGCTGGTGAGAGCAGCTGAGCGTGAGCCAGCAGTGCCCAGGTGGCCAAGAGGGCCAAGGGCATCCTGGCCTGGAGCAGCAACAGAGTGGCAGCAGGAGCAGGGCAGGGATTGTCCCCCTGTATTCAGCTCTGGTGAGGCCATACCTTGAGTACTGTATTCAGCTGGGCCCCTCACTCCAAGAAAGACACTGAGGTGCTGGAGCATGTACAGAGAAGGGCAATGGAGCAGGGGAAGGTTCTGGAACACCTGTCCTCTGAGCAGTGACTGGAGTTTAGGCTGGAGTAAAGGAGGCTCAGGCAGACCATATCACTCTCTGCAACTGCCTGAAAGTAGGCTGTAGCCAGGTGGGGTTTGGACTCTTCTCCCGGGTACAAAGTGGCAGAATGACAGGAGACAGCCTCAAGCTGTGCCAATAAAGGTTCAGGCTGGACATCAGAAAGAACTTCACAGAAAGGGTTGTTAAGCATTGGGATGGGCTGCCCAGGGAGGTGGTAGAATCACCATTCCTGGAGGCTGTCAAAGAATGACTGGATGTGACACTAAGTGCTATGGTCAAGTTATGGGTTGAAAGCTGGACTCAATGATCTTAACAAGTCTTTTTCAATCTGTATGATTCTGTGGTTCTGATTCTCTAATACACAGGAGAGATCAGTCATATTGGGTGCCAACAGCTGAAAGGAAGAGGGGGAAGAAAGTAACACATTTTATTTTAACTTTTGGAAAGGTCTTATGCAATACACTTCCTAACATGGGACAAGATGGGCTAGGCTAGAACAGAAACCTACCTATAGCCATCCACCAAATCACAACCATTCCTGATATTCCTGATGCTTCTGTGACATTCCAGCAGCTGTTTGTGCTACAGCTCCCGCCTGAAGAATAGCACTGGCAATATTCTGCTGCATTAAGAAGGAGAAAAAAATGCTCTTTCATCCTTCTTTTCTATAATCTGTGGTTTGGGCTACCATCATTTGGCACCAGTGGTGCAAAAGTTTTGACTTTTTCCACATTTTCCTTTATGTAGTTGCACAACACCCACCAGTAGTTCAGAGTTCAGGGCTGTTACAAACCCACCAGAAGTGTTCTCTGCGTTCTTTCAGCTGTTGCTCTATGCTCCAAGTCTTTACACTACCATCAACTGCTATTTCCAAAGCTGGTCTGCAGAGCTGGCTCGTTGAAGCACTCAGGCAACCATATGCATAAAACCCCAAGCATCAGCAAGCTGGGCATTTTTCCCTTAAAAACCCAGAGTTATGAAATATATGGTCCTTGTAACATCTCCAGCACACAACCATTCAGAGCTGTAGGGCCACACCACAGAGATGTGCCCCAGCAGATTAAGAACAAAAAATGGGAGCATGGGAGAGGCACATTCAGTTCCTTGAAGAACTAGGGCTCCTGTGACACCAGAGGAAATACAGCCAAAAGAGTTAGTTTTCCCTAAATCCCACAAGACACCATGCTTCTAAATGTGGAAGGACAGATTTCCAGGGGATCAACATCTGTAACTATCTAGCTGGGGTTCCTTTCATTGGTCCTTGGACCATACCTGTAGGGGTAGACTCCTACCTATTGGCTGAACCTTCCTACAGCCATGCCTCCATCAACTCAACCAGGTGAGTGCTCTCCTCAAGGGAGGCTGTCAGCCTGTGACTGTTTTCTGCCAGCAAGTAGAGAACACCAAGGTTAAGAAAGCAGCTTTCAGCTGATTTCTTTCTTTCTTTCTTCCAAGTTCAACATAGCTGAATGTCTCTCCTGGCAAGAAGAGGGTCCTCCCCTCCCTTAGAACTTGCAGTATTGCAACACCTGCACATCAGGGTGCAATGTTTTAGAGGAATTAAGCTCTCAAGAAGACAACCTCTACTGCATTGTCAAGCTTCCACTCTGCACTTCTACCTCCACCTCAAAATATGAGATCTGCTGCAGGATCTGGGCTTATGCCTTGGCTGTCTTCACTCTCTAGACAGAAAAAGTACGAAGGGCTCCTGGGCCTTTCCCTTGCTATTACACACAAATTTAATATTTTGGAAGTTGCAGGTACATGATCAAAAATGGGACTGAGCCTGTACAAGGAGGTACAGAAATTAGAATAACAGTAACAAAAAAGGAAAGTGGTTTAAATTCTCACTCAGATTTTGGAACACCAAGTCTACTATGTAGGGCCATCACAGGCACTCCATCCATGAGCAACCCTTTTGCAGCAAAGACAACAGTACCTCTTCATGCAGCTGTGCCCTTGGATCACGAAGTTCTTCTCTATGTCTTTACTAAGTCCTGTAGAGAACTGATGCTACTTTTTTTGCACTATGTACACAGTGTGAAATATGGCCCACTCTTTCATAGAAGATCAATATGATGCACAATAAATACTGGTATTGATCTTTCAGTGTTGTAGACGACTCTCTGAGTCTATGGCATATTAATAGTAGTTAACCAGTAATTCATTTCAGGGTGGCTGGTATTTTCTTTTAAAGAAGGTGAGTACTAGGGGTCAGTTACACATATATGTCTTTTACATTCAGTAACCTATGATGGGCTCCTGCCTTTGCTTAGCAGAGCACAGTAAAAAACACTGGTCTGGTCCTTAGGTAATGTAAACCAGTCTCAGACCATTTACTTCAATAAAGCTATGGTGATTTACACAAATTACGGATATGCATGGCAAAATCAACGCAAAGGCCAGTCTATAGATCATCAGGGAGAAGAAAGGAGAAAGGCCAGGTAATTTACAGGAATTTCCATCATCATCTCTTTTTCACAGATGCAAATGTGTTTTTAAGGTTATATACTGAGAAGTAAAACCACTGAAATTTGAAAGCTGCATAAAAGCATGGAGTATTTTCTATTCCTACTGGTACTGTTAAGGGCCAGTTTTATATCTTACTATGTGCTAGCAACGGTAATTTAAGTATGTGTGGGTAAGCCATTGATAAGAGGTCAAATGCCATAGAGTCCATACTATTAGACTTTCTTAGCATGTAGAACAGGGTGGTATCACCTGAGTGCCTACTGGAAATGGTTACTGCACCACACAGAAATCTGGGGGAGATTATTAGTCATCTTATTTGTGACAGATGCACACCAGTAACCGTTTTATAAATCAGGATAGCAGAGCCATATATCTATGTCTGGGAGCATGCCACAATATGGTTCAATTTAGTCACGTGGTGTTAGACAGGATTAGTCTCCATCTGACTGGGCATTTCAGACAAGGGATTTGTTACATGCATAGCAGCAATTGTGAGAATTTCATTGCCCCCATTTACTGGCATGTGCTCTTATATAAACCAATGGTTCATGGTTTTTATTTTTTCTATGCCTACAGAGACTGCACATATATAGCTCTGTTGCTGAAAATACAGAATTGTGACTACTCAAGTAACACAGTGGCTCAATGAGCAGGTAAGCACTGCCCAGTAAGCAAGCTCAACTACTGGTAAGTTTACATTTCCTGCAGTTTTCACTTCAGAGTGACTGTTTTCACCAGTTTTAATTCTTCCTGCAATGCAGCCTCTGTAGCGGGGACAGCCACACCGTTAAAACACACACAAAAAATTATTCAGTAAGGAACACCTGCCTTCATACCTCAAAAGAATCTTGTATCTGACAATTTCTCCTTGCTCAGTACATAATGCATTGACACATTCCTATTAGCTGGTTCAGCAATATTAAGCCTTGCAATGCATTAGTTTAGTTCAATTTGTATCTTGAGGCTGGACAGTAGCCTTGAACAAGGCCAGTGTGAAATCACTCCCTAACATCATAATCAGCAACTCTGGTACAATGTGTTTCTCCCACCAGACAATCATGACAGAGCTATTTCAGATGTCAAAGAAAGCTGGCACTATTACTTTCTGCTGAGAAACGCTGCCTCCCAAGAAACAAAACCCACAAGCGTGCTCTGTCTTTGATAGGAGTATTTCTGTTGTCTTCCCATTAGAAGTTGTGGATTATCTTTGGTTCCAGCATTGAACTTTTAGCGTGATATAAAGTTAATGTGCTAGACAGTGTTCATTTCAGGCAAGGCTGTGGGGCTGTGTAATTTTCTGCCACCCCCAAAAAAGGCCATTATCTGTAATTACCCATTACCATGCATAATTATTTCTTCTATTCTGGTCTATGGCCCCCAGGACTTCATGATGTTACAGCTCACTGCATTATCTTATCAAATTTGTTAAGGAAGCTTTTTTGACCTTTCGAGCACTTGTCACAGCATATACAAAAGCTGGCAGTAAATTGTCTAAGCATGTACTGTGTGATTTATTATTTGTACCTTGAATAGTGATACCGTACAAAATATTACACATGAACACCTTCCCCATTCCCACTCCCTGCTTTAGATCAAGTAAGAAAAGGAAAGGAAACCCCTCCAGCAACTGAAGGAAGGGAATAAAAGGCTGGTGTCTCTCAGTGGGAATTTAAGAAGCATGACAGAAACAAGCAGCTAAACTGGAACATCAAGCACTGAAGATGATCCCAGCTGCTTTCTTCTTCAGTGACACCTTTTCGCTTTCTCCTCTTTCCTAGCAGAGTCTATTTCATCGTGTTTTCACAGCTTTGTAACCTGCTGATCCCTGCTCTTTCACACAAAGTCGACTTACTGTTCCTTCACTATGCAGAATACAAACCACCTCACCGCCATTCACAGCTTTGGTTAATGCAGTACACGTTCTTGACAGACTAATTTAGACCAGTACGATATTCACAGGGCTTGTCCTTTATGGATACTAATGTGAGTGTACAAAAAACCAAGATTTTGTCTTCATTACTCTCAAAGCTCCCAGAAAAGGACCAGGCAGTGATCAGCATCCGGGCACAATCTGCTTCAGCTAAGAGCTTCACTACACTACAAGTCCATGTACTACATCCCTCGTCTTCCTAAGGGCACTAGAAATGGAGGTGACAGAGAAGCAGGACACTCAAGAAAACATGAGACATAATGCCCTGTTAACCTGACTTTTGTCTTCCCCTTAGTTCCCTGTTTATCAATATACTCCACAGAGTGCTTTATCTTAAAACCTCTCTTTTAGGTACTTGTACATATAAAACTCTCAAATGGTATCCCTATCTGCAAAGACATATTGACAAAATTATGACTTAGGAAACTGAAGTACAAAAAAGAGGTTTTGGTACTTTTGAACCATGTAGTTAAATAAACAAACTCCCCAGGAATCAGAAAATCTGAGACACTTTTCTAACATCATGACAAAACAGAAGGAAACATCAAGGATCAGGTATTTACTTTGGATTAAAAGTGAACAATATGAATTGCTGTAGCACAGGGTACACAGAACCATGCCTTTCAAATCTGTCAGTGAAAGCCTTCTCCCTTTAAAAGAACACTGAACCAGGAGACCCTGGACTCCTGGAGTAAAAGAAGTAAAAGTAACTCTGAATTCAAATGCTAAAAGGTAGCTATTCAAGGCATTGCTGTGAAGATAAAACCCTTTTCTGTGTTTCTCCACAGAAAGGCCAGATCTCTGGCCTTTCACTCTGCACTGCCTCTCAGGCAGTGGGGAGGTGGAGACCACTCTGCAACCAAGATGAGCCAGCAAACACAGGCAACAAGCAGGGTCTTCAGAACAGGAGCGGAGATCGTGCTTGTACTCCTGTCCAGGAACCTGGTTTCTGAGATGTACGGGTTCTTCTGCTCTTACTCTTCTATTGAAAGCTGTACCTGTAGCACTCCTAATTGTTTTGACTGGAAAGCTTTTCAGAAAACTCTGCCTCTTCCCCCTCCAACAATTGCCAATGTTATGGCCCTATGCTGAGCTCAGAAATGGAATCTCACAATCTGGTTCTTTTTCCTTTTTGTTCAGATTATCTTCCCAGACTGCCCTAGGTATGGAGCTGTGCTCTAACACCTGTTAGAGACAGAAAAATATCAAGTACCAGCCATATCAGACAAGAGGGCTAGCAGCAGCTATGTCTCCAGGTTAGGAATATATAGCATAACCAAAACTTCTCACTGACACCACAGTACTTCTCCAACCCTAACCAGAAATATACATAATTCTTCTCAAAAGGAGGAATACACATTTTATACAAACAAACAAACAAACAAATCCCTAAGTGTGTGATGCACCAATTCTAAGCCTCTTGTATGCCTCTGGCCTCTTCCCTGGAACTGAAGTGTACAAGGACCAATTTATTCCATGTCTTTATCACAACTATGCCTTATCACCTGCCAACTCCTATCATTTGCTTTTCACCTCCTCCCATCACAGCAAGACAAAACAGCCAGTCATATAGCAGCTTTCCTGCAGTGGGTCTGAAAACTATGGGTGTCATGAAAAATTCCTTGCTAGGTGCAGCTGCTGGACTGTTCAAGTTCAGCTGGCATTATCAGTGAGAAGCTGGCATAATGGCAGCAATATGTATGGGTACAGGGCATGCTTCTTAAGGGCTACTTGACTGCAAGAACTCAATTTCACCTGGAAGGAATCAGTATTATTTTTTTTCCCCTTCAGGAATAAGTCCAGAGTGGTCTTTGAGCAAAATGGCATTTACCTAGTTCTACTTCTGAAGGCTAAACCAGCTCTAAGTGGGACAACAGATTTTAGCAAGAACAAAACTTACCAGAAAAAAACACTCTAGGATAAACATCAGGCAAAGGACACAATACATTTCAGGGAAAGTTGGGAGACCTCAGAACTAAGGTTATTTTCTATAAGCCTTCTTGAGCCTTATGGTGAATTCACAGGCTTTTGTATGCCCAATGCTGCTGCTGTTCGCAACACCAAACTTAGCCCATGAAGTAACACAGAAAACTTGAAGTGGAGCTGGCATAATCTGGCAAAGGCATAAGCAATCAGAACAATCATACTGGAGATCAAAAAAAGGTTATCTAGGGAGATCACTAAAGTGTAAAACTGCTGACTTTCACTCCAGTACATGTTCTCTGACCTTTTAATCATTCCTTTGCCTGAGCTCTTCCAAGTTTAAGTCCAGGTGTGTGGGTCCAGACCATTGCTACATCCCCACCACTAGCTACAGAGAGAAATCTAGGGAACAGTACAAACAGGAAACAGATCTACTTCCCTTGTCCCCCTCCTAACTTTCCACTGGTTTTGGTTCAGTGATGTCCTCCCTTCCAATACTAATTTTGAGCCCACTTTCTGGTATATACCATGCTCCCAGGGCAGGAGTTCCACGACCATCTCACCAGCTTCCCGAACCACATACTTGCCTAGGACTGTGCCAGTTCATCCTCTTTCCAGGAACCACTAACATTCAGCACAGCATCCCCAGGGCTAACCAAGCCTCCCTGCAGTACACTTTTGTCTTCTGCAGCACTTGCCAGTACATGTACCTTTCCATCACATACCAGTACAACCTGTGATGATGCCAGATTTCCTTCCAAGATAACAGTGGGATGATTACAGCAAAGAGCACATCCCTATGAGATGCCTCCAAAAACACTACTGTGTTAAAATTCCCCACTCAGACCTACAAACAAATAGGATCATTTTTGTTAAAACAACGTAACACATACAATACTGATTTTCTGTCAGTTCAGGTTTCTAATCAAGATGCCAGGGGATACAAAAATCAACTGCCTTGCAGGATTTGTGATTGCATCAGTGTCACTTCACCAATTTTGTAATGATATAAGATTACCAACTTGACAGAATCTTTACCCATAAGCTTCTGTTAATTCATGTTGTATGAACATAATTTCTTCCCTTCTTGCATATTTCATTTTGCTGCGGATTGTTCCATTATTTTCAAAAAACTGATGTCAAGCTGACAGATTTGCAGCCACGTACCCTACCACACTCACTTTTCTTGAAACACTGGCATGGCATCATCTTTCTTCCAAGATTTAGGAACTTCCTCAGTGTGAAAAGATTTACTGGAAATCACAGAGTGGGTCAGATTGGAAGGGATGGCAGGGAGTCATCTGGTTCACCCACCCTGCTCAAGCAGGGTCATCCTACAAGACATTGCACAGGACTCTGTCCAGACAGTTCTAACGTATTTCCAGTAAGGGAGACTTCCCATATCCTCAGCTAAGTTGTTGGTTTTTTTCTTTTTTCTTTCTAATATTGCATATGAGTAGTCAGTCCTGCTGATTTCAGTTCCTGTTGGAACTGGAATGTCACCATCTCCATATACAGCTATAACACTACAAGTCTTTTTGCAAAGCAAGAACCAGAAAAAAATTACTGAGCATTTAGTCCCATCTTCCATATGTAGAGTTATTATTCCATAATGGGTGAAGTTATTGGTAACTCTGTATGTGTGTTTCAAATGCAATTCAAAAACCCTTTCAATTTCAAGATTTTGGTTAATTTTAATCTTCACACAAACCTGTATTTTGTAAAAGAAAATGTGATTTGTGCAAATAAAAAAAAAATAGAGAGCAATTTCATTCAGAAGACTGCAGCCTGGCATGGTAAGTTTCTCAGTCCCACACAGAGCCCCAGTCCAGATCCAGCTAACAGAAGTTGAAATATGCCTGATTTCAGCAGAACTAGAAAAGGACCATTTTGTTCACATTTAGTGTACACTTAATAAAAATGATCTGCTGCAAACATTTAGCATGCCACTTAACAATCCTCCTAATACAGCAGTAGAAATAAAACCTACAGAAAATAGTATTTTATTTCCACAATTAATTTAATTTTCAGGCCTTCAATAAGATATCTACAGCAGCATACTCAACTTTCAATGTCTCTGTCACTGACTATAGCTACTATAGAGTAGTCGATTTTTTTCGCGAGTTGGGGGGTAATGCTCGTTCCTTCTTTTCTTGCAGTTTTGGTTGTTATAACACAGCTGTAGTGATCACATTCAAATCTTAAGTGGATAAAAATATGTATGACTTTGTTAAAGAAAAATCTTTGAATATGGCTTTCACTCCACGAAGGTGTAGGCACTATTTTAATGCCCCAGCATACGTTTGTCCACACTGAACTGAAACAAAACGATTATTTACATATCTGAAGTAATCAGCATGTGTGACAGCTAGTGGGATCAGGACCAATAAAATCAGTGCTTCAGAAAATTAAGGGTATGAGAAACAAGAAGCATTTTCAATCCTCAGCATAAAAGCTGGGAGTGTGACTACTGTATGTGCATATCTATGTATGCATGTTAATATTCACCTTGAGATATCCGATTTGAGAAGGAAATTTACAAACAGTTAACTCTTTGTGTTCATGCTACCTAATCCAACATGCTACTAAAGTGAGTAATGGAGACAAAAGTAAAACCAGAATTTTTAAAAAAACAGAGGAAGAAATTAAAATTATAGGAAATTAGGAAAAAAAAAAAACCAGATTTCTGAACAATGATGGAAAACAGCCCAAACACCTGCAGGGGCAAAGAAGCAAATTCAGAGGACGAGAAAGAAACTTGGTTTAAGACATTAATGAGAGATCAAAGAAAACATTAGAAGGGAGGGAAAGCTTCACAAGTGTCTGAGATAGGAGACCTTGGAGGAAATATGACTATGTTAAAATCACTATGACTCACACTAAAAATAATAAAGGGAGTAGGATGATCGTTGGAATTAGCTGGAGCCCATGCTTGCTTACAAGCTATTATCATGACAGAAACCCAAAAGTTTCTACAACAGACCAACTGGAAATAACTGGAGGGCTTTTTAACTCTACCTAATATGTGATGCAAAAACTAAAAGCAGGAGTAGTGAAAAAACACTGCAGACATCCAGCAGATCTAAGCTAGAGAACAAGAATCACAGAGATGTGCGTAACTTCTGTGCATGATTGTCAGTGTTGTATGGGTGCAACAACATTTGCACTCACAAAACTGGCTTCAATGCAAATGTGAAGTGATCACTAATGAATGGAGTTCATGCATAATTGACAAATGCACACTGATTTGAACTGAAGTGGCTTAGCATCTGCTGAGGTTCAGTTGTGTCCATTACTACAGACATCCAGATAACCAAACAGTGGCTTCTACTCTAAGCAGTATAATAGTACAAATAAAAACTGGAGACAGAAATTAAAAAACAAAACAAAACAAAACAACAAAAAATCAGACATCCAATCTTACTGCAAAGGAAATTTAACTAAGTATTTAACTAAGAGTCAGTATTTAACTAACTCTCTGCAAACTCTTCAGGAAAACACAGGACATGTGCATGAACAATGTTTGTTATTTAAGTAAAGTTATTTAAGTCCACAGCCCTGATTAAGACTAGTAGGTACTCAAACTCAGAAGTAAGTTTAGTAAAATTCAGTAAAACAGAAGAATGAGAAGAAGCATATGAAAAAGCATCCCTACAAAAGAAACCTTCAAAACTGCATTTTAGTTCTCATGTTATTAAGTGACAAATCTACTGTACATGGAAAATGGTTGAACAGGCTGAAATAGGAAGTTATTTGATAAATTAAACAAATGAAAGCAATCTTCAAGGTATAATAAAGCATGTGAAACAAAAGTGCTCAGTTAGGGAAGTGTGCAGTACTCCTTCACTCCTCACTTATATCTTTTCTTTAAAACAAAGAGCCCCACACATTCAGAGAAGTTATAATAACTGTTTCAAGGACACAGAAAGGAACAAGAGGTTAGCTGCAGATAGTGAATAATGCGCCCACGGATAGTAAATTCTTAAAAATTCCTAGTACATTTTCTGCTTCTGCTCCATTACTTATCTCAGTGTTCAGAGTAACAAATGGAAAGCACAATCTGGCACAGATAATTCTCTAAATCTGAATGAACATATGCAAATATCAGTGTTACAGAGGAAGAGCTTCCAAGGCAAAGGGAACAATCGGATGTGCTGACCAGCCCTGCTACCTTAGGTGGGAAGAAAATCTGGTGTTGGGACACTGTACACAGCAAAGTCTGTCCAACACGTAGAAAACTCTGCTCAGCAGCTAATTTGATCTAACCACAGATCTATGTCTGAAAACCTCATGTGGATAGCAAGATGCTGCAAACACAAAAAGCCCTATGCTGAAGTATTTTTGAAAATGAAAAAAAAAAAAACAAACCCCCAAAAAATTCTACTGAAAATCCTTTTGGGAGAAAAAAAATTCCCTTCCAAAATGTAAAAGAAGGATTGAAGTAACTGCTGAGCTTCCTGTGCTTTACCTCCATCTCAGGGTTGAGAGCCTTTCTCAAAGTAAGGGAGTCGGGGTAGGTCATGACTGGTCCCTGGCACACTTGGTTTCCTTGGCATGTTGCAGAAACCTCTCCCCAGCCCCTGCCTCTGGTGAAGACAGCTCTAGACAATGTTCGGAATACCACTTGCACAGAAAAAGAAAAGCAATCTTCTCTAAGGATTTTCCAAATCTGTTTATAATTCTATTTGTTTTTACACTTCCAGTGAAGCATCACACAGGACTGGAAGTCTGACAGGAAAAATAAAAACTTCTTAATTCAGACACTTTGAGAACTGCTGTTAGTTCTACCTTGGTTTCACCAATACAACAGACATACCAGTCTTTTGACAAGAGTCAGTTCCAGTGAATGGATATGTACAGCACCTCAAACATTAGCTCAGTAAAAACACAGGCACCTACACACATGCGTGCATGCAAAGCTGTAGTGACGAATATTGTTTGAAAAGAGGAACAACAAAACCGCAAGCTTTGCAAGACAACTGGTGAATTGACTGGAAACATCTCATCAGGGATGCAGAACCCTGTAACATTATGATTTATTTAAAAGAGTCAAACAATGGCTAGAGGCAATGAATCATGTAAGAGATGACCAAGCTGTAGGAGATTTCCGTCATCTACTTTAACCTGCACATTGATCAGAGTTTACCCCCATATTAATCACTTAAGATCATAATCTAACACACTCTTGAACACCCCTCCTGATTACGCTTCACTTATCCCCTTGTCCTTATGCAGGTCACTCCGTTGCTAATTGCACTACTCGTTAGGAAAAAAAGTGTCTAGTGTCTTAATTTAATTTTGCCTTTTTTAGTTTCAAGCCGTTGCTCCTTGTTATGCTGTCTCAAGCACTGTAAATAATCCCTCCTCCTCCTCCATATTATTACCTCTCAAATATTTATAGACTGTTTATATCCACCCTTAGTCTCCTTTTCTACAAGTAATACATCATTTTTGTCACCCTTCCCTCTATCCTTTCAGATTTATCTATGTCCTTTTATAATGAGATGCTCAGAACTCCTCTACCATTTTCCCAAGTACAGTGAACCCAAAGCAGCAGAGAGATGCTTAAATGCCCACCCTTTTTTGCTTCACAACCAACTCCTTCTTACTTAACTCTTGAGCAAAACACATTATTTTGACAGGAATTGAAAATTACAGAACCATGGCCACTACACTGTGAAGTGCTTTGTTCATTGCATACTTGTATCAGTCTGAGATTAAAAAGGCCTACTCAGGATAAATTTTATCCTAAATCAAGGGAATATTGTTCAAAGCTCCTGTAATATTTCCTTAGTCCAGCTTGAAAGAGATTTAGTAACTACTATACAGGCAAAAAACCACTTCCAGCAACTACTTCCCAAGACAATATCTAACTTGTGCCGTGGAAATCATGTCAGTCCAAGAGTAATAAGTAATCACACATGCATATGTGATTATTTTTCTCTCATCTTAACTGCAATGAACTGGAGAAAACCAGATGATAATGATGATGGATTAGTTATTCACAGGGGAAGGACACAAAACTTCTCTCTTTGCTTGCTGTTACAATCCAGTAAAGACAAGTTATGTTTAGCTGTACTTACCTTTTAGGAGAGATCCGCTGACTCTGGGAAAAGACAGGGAAAAGCACCAGGAAACAATGGAAGAAGGCTGGCAGGAGCATGAGGCAGCCAGCAACTAAAACTGGTTAAGAAGCAGCCATGGGTGCAGCAGGACAAAAGCATCCTTAGAAAGTAGTGAGGAGACCGAGAGAAAAGCAAAGAGCAGGAGGATGGACTAATAATCACTGCAGACCCAGAAAGATCTCTGAGGGCATGCAGCCATTATGTTTAGTCCTGGCACAGGCAGGCAAAGCAGCTAATACTGCCTTCTTACTGCCTGCCTTGTTGAAGCTGCTGCCACCTGAACTATCAATCCCCTCCACCATCTGTCAATCCTCAAAATGCTAATTCTTTGTTTAAAAAAAAAAAATCTACCACAGGGTATTACTAGGTCAAAAGAGTTAAGATTTCTTTCACAGGCTTGCAAATGCTTATCAGTATTGAGGCTGACTGAACTTCAAATTTAAGTATGTTGACTCAATGTCCGTGCAAGCAAGTAGGAATTGCAGACATTCACAGAACAGTCTAGCGTGGAAAGGATCTTTGGACACCAGCTGGCTAAAAATTTACTCAAACCAGAGCCAGCTTCCCAGTTGGATCATGTTCCTTATACACATCCAGCCAAGTTCTGAGCCTCCCCAAACATGGAGACTCCAGAACCTCTGTGGCTAATCTGTTTCAACCCCCAAGCACTCTCACAATGAAATGGCCACAGCAGCTTCCACATGATCAGTTGACTAAAATGAGGCTTCTTGGATGAAACTGACATTTTGACAGCACTTGACACTTATACTATAAATACTGTTAAAGAGCTTTCTTTCAAAAAGAAAATTTCTCAATTTTTTAAAACCAGGCTATGATATTTTTCCATTATAACAACTACATTTTTTTAAACTCATCACCTATGTAGCACAACAGCTGCAAGATCTGGCATCAATTTTTGAAATCACAACAGTGATCAAGAAAGTAAAGGAAGAGTAAAGAAGGCATGGTAGGGTTTTTGTGGACAGCTAGGGCATTGCAAGTTCAAAGGGATCTCAGTACCATCATACATTAGGCATTCTATTATTGCTGACCCCACTATGGTTTGTATTTATGATAAAACCCTTCCTATTTGCCAAAGAGTTTCAGAGTGAAGACAGTAGCTACTTAGAGAAATAAAGAACACCATTTTGTTTCTGTCAAACATAATAAATGTAACAAAGGGAAATAACAAATACAAGCTTACTGTTCACAATTGTTTAAAATGACTTTTGTCAACCAGTGATACTAGGAAGGCATCTCAACACTGCTGTCATTGCACATACAACAGGAAAACAACTGCAACAGAGCATAGGAGCTGGCATTTACATCACACAACAGTCCCATCAATACTGGACACTTCGAAACTGGGCCACCAAGAGTGCAAAAGAGCAGAAAGAAGGGTGTTATCCAGCACTTTCCAGTCACCTGGTGATGTATCTTGCAGCCACTGCACTGGCGAAATGCCAAACGTGACCCTTAGTCTGTGACAAGGATCAAATATAATGAAACAAAGGTGAACTGCACTCTTCTTCATTCAGTATGAGCAGCTTTCTTTTTTTCAGTAAACTCAAAAGTTTAGTGACCTCATCTGCCTCCAGTCTCTGACTCCCATGACTGCTAAATATCAAAATGGCAGAGGCTCTAAATTGACACAAAGTGGTGAAGAATACAGGTGTTAGGAGAATGTCTGAAAAGCACATTATACATGCTTCACCATAATCTTTCCTATATTTTGCATATCTGTTAACCTAAAAATATATACCTATCCTACAGAAGGGATTACATCAAATGCCCTGGGATAATGACTTTTGCTGCTCTGTAAAATTAAATGGCCTTTTCTTTCAGCAATCTACAATTTTTAAGGGGAACTGCACAGGAACAACAAATTCAGTCTGTAAGACACCCTACTAATGCCCTGAGACCATGGTCTGTTCCCTTCCAACTACCCTGCAAATTCCCAGCTTGCTTTTGAGTGGGAACATACACTCCATCCAAACTAAACATCAAACACCTATGCTATAACCATGAGAATTCATTTTTCCCTTTTCAGAAACAGCATGTCACAATGGGATCTGAAAAACTGCCTCTGATATCCAGGTGTCATACTATTTCTGATCTGCTAATAAAATGGATACAGCAAGCAATGACTCGCTCTCTGGCACTGTATCTGATTTGTGCAACTCCTTCACACATCACTCCTCTGCTGGAAAAGAATGCTCCATGTGATGGGAGTCCGAAAGAAGAACTGCCCTCATAAGCCAAAATCCTGAGAGAAGGAATTGAATTACTGCTGTCAAAATCACCTCTTGCCCAATCTAATGTGAATCATACAGGACATGCCGTACTCCCAGAAGCCACTGCTTACCCTGGGGCTTGCAGGGAACTGCTGACTCCCCTTGCCATGAAGGGTTTCACTTTTCCCTGCTTCCTTTAATAATTACTGTAATTTCTTGAAAAATCAGCGCCTCAGCCTACTAACCTGAGATAATGACACTTGCTCCAGTGGGGTCTCTCATTTTGCTTGCAGTTTAGGGTAGTAATAAAATCATTAAACAGCAATACAAGAATCCATCAAGTACCTGGTCCTGAAACAACCCAACATCTAAAGCCAGAATTTATACCACATGGCAATTTTTCATCTGAAAAAAAGATCATTATATGCTAAAAATAAAAATGGGGATATTTAGGCTATATTCCTCATCAAAGCCTCTACTCACGACACCTGACAAAGCTACCCTACAGATCTGCAGAAATGCACAGAACCTTCTCCAGCTTCAGAGCCAGCAGACAGTCACTGGTATCCCATGAGTACTTACACTGCTTTCACCAGATGAACCTACCAAAACTATTACAGACATAACTTTATTTATACAGTGTAGTCACCTCTGAGCTAAGCACAATGTCTGTTGCTATTTGTCTGGCGCCCAAAAGCAAAACTATGAACCTGATTTCCTATTCATTCACAGATGCTTCCATTTCTGGTGAACAAGATTGATGCTGTCTTGATTATTGACTTGAATCACATCTTCTTTCTGGAGATGAAGCTGCATATTTCAAATGTCACTCAAAAACTGTTATTTATTTGGACACAAATAATAACAGGTAGTTATTTAGTAAAATGCTTGAAAAACAATGTATTTAAGTTGCTCAAATTCCATTGTAAGAAAGATGACTGCTCTGACTGAAAGCAGTTGAACAGTTCAAAATACTTTAACATGAGGCATTTTTATGATTTGAAGTACTTTTTCAAGCATGTGAATTGCTTAAGCCTGTTTGGTCAATGCTTTTCATTAAAAGACCACAATTTAATTAAATTAACTAGTAATTATTAGAATGGGATTAATAAATTAAATACTGTCGTTTTAAAAACATTAAGCTCAAAGCTTATGCCAGGTTTGTCAACAGCAAAATGATTTCATTCTTTGGCCTTTCTGTACAAGCAAGGATCTTCTTGTTCTCCTGAGTTACACACAATCTCGATCTATTGCTGAATATACTACTTTAATCTTTAGCCAGCTTTTTCCATGTCTAAAGACAAAGCATGCAGTAATGCAAATATGAAAGGAGTAACTGCATCAATTCAAAGGTGACACTAACATAATGAAAACAAAAAAAAGCAAATAAAAAGCTATTTATTGCTTTATTAAGCAGTTCTTTTAAAAGCTTCCCAACAAAATTCCTCTACAGTGGTCTGAAACTGCGTGTCTGCACTAGATCCAACAAATCCATCTGACATACTTTTAATGGCCTGCAAAAATAGAACAGCATCACTTGACAGACACACACATGCACTGTCCTTTTATTAATTAATGCAAGGCATTGCCCACTTTAGAATCACCTTTCTATCTGGCACGTATATTCATCTGTATTACTGGCATGTGCATAAATTATTAAAAATGAATGAAACTTCCTCTTCCTTTTATCTGTATTTATTTGCTTTTTTCTGTCTGTACACGAGTAATCAATTACACCAGCTCCTTTCTTCTTTCTTCCATATGTTCAATCGCTGTATCTGTCAGGAGTAGTTAGAAAAGGGAAAAAGCAATTTGCATAGGGAAAAACACTTTGCCTAGTCTTCACTTGCCTGGCAGTCCCATCTTTGCTTAGCCAAGCTTTCACTGAATCAACAGACTGTTTCTTGTTGTTGGTTTTTTTTTGGATTTTGTTTTACAAGTGTTAAATGCAATACAGTAACTGTAGTAAAAGAGAAGGACTACATCACTCTTTCATAGTTCATCCCACCATGCCACACAGAACCAATGTGCCGCCACACACAGTTTTGTAAGGCTGTCAGATCTCTGCTGCTGGGGTCAATAACATTACCTATGTACTTGACTTCTGTACAGTACTGGAAACTCCTGAATTTTGAAGAAGCTACAAAGGCAGCCAAAACCGGCTTACTATGACTGTAGCAGGAGTACATGTTTTGGGACAAAGGACAAAAGCTTCCCGTAATTCCCTACCTGCAATCACACACCCTATTGAATTTTATTACAGCACAAGTCTGTGCAAAAGAAATTGTGATTTGCAAGTAAAAATAATCAAATAAAATATTAAAGACTGATACTGGATCCTTCCCTTCCACTAACTTTACATTACATTGTACAAAATGTAACTTTACTTTCATTTTATTTATTTACCTTAAAAGAATTTAAAACTTTGAATTAACTTTTAATTAAACTTTAATTAACTTTTATTTATTTACTTTTATTTATTTACTTTTATTTTTTTATGAAATGCAAATTACTAACTTTACATTTACATTGTACAAAAGTACAACGTTGCTGGGGAGAGGACTCTCCATAACCCTGTCACTGCAAAGAGGGGAACAGATGTCAACAGCAGGCATAAGCAGTGTTGGCCATCACCTTCAGCTGCAATCACCGCTCTCCCAGCACATTACCTGGTGGTGTAGTAGCTGCTGTCATGGCTGTACCTGTCGAGTGCACTGGGCTGCTGCTTCCCAGTGAGAGGCAAGAGCTGCCACCACTGTTCTTAACAAACATCTCAGCAGCAGTGGGCAGGGGCATTGGGTGGCTGATTCCCAGTTCCTCTTCCTGAGCTTGCTGTCTTCTTAGCGCAACCTAGGAACAAAAGACAAGACATAAGGTATGCTCTGTGATTTTGAGCACAATCTATACTGGCAGCAATGAACAACTCAGATTCAAAGCTGGTTTTTCACTATTCACACCAGAGAGTAGCGCTGATCACAGAATCACTAAGGCTGGAAAAGACCTCCAAGACCACTGAGTCCACTTTTCATCCAGACACCACTAATGTCCGCTAAACTATAACACTAACTGTCAGATCCATATGTTTCTTATACACCTCCAGGGATGGTTCCTGGTTTCAGTACTTGACAATTCTTTCCATTCTTCCTGATGTCAACCTGAACGTCCCCGGCCAGCTTGAGCTGATTTCCTCTCATTCTGTCACTACTGGCTGCAGTAGTCACAACCTCCTTTCAGGCAGCCGCAGAAAGTCCCTTATGAGCAGTCTTTTCTACAGGCTAAACAATGCCAGATCACTTAGCCAGTCCTCATCTGGCTTACTCTTTAGGCCTTTCACACAATCCAGCCAATGGGGAGAGAAGTATAAAAAGCAAAAACCGACCCCTTTTTGTGTCCAAGCACATATGAACAAGCCTACGACATATACATCTTCCTCCACTGAGTCCAGATGAATGTGTGTTACAGCTGACTACACTCCCCCAGCATAGCTGCTCTTGGCACAAGCACATTCTATGAAGTGTACTCACTACCCTCCTCTCTGCTCATATAACAGCTGCTGGGGTTAAGAAGATAGTCTGCTTGTAGGATTCTGTTGTGCCTCTTATCAATATAAAGCAGCTTTTCATGAGGGTTTGTACCTGCAATCTGCTGCTCTACCCAGGCCTGGTAGGTTCCCTGCTGGCTCTTTGCTTGAAATGTTGTCCTTCAAGGAAATTTCAGTATACAGCAAACTGTATGCTGTACAGAGAGAACCATTATGGAAGAAGCATGTAGGGTACCATCCTGCAGGCATCTCAGACAGCATCACACACATTGAAGAGAGCTGGGCAAGTCTGGAGAAGAAGATGGAGCTTCCCATTTCTTTCCCAATCCTGACAATGTTCCAAAGCCTAACTGGCACTGGCCAAGCCTATAGGCACTACACAGTCTGGACATGGGTGCAAGCAAACCATATTCATTGCTTGCAGATAGCCCCTTCTGCCTCATCTGAACTAGTAGATCAATTTAACACATCTGTCCAGCCATGCCATTTGTGTCTGGGGAGTATATATGACACTGCTACAGCTACTTAGCCTGCTACTTGTGAGGCGACTAATTTGCTTGAACTTTGGAAATCTCTTCCAATTTACAGACTGGGATCATGGGCATTTCTTGACTGAAATTCTCCTGGGTATCTGGGACACGACTTCCCTACATTTTCATGTTCAAAGCTACACTTTTTCCTAATACAGATTTATAATTCTGTTAATTACTATTAGCCTTTACAATAAGAAACATCCTGTACAGAGGGTGCAGACTTGAAAACACCACTGTAACTTCGACTCACAAGCCAGTAACCTTGACCTGTAAAATTCCACCAGGATCAAGGGGCTCACTACAGAAATATATCAAAAGAGGGAAAGACAGACTTTAAATGTCTAACTCCTACACAGATAAGGTTTAGCTAGGGAGGCTTTCAAAGCTACTTTCAAATACTAGACAGGGAAGACAATACCCCTAGGAGGGCCATCACGAGAACCGTGTTAACAGTAGACACCCACTGCCTGACTGCACACACCCCTGCAGCTGAGCAGCAAAGGAAACCGCGCCGATGGGGACATTTTGCACGGGAACACTTCACTTTGTACTCCTTTCCCGGAGCAGACAGCAAACCGATTCACGCTTATTTTTCCAAGGTTCACACCAGGCAGAGAAAAAGTGCATGCAACTTGGGCATAACAACAATTTCTGGGCTGCCATACTACCAACAAGGAGAAATTATTTAAATGAACGAAAACTTACTCCCACTGAGTTCTGAGAACGTTTTATATACCTACACCGAATAAGAAAATTTTTTAAAATGCGGGGATTTAACCTAGGGCTGCTTAGGTTTTTAAAACTTGTCAGCCCGACACACATTTTATCCGGGATCACGAAGGTGTGAGCAGACAGCAATTGCAAACTGATGGGTGAGCGCGAAATCATTATGATCTACCTCCACTGGCACCACGAGACCTAAAGCCTCGCCAATTACTTGGTAAAAGGCGGTAATTTGCACTTCCGCGGGGGGTAAGATGACCCTTGCACAGCTCAACAACTCCAGCAGCCGCTTCAGTACACGCCTAGGACCCCACTTAATGAAATTTTCAAGATAAAGATCAAAAAGGTTTACAGAGCCCTGTATTTACACCGCCAGAATTGTGATTCCAGCGAGACGACCCAACGAAAACGATATTCCTACCCTGGACACCATTTGTTTTCTTAGCGCTCAGAATACTAAGCCCTCGTTGAGATTTAAGATCACTCAGTTACACAGCTATGTGAGGAACTGCTACATACAAAACTTCGAATAACGCCGTTAAAAAAAAAAAATCCCCAAAAAAGTTAGAAATGCACTCAACTGAAGCCATCAGCATAAGGAAACGCAGTTTACACCGAGTCTGAAACCACCAGCACAAAATATTCTCGATAACAATTTGCTGGCTAGCTTATTCATTTCCTAGTTAAAAGCAAGCGGGAAGAAGGCCCCGACGGTAGCTTAGGTCGCTCCGTGCAGGTTCTAGAGGCCCCCCGGAGCTGCCCACGGGGCCCGGCTGCACCCGGCGCGGGGAAAGGCTCTCGGCGCCCGGCAGGTGCAGCTGACCGCCCACCGCAGCCACCCGCCCCGACTGCGATCCTTTCAGGCATCTCCCCTTTTTTATGTGAAAAACAAAAACAAAAACAAAAAACTTGCGAGATATACAGCGAAAAGCCTCACTAACATAGTAAGGCAGCGGTGTGACCCCTGGCTCCTGTCCGGGCCGAGGCTACCCGCGGCTGCGGTCTCGCAGCGCGCCGCTCCTCGGCGCGGCCGCTCGGCCCCGACGGGCCCGAGCCGCGGGCGCGGAGAACACCCCGCTCCATCCCGGCTCACCTGCGCTGCCATGATGCGCTGCCGCTCGGCGATCAGGCTGCACTTGTTGCACAGGCAGTCCCGCCACATGCAGAAGCGCTTGTGCCCCTTCAGCGGCGAAGAGTAGCCGTGGTTGCGGCAGCGGGCACACTTGGGCAGCCGCGGACGCTTCTTGCCCGCTGCAGCGGCGCCACTGTCCGCCGGGGCGGAGACCATGGCGGCGGCCGCCGGCCCGAAGCTGTTCGCCTCGTCCCCCGGGCCCGCGACGTCCGGCGGATTGCTGATGGCCGGGGTGTCACTGGGCATCGCGGCAGGCTGGCGGCAGCCGGCAGAGCAGTCTCGGCGCCGCTGCCCCGTCCCGTCCCGCCACCCCCCGCGTTTTGGCGGGCAGCACCAGCAGGGCGTCGCCCCTCCTGCTGCGCCTCCCCCACCCCTGCTGCTGGGGGTCCGTGGCCGCGAAATCCTCGCTACCTCGAGGGAGCGGCCACCCTTCCCTTGGCGCTCCTCCCTCCCCCCCGGCCGGCCCGCGGCGGGAAAGGCGGGCGCCGTCCGGGCCGGTCCCCGTCGGAGGCACGGCGGGGGGCCGGGCGGGCCCGGGGCCGGCGGCGCCGCGGGGCTGGGCCGCGCTGCCCGCGGGCCCCCCGCCTCGGGGTACCCGGCCCCGGCCGGGCGCGGCTCCGCCGCCATCCCGCGGCTCCTCCCGCCCTCCGTGCCCCGCGGCGGCCGGCGCAGGCCGTGCCCATGTGGTGATGCTGGACGAGGTCTGCGACAGCAAGGCGGAATCCATCTGGAGAGGCCATGTTTAAGCCCAGTGGTCCCCTGGGTTGGGCAGGTCAGGCGATCAACATGGCCTGGCCAAGGGAGAGGTGCGATGCCCGAATAGAACACCCCAATTGCTGCAGCTCAGCTGCTCTGTCGTGGGGCTGCTGCACTCTTGCTGGACTGCATCCTCCCTGAGCGTGTTACCTCGCGCTTGTATCGTGCGCTGTGTATAAAGACACCTTAACCAATATCTGTGTGGGCAGGTGATACCAGATAAGGGTGAGTGAGAGCACAGTGAACTTGGTAGCACCTCTGGAGCTGGTGTGGGTGACAGAGTGGCTGAACTCTGCAGGAGAAGACAAGCAAAGATGCTTTTTTCTTCTTTACATAGGCTGCCCTTACAACTTGGCACTATGTGATTTATAAACACATGCAGCTCTACAGATATTATTTACAGTATTAATATTTCCTCTGTTACACCTTTAAATCTTTCTGGGCTCAACTTTAAATGACGCTATCTTCATGCTGAAATGAAACTATTAAATTACATCTCAATCTAAGATGAATGACAACTGTCAAATGAGCGACTCAACAGAGATGAAGCAGAAAGCACCTGAGATTATGTGAGGCTGATTTATAAAGCTTGCATAAAGATTTCTATAACCCCAGCTTCATGACTCAGCATATCAGATGGCAGTAAGTTACAGTAGGTAGAAATTTATTTCTGCTAGAAGAAGCCAAGAAAGGCATCTCTCTTTGTGATCAGCTAACTCCAGGCTAATTCTGCTCAGGCTGAGTCTCCATGCTGGAAACAGTGAGTGCTTGTCTTAACCTGAAGAAAACCCCAGATCCTTGCTCCTTGATGATTTGCATTAGCTTTTAATAAATTCCATTTAAAGAACTTGTTTCTTCATGGTACAACATTGGAGACATTTATGGCACTTTTCATCCTCCAGAGAGATACCTCATTCAGACACTCCTGTTAAACCCCAATCACAACCAGTCAGATGGTCCACAAGTGAAGGCTGAGCGCAAGCTGTGTGGGCTTGGTATGACCATCATTCAGAGCACAGAAACTGCAACTTTTCCCTTGCATCACTTTTCTGGGATTGACATTTCTGATGTCAGTATCTGCACATTTTCCAACAGATAGAAGAAGATGAACATGATGTTTAGCAAACAAAATTAGGATTTGCCTTTACATGTAGTAGTGCATATCACTAATGTTTAAGGAAGTGACCAACTTAAGCATACTCAGCTTTGTATATCAAAATACAAAATTCATCCCTGAATGAAACCAGTTGAGATCTTCTCAAGTCATATGGACATTGATCAGTTTCCAAAATTTTGTCTAGGATCAAGCTTTGAATATCCAGTTTGTGTAGTTCAGTGCATGGTGGAGCACACACAGAGGAATGTTTTCAGGTGCTCCCCTACAAATTATCTTAAGCCAATTGAAAATGCAAATTAAAAAGTAGATGAAAGGAGGCTAAATCAAAAGACTTAAGAAAGGCAAAATAAAATAAAACCCAACAGAGGTAGGAGAAGAAAATCAGAAATGACAGCAGGGGTGGAAAAGCAGAAAGGATAAGAGAAGGACAGTGCAAAAACAAAGGAAAAATAATAGCAGTCACCAGGTGCTTATATATCTGACTTTTCACTAGAAACTAAGTGGGACAGCCAACCTCAGAGATGAAATACAGGATATATAAAATGCAACAGTTCCAAGAAGAACATTCATTCATCACTCCTTCACATAATTAGTATTGTCTACTACTGCTTTTTGGGTTAACTGTACAGATCTGTGTTGTCCATAATACAGAACCTACCATACAGAACAAAATATTAATGTTGTTAGTACTTATCTGGTATTTTGTGTTCTGGATGAATATCACCAAAATATCTAGATGCCTGATGAATACCAGTATATGATCAATCATTTAGAAATGAATTGCTTTAGTTTTGCTAGCTCAAGTCACACTTTGAGTATGGTTTAGAGTGCAATGTTTTTCTCCAATTTTTTAAAATGGGTGTATGGTGAAGTTGACAGCGCACTGCTGGATTTGTCATCTGTGGAGTAATGAAGCAATAGGAGATGGTCATAAACTGCCATTAGTCCTAAGACGAATCACAATTACCTCACTGCAAGTCTTCAGGAAATTTTGTCATTCATTTAATGTATGTCTGCGCATCTCTGGTTCAAGTCTGTCTAGTGATGGTGTCAGTGACTTAAGATTACTGGAGTTTGCCATTATCTTTGCAAATAACTGTAATTAATATTTCTGATGACAAAAATAAGACTCAAGAACCTGCATTTTTGCTTTTTGTTTTCTTTTGTCTTAATAGGTATCTGATAGTTGTCCTTTAGCTTTACCTATTTCTTTAACGGCCCTAATGTCATCTGTTATTGATGATCTGTCCTTTGCATGCCTTTGGCTTATCCCTTGAAGCTGGAAAAATATTTTATTTGCTAACAAGGTTATCATTTTGAGGGACAGATGTGAGCGAGACCTGATCCTACCGCCACATTTGGTATGACTCAGCAAGCCAGTGGTGAGTTGACAAATTAAAAAGGGTTTAATTCTAACATTGTTGCCTGGAAAATTAAGACCTTCACTTTCGCAGAAGTCAGTGGAGTTGAGTACATTTCATTTTAGAAACCCACTGGACCTGATTCTGTTTAATTTTTGTTTTGTGGGTTTTGGGGTGTTGTTTGTTTGTTTTTTTTTGTTTTTGTTTTTTTTTGTTGTTGTTGTTGTTTGTTTGTTTGGTATTTTGTTTGTGTGTAGGTTTATTTTGTTGTTGTTGTTTTTTTTTTCTGTCAGTGGATCAAATCAGAGTTTTTGAGCTATTTTTGATGCTGACAGACCATTTTATAGACTGTATTCCCCAGGGCTGGTTATGGATTCCCCAAAGAGCCTCAGCTCTCAGTGCTGAGGGATAGAAGATAAAGCATGCACACTGCCATTCTGCATTGTCTGAAAACATCAACATATCCATAAACATACTCTGGACATTTTGAACCAAATATCAAAGACAGCCAGAGGGAGTCAAGCAAAGGAGGGAAACCATGCCAGCACATTCCCTGAGGCACTGATAGGAGCTGGGAAGCTCCTCAGTGTTGAACTTTAGTGCTTGCCTGCAGCTTTGGGTGTCTCGACTGCCCTAGAGCCATCAGCTTAGCAAAATAAACGGGTGTAGAGCTACCCTCCTCTATACTCTTCCAGCTATGTCAGCCTGCACATGCGTTAACTCATGTGAATCATCTGGTGGATTTCAGCTGGTTTACTTGTGTGAGTAGTCTCCCATGCAAGCAGATTTGCTGGAGTGATGGACATCATCACAACTAAAACACTTGAAAAGATACTTCAAGAAAAATCCAGTAGGTGGCATAAATAAGCCGTGCTTTTTTTTTTTTTTCCCTTCATTTGTACATCTGTGCTGTTCTCTTTCATTCATTCTTTATTTTGATCCTCCTTGAACTTACAGAGAAGCTGAAGTTTTGTCACTTGGCTCTTAAAACACAACACACCAAACAAAGTTTTGTGTTTGAAGTGGAGGATTTTTGTGATGCTTTCTGCCAGCATATACGTTTTTGGGTTGTTTTTTCCTCCCACTTCTGTATTTATGTTTCTAACTGTTTCTGTTTTCAGGTTATGCTACCTGTAGGTCTCAAACTGCCAGTGCCACAACAAAAGGAAAGGTTTTCTTATTGAACATATATCTGAACCCAAACCTTGCCTTGAAATGCTCAGTGTTTACAAGATTTTAAGGTTTGCCTTACGGCTGTTCCCTCACACACTTCTCTGATGATATATGGAGTATTGGCACCAGGATCATTACTGTAGATCAATGAAATCTGATGGTTTTTGCTAAAAGTCATTTCAATCAAGCTGAATCTTTCACTCAGACTTAAGATTTTATGTGCTTCAGTCCTCCTTGCTCCAAAGATATTTCTCTGGCATGGGCATTTAGGGATCAGGAGTTTTGGTGTGCTGCTTTGTTCTCTTTTCTTCAAAGTCCTTTTTCCTTCAGGGTTGGTTTTTATCTGGTTGTTTGAGAGTTTTTTTTTGTTTGTTTTTGTTGTGTTTTGGGGTTTTTTATTTGGTTTGGGATTTTTGTTTTGGGTGGGGTTTTTTTTGGCATTTTTTGTTTTCTTCCCTCTGGTGCCCAGGGCTCCACTTTCACGGAGTGAACAACTGAAGCAATTTATAGTGCTGCTACCATTTGCCTATTTGCTGCCTCTCCTCAGTGAGAGTAAGGAGAGAACTTGGGGTGGTGGCCCACAGCTTGCCAACAGTGAAAAAGCTGCTGTGCCCATCTCTGCTTACAAACACTGCTAGTTGTTAGCAAAGTGGGACGAATTGTGTACACTCTTCAGCACCCTCGGTTCATATTCTTTTCTCTTGGTGCAAATCCATAATCACGAGGAAGATAAGGTGTCAGGGGGCCCTTCTACAAAGAGTGCAAGCAAGAAGGAATGTTGGCAATGGGCAGGGAACAGCATCATGTGTGTCCCTAGGTGGAGAACAGGCCTGCCATAGCAGGTGACATGTCTTAATGGCCCCTGAAGCAGCTTGTTTATTCATACTCTGCTTGTTGTTATTCTCCCAGTAAGCATAGGGAGAGAGAACCTTTTCTCACCAATAACTTCAGATGAGCCACAGCTGAGGAGAGCCACCAGCGCTGGGTGCCTAAACAGAAACATTTGTTTGTAAGATACACACTAATCAGAATCTAGAGTTTAGTGTCCAAATGTTAGGATTATGGTAAAAATTACTTATGTAAAAATAAAGAAAACCCTGGCTATTATAACAAATGGCTCTTCCCCTTCATGGCTAGGGGAGCCCAGCCAATGAGATTGGTCCACACTGCTCAATAAAAATAGGATTCACTGGAAACAAAATTCATGTTGTTACATTATGCCAAATATAATACAAAACCAAAGCAGTTTTCAAGTTCAGTGAAGCAAATAGAATGGATATATTTTAAAAATGTATATGTTTATCATGTTACCACTCTGACTAGTTTTACTAATAATATGCATACAGAAGGGGGAAAAATTACTGTTTTTTACACGAACACCTACATTCTTCCTTTCCTCATTTGTTCATGCAAATCGGAATAATTTCTTTGCAGACATAAAGGCTGAAGAAAAAACACTGTCAGCTCCTTGGAAATTTCAGTCATTGTTAATAATTGACTTAGAGAGCTATTTGAAAGCATTATTAGGTGCAATGTATAAAATAGAAGTTAAAAAGTGAGTGTGGAGAAAACCACTGAACTGCTTCTTCTCAGTATTCATTGTTCATTTTAGGCACACTTGAAAATTAATTGGATCCAGTGACTTAGAACATTGAAGACTGTTGCATGACTCATTAAGCTGACATTTCTAACATTCCTAATTCACACAGTAAGAATGATAGAGTCGCATAAGCCATCTATACATTTTAGCTCCTTCATCAGGGTAGGACTACTGAAGAGAATGCCTTTACTTCTGAATATCATCATCAATTCAGCTCTAAGACATCTGTAATGGAGCTGAGTTTGATAGACTGCCAGAATATGAAAAACTAAACTCCAACGTCTTAAAAATAGGCAACACAATTAATTGCTATTTTTTAATTTATGATCTTCAATGTTTTAATGGATACAGTTAAATTTCCACTTCACTGAGCAAACTAATTGGTATGTAAAGGAAGAAATAGATCATTGCAAATTATAAAGCACTTGCTTTATTATCTATGCCTTCTCTAAATGGTGCAAGTTTTTGTTATTTTGCATTCTTGATCTTCAGAAACTTAAAACCGTTGAACCTCTGTCATTCTAAAGGATGGTTACAGCTGAGGTAAGGGAAGGAGTAGGTTTTGCTATGTCCATTTACTATCCATCCAGTTATTTATTTGTTGCTTCTAATTCTGATGCTCAGTAGAAGCAAGTTGTTACTACAATATCTCTTGGTTTATTTTCAACCTTTTTCCTTAAGCCTAAATAAATATATTTTTCACATAATATACTGCTCTCAGGGGAGTATTCTGTGAGACTTCCCATTAAAATCAGTGAGTGTAGCACACATGCTTGAGAGCAAATTATTGTGCTGCCTTTCCTCCATTTCTTGCCGTTTCCTGTAGGAAGTCTTTCAGGTCTATAGAGTGGGGTAGGGGCATCAGAATTGCCTCCAGAAACAGCTGAGCTCTTCCAAATATTTTAATCAAAGTCAAGTGACTGTTACTTAATCGGCCATGCTGTGAAATAATTAGATGTGAGCTGCTGACCTTTTATGTCTCCTAGCATGGGAAAGAGGCTTTCTTTGCTGTCAGCCAGCCTCTCTTCCCCTTGAGCCTCTGCCATTCCAGTCTCCATGCCCCAGAGCCCCAAGAGTAATTGGGCCGTTCAGAGGTGGTCCCCAAATGTTACGGACAGTGCCTTGAGTCTTTCCCCCTTCAAGGGTTTGCTAAGAATCCAGTTCAGAGAAAGGACGTGGGATATCCAGATCCCAGGAAACAAATGCCTATCAAATAAAGCTTTACTTAGTGCTATCAAGATAGAGATAATCAGAGCACTTAGTTGGCTTCCTTAGGCAACAGTTTTCTTCTATCACTTGTGTTGGTCAGCAGTGTCGGGGTTGATGATCTCTGTACATCATATATGCACATTTGGTAATTAAGGGTAATTGAGTTCCTCTTGTACTATTGATGAGAAGCTGGTAAGGAAGGTGGCACACTTACAAATTATTTCAAATGTCAAGCTATTAATTTTAATTATATTTTATTATTAAAATAATATTATTATCATTTTAATTTTAATTTAATTTGTCTTGACACTGAGGTACCTTGAAAGGTGAAGGAAACATTGCATAAAAACTAATTAGACACCTGAATTTTCTGTTATTCATATGCATACAGGACCATTTGAAGATGTCAGAATAAAGGTGTTCTGAGACCAGCTCAGTCATCCCAGTCAAGTGCATGAAAATATTCACATCGTCTGAGTAAAATAGTCTTAAATATCCTCAGAGTTTGAAATTGTAACAGATAGCACATGATGAGGCTGAGAACAAAGAGTGTCTTCTCTGCTTAATTGTTTGAGTCATTATTTTCTCTTATCTGTTTTCAAGAAACCAAGGCATGGAGATTGCCTTTTCACTGGAAGGCAGTTTCTGTGAATTCACAATAATGGCATCTAAGAATATTGTTCATTAGGCACCTAACGTAAGTAAGGTACACCTCTAGTATTGCTGGAGTCTCTATTATAAACGTAATAGGCCATAATTCCATTCTGGAGGACTCACTGTGTTCTACTGTCTGAATGATACATACCTTAAATACCTGCCTGGATACTCACTTTGCTTTATGGCCCATCAGCTTGCTGATATTTTTTTCCTTTGGGTGTAGACATATGCCAATTTTGAGTAGCTGTTTATTCTTATGTGCCGTAGTGAGACGCCTCCTATCTTTTTTCAAATCAAATTTGATGAATAGAGTGAAAATTACACATACAGACACACATATACTTGTTCTTTTTTTTCTGAAAAAATTACTTGGTTACAATAATGATATTGTTAAAGTAGGAGCTGTTACCAAGGGTGGCAATGTTATTAACAAAGAGTATCTTGTACTTATCTTTTATTCGTATTCAAAAAGACACCTAAAATAATTGTTATTATCAATATTAACTTCTAGAGGGCGCCGATAATCTTCCTAAGATGGTCAAAATAACTGATGTCTCAAACCAAGTCATGTGAAATTGCACTGTTAATCATACTTCAGAAGTGGACCAGTGATGGTGGTAAAGGCAACAGCTGAACACTGAAATTCATCAGTGGACTTAAAACACTGGTTAATACAAGTCTTTTCTTAGCAGGGGACAGGAGTGACTTCTGCACATTTAGTTCTGTTTGGATGCTATTGAAGTAGAAACACAACCTCATTATTATGTGAGGCTCATTAGTTTTCTTACTTCAGGTACTTTCAGGCAGTCTGTGTTATATTTCAGGATGAATTGTTTGGAATAGCTAGTTCCTCAGCTCAAGTATTTATGTGTTGGAGAAGTGTACCCAGCTCAGCTTGTTTTCATGTTTCTCAGTAACAGTGCATGCCAGCAGCAGACCACTGGAAGCCCTGTTCATGTCCATGGTAAATGAGAGCCTGTTTTATAGATTTATTTCTGCCTTTAAAGAACCTATTTTCTTGCAGGCTTTAGGAGAATAATACACAAACCTTTCTGCAGTTGGAAAAGAGTTTCGGCCATCATCTTCACTACTGTAAGTAAGGGCAAGTGCCCCTTTTCATCTGCTCTCTGGTAAGGGTGGGGATACGGGATAACATACTTGTGTCAAATATGTCTCCTGCACTAGATTCCATGGCAGGTGATTTTGTTAGCATCCTAAAGAAAATCATCCTGTAATTTGAAGACAACTTTAATTTCTAGAGCAGACCTATCTCTCAGAGCCTGCATAACAATCCTATACCTCTTGGGTAAACTAGTTCTGTACAAGAGAAACCAGAGATTTCTCAGAAGGTAAAGTTAGGCTCCTGAACTTCTTCCATGTTGACTTGGGAGAAGAGCTGTAGAAGTCTTGTGGTTTAGTACAGGGCTGTATGGCAAAGTTTCCTTGTCTGTGGAGCTTACATTACTGTTAGCAGTTGTTTTACAGTGCTCATCCCTCCTTCCAAAGGTAGTTCTGGACTACAGGGCACAGCATTTTTCTATCTCCTGACACCAGATCTTAGGAAAATACTACTTGGTCTCTTTGCACAGAATTTGGGTAGAAAGCAGTGGGCTACTAATTCAGCGTTAAATTAGAAGGTAGTTCAGACCAAGATTTGCATATGTCAGGTCATACATGCAGCCCTGATATGTCAGCAGTTGAAAAGGAATTTTTGAAAGAGAAAGAATGGATGGAATAATACCAGAATACTACAAAAAGGAAAGAAAACCTCAACTCAACCAATCAGAAAACCCCAACCTAACCCCAACAAGAAACACATAAACAAAACCCCAACAAACCTCTGTAACTGACTGCTCTGTCAGAGAATCTGTCTCCTGCACCCTGCAGAAATGTTGGATTTATCCTGTCTGTAGAGGTCTCCCCACTCCACAGAAAAGTCGCAGGGGAGGCTATGCCAGATGAGGGAGGGGGAACAACCAGCATCTGATGGGTTGCAGCTGGGCCCTCCTTCAGATCTACAGAGCGCTGTAGTGCTCCAGTGGGAAGGCACTGGATTTTGTTCACCCAGCTTAAAGGAGGCATTCTCAGTCATGTCTATAGCATGTTTTCAGAAACTCACTCACACACACACACACACACACACACACACACAAACACGTTTTTAGATAAATATATAACTTTGTTTTCAAGTCTTGACCATATTCTGATCAAATATGAGTTGCGAGAAGACCAGATGAGGCAATTACTATATGAGACAAAAGTGGAAACCAACTCAATATTCATATAAAAACTCACCCAAATTTCCCAAGAACTAAAACCTGTTTTTGCAAAATTAATCTAGAAAACTTTCTGTATCTCTTTGCTTGTCTCTTTACAAACCATCCACAGGGCTTATTATTTCAGCACTCATATAATGTGAGGTGTTCTAAATTCCTTATATACAGGATTTATCTCTTATCAAAACAAAACAACTGTTTTAAACTTCTTCTTTTTTTACCATCTTCCAGCTTTTTAGCAGCTGTTTTTTGTTCTGTTGAGGGTGGCATACTTTGGACTTGTCTGCTGGAACACTGTGACTGTAAATGGTGTCAAGTTGCATTATATCTTCCAGTGTCAGGTGCCTCTGCTCCATCTGAAATGGACAAAAAATGCACAGACCATATTTTTCTTCTCATCACACTGCCAGTTCTTGTTTAAGGAGCTCTCTGGCAAATTGTCTTCCAGCATTACAGATTTCTAACTTTCTGTTGTGCCCACAAATACATAATCTTTTTCCTCAGTTGTTTCAATCTGGTTTTGCTAAAATGAGCCTCATTTTGTAATGCTGTTTTTCTAATATCTTCCAATCTCTTTGTGCAGTTGTTCTGCTCACAAATCTCCCAAATCAGCTTCCACTGCAGAAGGCATTAACATGATTCTTGCTCCTCCTGTTAGGCTGGTGATGCAGATAAAGCCACCACAATAAAGGGCCTCTAAACAGATGTATCTGGTTGGACTGGAAAATTCTCATGATAAATTTTTAAGAATGAGTGCATGGTGGTGGAGTGGGGGCAAGCTATTTCCAGGGCCAGCCCCTGCCTGCTCAGTATCAAGGGATTGTAACTGTCTGACTCCAAGTCTCACTCACACTTGGAACTGGAGAAAAGTTGCCTTTTCAGCCCCAGAAAATGCCCAAGAGCAATGCACGGGTGCTGCAGGATGACTGCCAGACACAGCAGGTAGCTTTGCATGCCTCAAAGAAAGGCATAAGAGCATAGCCAGGAAGTGGAGGATCTTTTCCTAGTCTACCTGTTCCGCCATGATGAGTGAAATCTCACGCAAATGAAATCTCGTGTCTTCATCTTGGTGAAGATAATGTGGCTCAGTGATGAAGGACAGCATTACTGGGGGAGCATGAGCTACCCTTGCAGCTCTGCAGCTAGACAAAGCTCTACAGAATACACGAAGGGCTGTTTCTGCATCAGTACTAAAACTATTAAGTGAAAGACCAAAAAAAAATTTACCAGTACATCTCTTAGAAATACCTCTTTGCTACTCACATTCAGATCAGCTCTTAGGGATTTATAAGCATATGCATAGCTTTGAAAAAAATGTTATCCCTCATGTTATCTAAATAATAATACTGCAAGTGAGTGTAATGTTTGGAGTGGACATGAGGTTTGACTTGGACATTGAGGTTTGTCATTCATAGCTCAATGTATTTAATCATACTCTGCTTAATTATAATGTGGCCCTTATTTACAGGTCACTGCATAGAAGTCCTTGCAGTGCAGTTTTGTATTGCAAGAAATATTTTTAAAAGGCAGTGTATTTTTTCTGGTGTTGGCTAACTGAACATGCAAAGATATGGTTCTCAAGAGGAATGGCTACCACTCACCCAGTGGCACAGGGTGAAGCAGTAAAGCACTGTGGATAAAATTATAAAGAAAAGTGAATCAAGCTTGCCTGCAGTGCCCAATTTGCTTTAAGGCCCCAGGTGAAGTGCTCACAGCAGGTACCAACTGCCTAAAGACTCCTATTTTCCCTAATGACCCTCTCATTCCTGGGATCTCTTCAGGGACTATGTGTAGGGTGGGGCTTCTGGTGTGTGGAAACATGCTTTTTTTTTCAACAGGAAGAATTTAAAATAGTTAAGGAAATAGAACACTTACAACAGAAGTTTTGAGAATTCATTAATCACCTCTAGTAAGGAACCATCTGATATATTAGCAAAGATTTGTTGTACAGGGTTTGTATGGCCAGGTTTTAGTAGCAGGGGTGCTAGCAGGGTGCTTCTGTGAGAAGATGCCAGACTCTTCCCCTGCATCCAACTGAGCCAGTGTTAGCTGGCTCTAAGACAGACCCACTGCTGGCCAAGGCTGGGCCCATCAGTAACAGTGATAGCTCCTTGGGCATAGTATGTATAATACAGAATAAAATCTGCTCAGCAATAGCAGCAGGAAGAGATGAGTGAGAACATTTGAGAGAAACAGCTCTGCAAACACAAAAGTTAGTGGAGAAGGATGGGGAGGAGGCACTCAAGGTACTGGAGCTGAGATTCCCCTGCAGCCCCTGGTGCAGACCATGGTGAGGCAGCTGTGTCCCTGCAGCCCAGGGAGGTCCACGATGGAGCCAAGATCCACCTCCACCTGTGCACGGCCCCATGGCAGAGCAGGTGGATACATGGTGGAAGCTGTGGACCCTGTTGGAAGCCCAGTATGGAGCAGTCTCTTGGCAGGACCTGTATATCATGGAGAGAAGAGCCCATGCTGGAGCAGGATTGTTGGCAGAACTTGTGACCCTGTGGGAAACCCACACTGGAGAGAAGAACTGCAGCCTATTGGAAGGATTAATGGTGGAGAATTTGAGGACTGTCTCCCATGGGACAGATCCTATGCTGGAGCAAGGTAAGCAGGAAGCAACTTAATGGACTGACTACAACCCTCATTCCAGTCCTCCTGTGCCGCTGGTGGGGAGGAGGCAGAGAATACAGTAGTAAACTTTGGCCTGGGAAGAAGGGAGGGGAGAGGATTTTAAAGATGTTTAAAGATTTGGGGCTTATTTCCTTGTTATTCTACTCTGATTTGATTGGCAGTAAATTAAACTGTTCTGTCTGTGTTGCCTGTGACAGTAACTTGTACTGAGTGATCTCTCCCTGTCCTTATAACCCACCAGATTTTTCTCTCTCTTCCTGACCATCAGAGGAGGGGAGTGACTAAATTGTTTTGGTGGGCATCTGGTGTTCGGCCAGGACCAACCCACTGCAGATGTACACAGCTGTAAGACAATACTACTTTGAGCATAACTTACTTATGTGCCTTGTTTTTGTTGCCTAACAACATGTCAGGAAAACAGAGTGACTCTTTTACAAACAACTTTAAGTAAAGTTGTTAGAATCATCTTTGAAAAACAAAAAGCCACCAACAAAATCTTCTTAGCATTTCCTAGTAAGTTTCTTAGAAAGATGTTCCCAAATATTTGTGCAGGTAGCATGCAATTCTTCAGCTCCTTCAACAGCACTTTACTGTTCAGTGGTACTCAAGGTACTGATACACTGGGTGATGTTACAGGAACTAAAACCAACCAGGTGGCTCAGCTTTAACCAGGCACTTCTGTTCAGTGTATGTGTGCACAAAGATACTACAGCCAAAGTGAAGCAAGGCAGGAATTTTTAAATTTACTTCCCTAGGCATTGCATTAAGCTGTAACTAGTAATGGCTAATACTTCTACAATTCCAAACTGAAGTACAAAACAAACCCAAAACTGGGTAGCCCTTTCTTCTAATCTCACCGTGGACATTTCTAAAAACATTTAATGCAAAATCCTCCTTGCAGGTCTTCCAACACTGATCCTTGGCCCCTTACTTCTGTCCCTTGTCCCACATCAGGCCTTCAGAGACAGGCCCAAGTATCACCATATGAACTGAACAACTGAAAGCATCTCTTTATAGTGAGGAAATAAATGTTTGTAATTAACACACCTGGGTGCCCACACAAGAGCAGGAATGGATGAAGTTTACAGGCTTGCATGCAGGCACAGAGTCCACTGAGGAGAGTTGTCTGCAGCTGCAGTAAAAGCATGAATGCTGTTTTGGCCAGCTTTTGCTGGTGCCTTTCAAAGGCAGGAAGATGCCTGTAATGTTTGGGCAGCTTCCCTTCCAGGAAACAGCTAGTCCTGTGTGTCAGGGACTGATGCCAAGGCTTGCATTAATTCACACCATGGTTGAACTGGACTTCTAACAGACAGACATCTCAGCCAAAAGTATGAGACACCAGGAGAAACGGACTAAAAAGCTATTTCTAGAATAACTTAAGTTCTTCCAGCTGTATCACGAAGATAAAACATCTGAAAGTATGTCTTGCAAAAATGTTGATTTTAGATGAATATTTTGTTGGCTAACTTCCATAATGTAAACTCCATACCAGTAACTCTCACCTTTCAATTGACAGACTCAATGTATGACATTGTAACTGGAAAAAAGACAGTGACATATTTTACAATCTTGAAAAAGTGCCAATTTCTTATATATTCACTGACAGTCAGAGTTCAAAGGTGATGACAACACCACGTTTGGATATACTGAGAGTCAATCATCATCTAACCTGAAAAACAAATGCCAGTTAAGAGTGTGTAGGGGGAGCTCAGGTCATGGTATGAATGGTAAACCCCTTAATCCCAGCACTGGTGATAAATGCCATCCAGCATTAGTAGGTGGAATTAAACTTGGCTTGCAGAGACCATCAGTGTATACAAACACTTCTGGGAACCTCTTAACTGTTTCCTGGGGAAGGGCCCAAGCTCCACAGTATGAGCTGCTTCAGGTGTCACCTCTTGGAGCTGGCAGAACCATTTAAGAGAACAACATTTGAAAGGAAGTAATTATTCTTATTTTGTACTTTTTTTAAAAGTGCTTAATTCATAAAGTCTACCCTAATAGGATTTTAAGCCAGAAATGACCGTCACTGACTTTAGAAAAATAGTCAAGTTAATTTTGTGCTTTTCATTTATATTCACTAACACATCCAAAATCTTAGTTCCTTTTGGCAATTTTCCTGACATGGCATACAACAATAGCCTACTTCACCATACAACTAAAACTGGGGTCATTTTCTTTAACAAGGCATTTTAGCCCAGGAAAATAAGGTTTTCAATTAGAAAATGTTTTCATTTCTTATATACCATTTGTATTCAGGACTGGGGGAAGAAAACAAAAGAAAAAAAGGAACAGAAGTCCATATGAGAGTCTGTCTTTTTCCCCCAGGAGGACTAACTCTATGGCAGGTAGTTACCACTGTTGCCAGGGCAGAGGGCTTGGAAATTGTCTAAGACAAAAGAGTTCATGGGATGCCACAGGAATGTTCATTCCACATTACTCTCCTTATGTTTTTGTTGCAGGTAAAAAAAAGTATTTAAGTACATTTAGTGATTCTCCCTGTGTCATTAGTCACCTAAACTGGACTAATTGTTTTAAACCCTTCTATGATAGCTGCACATCCAGGAATCCCATCATGTCCAGGACTCCAATTAATTTGTGGAGGGAGAGTCATGGCCCTCTGCTCTGGAAAGCATGGGCATTTCACATTTTTGTTTTTGCTCCATTATGTACAAAAAGGGGCTTAGGCTACAGTATGTACAAATACCATGTGCAAATGAAGCTCAGTAGCACAGCAACAGAAATCATAGTTTAAAAACTATTTTTGGGGCAAAGACCTATTAGACATGTTACTAATTAACCTATTTCCTACAGCAATACAGAGGCACTACTGAAGAGGACATTATCGGGTGGCTCAGCATACTTTTCAACAAAGTCAGACTTTGGAGCATAATCTACATGCTTTAAAACTGCCATCACAGAGTCACAGAATCACAGCATATCTCAAGTTAGAACAGACACATAAAGTCCAACACCCTGCTCCTCTAAAGATTACCTAAAACTACTGTCACGAGATAAAAGCCAGACTTAAATGTATGATCACTAACTCCCTTAAAAAAGCACAAGTAGTCTAGTTTTGGCCAAGCCAGTGCTAAATAAAAATTATATTCTTGGTAAAACTGAAATTAGAAACCTTTTTGTTCTCCAAATTCTGTCCTGGCAGCATGTTGCTCTGCTAGACAAGAATTTAATCCTTGAGATATAGGCAAGCATGTATTAAGTAAGTGAACTGGATTTTCTGTAAAATCAGATTAAGTTCTGGAGATAGATTAAAGCAGTCATCCATTTTCTTCACTTCTTCAGCTTGATTTGTTTATCTCTAGCTCCGTGTGCATTTTAAACTCATGAAGACAAGAACTTGACTTTGCTTTCCAGACAGTTGTTCTAGGGCAGGAGATGTCAGTTCAACAGATCTGAAAGACTCAAAAGCAACTCTTGCCATGCCCAAGACAGGGAGATCCAACTTGCACTAATTCTGTTTAATGATAAAATCACCCAGATCCTAAATGAACGAGGAATTCATTGGGAAGGTTGCATTACTGTTGTGTACTATGTGTGACACAACCTCAGGTTATTGGGTGGATCCCTATGTACAGCACCCTGCTACGCAGGACAGCTTGCACCCACTGACTCTTGAGAGATGGCAAAGTGAGGGGTATTTTTCTGGTGGTATGGGGTGTTTTTTTTTGTTGTTTTGTGTTGGTTTTGTTTGTTTTGTTCTGTGGTTGTTTGTTATTTTTGGCAACTGCTGCTACTCTTTGCTGTCAGTCTTGTGTCAGAGGCAAGACCTTATTTTCACAGTAATTTGGCTTGCTGGCTGATGTGCCTCTATACTTAGCATGGAGGATCCAGGTGAGAGAGCACCCACACATTAAGAGATGCTAAGTGAAGAGTGAGAAGAGAAGTTGGCCAGAGAGGTGCAAGAGTAAAAACTGACTAGGATCAAGGGGTGGGGGGGGTGGGGTGCTTATTTGGGACCACTGTGCTGTGACCCCCTCAGTAAGAGATACTTCAGCTGCCATTTGCTCATGAGACACTCCAGGCACTGGGGTGCTAGTCTGGCATTGGTTATCACACCGTATCTGCTGTGCTGGGACAAACCATGTCCAGCCCACAGAGACTTCTTGGCATGCCAAGTCACCAAGTCAATGTAGGCCAAGTGAGAATGGCTTCAGTGGGTCCCTTTTTCAAAGGGACTGTGTTGGAAAAGCTGTTTGGTAAGGACTTAGGGAGAGAAGGACAAAGGACTGAGAGCAACGGAACTGTTCAGATCCCTTGAAGGAATGCACTGAGGTATATTTCTGTCTAATAGGTAGGTCAGAACTGACAAAGATACACAGGCACTAGCTTTGGACTTGGTTCCAAGCCATCTAAAAAGCATTCTCTTCACCAAGTTGCCACAGGGTTGCTTGTAAGATAAAGCTCAAAGGCTTTTATTTCAGTTAACTGCTTTTCAGTTCAAGTGGACTGCCCTTGAACACAGTCCTTCAACACCTCCCCAGGATGCCTCACATGGCTGAGAGAGGTCACTTCTTAACCAAACAGCAAAGAGTGCAGCCTGTGCAAGACAAACAAAGGCAGATCATCTTGGGTAAAGTTCTTCCAGTCAGCAGGAAAAACCTCATATGGGCACTGTTCAGTCCTCCCTGCCTTGATTTACCAATTTAACTTGTTTTCCTGCTGTAGTTGTAATGTGCAGCCTTTCTGGGTGATGACAAATCACAAGTAAAACAGGAGAGGAGTAAAACAGCATAATGAAATTTTATTCTGAAAATATGGCAAGAGTCTAAGGCACTTCAAACATTTCAATACACTTGACTAAAGTGAATGTGACAAGGTAATAGCATTCCATAAATATGCACCAAGATGTACACTCAATTACACTCAAGGGGAATATACAGCTGGTACCTCTAATTTTATTCTCCAATAAACATGTATGGAGCTTATAGACTGAAACAGTTAATAAAAATATGGTAACAGGACATGTAATTTTTCATGTAGTTTTTAATTATTACAGAATATAAAATGTTGAAAATACTGTGTGAGTTAATTTTATAGATACTAGTATCTTTTATATAAAAAGTTATACATTATCCCCAATTAGCAACAACTTATTTAGTGAACTTCAGACCTGACAAGAGGCTCTATCCCCAATACCTACCCACTCACCCACCAGCTCAAGATCTGTGGAACTGACTGCATAAGCAACTGCAACTTCTGAATTTCAAAGTAATTAAAAACATGAAAATCATGTTGGAATGAAATTTACGAAGTTTACTGTGATGAAGTCTAGGCACAGTAAGTATATTTTAGAATTACTAAAAATAAGCTGCTGGGACATCCCTGCATGGATAGTTTTAGAAGTCTTAGTCTGCACATAAGGAAGGACAATCTACAACAAAGAAAAACAGGATTTACGCCAGTGTACAGAAGGATGAGCATATGAGGAAAAGAACAGTTCTGGCTAAGTTTCTCCACTGAGCGCTACTTAAGTATATGCTTGCTTCAAGTCTACAATTTTCTGCCTTTAGCACTAGATCTCTGCTTTCACTTTGCTGGTGAGTTCAGGCACAAGACAATTACATTCAGTATCTGTCTCAGTAAAACAGTAACATTTAGCAGCTTAAAGATGGCATAGAGATTTTTTACAGGTATTTCTACACTACTACTCAAATGTGGCTCTGTGGGTGGGACCAGGAGATGTCCTTCTGCTAAGCCTAGGAGTGCCCTAAAAGAGAATAAAGAACAGTTAATCAAAGGGAAATTATTCCAGCCAGTGGATAGAAAACAAACGCTCAGAATTACTCTGTTCCTTACTTTTAATTGTACAGATAATTTCTTTTTTTTTTTTTTCTAATTTTAGGAAGAAAAGTGCCAGCTATCAAACAGCCTACTAGCTGTGAGTACATATTGTTTAGACAGTGAAGTGTTTAGCAGCAGTTTATCAGGAGAGTGAGTCAGGGCTAGAAGAGAGGTGGATAGCTGCCAAAACACCTAGAACAGCTATGTTTCAGTTTCCAGGTCAATAATCGCCATTAAAATAATCCAATAGCACCTCTGCACACTAGCCAGAATCAGTGAACCTTGGTAGTGAGCTATCTGTACCCCTTGGTAATTAGAAGGAGAAGCAGGAATTAGGCTTCAACTTTCTGCAGTCAACATGTATTTTCAAAAGTACATTCCACTTAACAGCACAGAAATTGTCTTGTGAATAAAACTCAGAATTTCATGTGCTGTACTGCTCTACAGCTGTCAGGAAGTAAATTTCTTGTTTACATTTCACTATTACGTTCAACAGCAGCAAGTTAAAACTGAACCTACAGGAGGTTGTGTACTAACCGGTGACTGGGTTTTGGAAAAGTTGACGTGGGCATACAGGAGAACTGCTATGTCCTTATGTCCAGCTTCCAGGGCTATTGAAAGTGCTGTGCTGCCATCCTGAGAAAAGAAAGGAAGAAACAAGATTAGTGCTTGTATGCTTTAACACTTTTCTTAAAAGTCCCATCAGCCCACAGAAAAGTGAAGTTATTAAGTGGAGGCCCTACTGCTCATACAGACAGGTTAATTTAGAGTCTTGTTTCATTTCTTTTGTTTTAAGCCTTGCACTGTTGTTTTATGAGGCAGTCCAATTGTCAAAGCCTTGTAATTTCTCTAAATGAGGAATCTCGATTATTGCTGTGGAAGAATGAGCACACGATTATCACAGTAATGTCACATGTAGTGCTGTGCAAGACCAGAAGATTGGGCTGTCTCAGAGAAACTACAATGTCAGCAACAAGTAGAAGACATGATAAGGGAGGGAAAAATGCTGGTCAGATATAATGATAACTGCCATGTTAAAATGATAATTGTATATTATTGTATATAATGGGTATAGCTCCCATCAACATTAAGAGAAATTGCACTCATAATTCCAAATGGTCTTTGATGGAAGTCTAAAACAAACAAATGGGCTTTCCTAGTCAAATACTGCCACCTTCATTTCTCAGAAGATACCACTGCTTTCAAAAACCACAGCTTTGATTTTTGTTGAGGTTGTTTTTGGTTTTTGAGGGTTCTAGAAGTAAAAAGTGCTACAGCTGAAAGAGTATTTTACTAATCTGCTTTTACTTACTAATAAGAGTATTTTACTGATTTTTCTTTGGACCATATTTGGTCAAGGAAAACATAGATGTCAGGCAACCTGTGATATGAACCTGGTGCTTGGTTCACTGCCTGGCTTTTGGCTCTAGCACACCGAAGTCTCTACAATAATGCCAGTATTTGAAATGTCTCACAGGGACAGAGCATGCATTCCAGCCACTCCTGTAGCACCAGTATTGGAATGGTTGGCACCAGTTTTTAAATAGTAAACCCTTTTTCCAGCATGGGACACACTGGACAGTATCCACATGGAAACTCTTCTTATGAGAATAACTGGAGCAATTATACATAAATCTAATTGTCCTGAACATACAGGGAGCTAGAAGAGCTGTCTACTACAGTGCAACATAATGCATGACAAAAGCACAGTTAACACTCTCCAATCAAACTCAATGCAAGTTCTTAAAGAGAGGTGCTGAATCACTGTGGCACACATTAATGTGATAATACTCATCTTACTACTGATCATGCAGACTGGAAAAGCATCACTGTGACACTGACAATAGCTAGGGGAATGCTAAAAATCTCAATCCCACAGCACAGACAAATCTGTGAATAAGCAGCAGTCAAACTGTGCTTGGGAAAGGTCAAACTGGCCACAGGAATAGTTAACTATCATGTCCCCATAAAGACTGTAATTACTGATTTCGTATCTGATAGTGCTAAGAGCATCCAAGCAGCAATAATCTAGACTGCTCCTGAAAGTGTTTGTTAGACTGAGGTCTTCTTACATTTTCCTCTCTGGCCGGAAGTTCCACACCGCTAGCACTACAAGGAACTGAGCTGCCTCCTGCAGCATTTGGGTGAATGAAGTGAAATTATGTCCTTGCCTCTCTGCAACAGCTTCAACAAATAACCATCCACTGCCCTCCCAAATCCAAACCCAGTGTTCAGTGGGTAAAGCAATAGGGAGAAAGGAAAAGTATGCAAAAAATATTGTTAACAAGAACATAGCAAGAAAAAAGCTACATCAATGTTTTCAAGCTTGAGAAATCTAAAGAACAAATTGTCTGCTGACAGTATAGGCTGCAATGGTCCCTTCAGACAAGAAATATGCAGCTTTCTCACTTGCCACTGAAGTCACAGTCTGTATCCATTTATTGTCAGGACTGTGTACCTTCATGACTAAGACTGAACCTATAGTCTCAGAAGTCATGGTGTAGGAACAGTGTGAACATCATTTCAAGAGACTTGTAGGTCTGTTTGCCATGGGCACAGAAAAGCAACACAGTGAGCCCCTAAGTCACCAGATAAGGTCCTAACTGAAAACTCTAAAACTCCTTTGAACGGGGGAAGGAATGTGAGAGGGAAAGGTGTTGAGCTAACTATGAGCTAACAAATGATTTTTTCTGTTCTGGCCACTAAACACCTACAGCTAACCACAGAAATTGCTACCAGGTACATCTGTTAGAAAAGTAAAAATACTAGCCAAATAATCACAGCACTTGCTACCAATTAAGCAGAAGATTCATTACGGCTGGTACTCTGGCACTCTGAGTCAGACATTCACCCGAGCAGACTTCAGAAGCATTGAAAGGCAACTCACATTGTCCTCCAGGGTGCTGTTACACCCAGGCTGAGCCAGCAGAAGCTTTACAATCTCCACATGTCCGTGCTCACTAGCGCACATCAGAGCTGTAGAGCCCTCATCATCCTGTATATTGACGTCTGCACCACACGCCAGTAAAGCTTTAACCATGTCTATCCGGCCATGGCTCACGGCTAGCATCAGTGCAGTCTGACCAGCCTGCATGGAAAGAGGAAAACCCAAATAACTACAAAAACAATAATGAGAAAACACACTTTTTTTTTTTTTGAGACACTGTGTTTCTTCTGGGGGAAAAAAAGCCTTTCAAGGCTTTGATTGGCATTATTTAAATACCTCTTATGTATCATATATCCCATATTCACAGAGCTATTTATTGAATTAATGGAAGATATTCAATCTCTCTTCAGACATCTGTAGTTTATTCAAAGGAGCTAAATGCTGCAGAATTTGTAAATATTGCCCAAAATTAGTAATACTTCTTTCAACCATGATCAACCTTCATTTTTAGAAGAGGTCCAGACCTGAGGACTGTTCTCAACTGTTCTTCCACAGCTCCATTTTGTATATAGCAATTAAAAACATACATTAAAAACCCACAAATTATGAAAACAATATTTGAATTGATAAGAGCAGGGATGGAAGTATGGAAGGAACTATAAAAAGGCACAGGAGTACAGCAGTAAGAACTGTGCCTTGTGAACTGTTTGACTGACCTGGCTGGCTTTAGCATTCACGTCCCCACAGCTGAACAGTTCCTCCACTATCCTCATGTCCTTCTCCGCTTCCACAGCTGCAAGTGCAGCAAGCATGATGGGGGTATAACCAGCCTTGTTCTGATGATTTACATTACAGACATCTGCAGAGGGATGACATAATTTCTTCAGAAAGCAAGAACCCAAAAAGCACTAATTGTGCTAATCAACTGAATAAACTGTCAGTAGAGCAGCCTATAAAAATAAAAAGTAGCAACTGCTTTCATAATGGATGCAATTCAAGGGAAGGTGGAGAAGAAAAAAATTAACAGAGGAGCTCTTGAGCCAAAGAAAATAATTCTTTTGTACTATGTGTACAACACAAGAGAGAGCACAAAGACATTTTATATGTTATCATTTAGGGCTTTATTTGTGCATTATTTTTTATTTTTGTAAAAGCAAGTAGTCTGAAATTTAGCATGATATTCAGAAACACTGTCAGGATAGTCCTTAAGGTCTTGTCCCAGACTGCAGAATAAACGTGGTCCAATAATATGGTCAATGGAAAAGATATTTCTCTTCAGCACAAAGCCTATGTCTTTAGCACAATTTTCCTGCAATTGATGTTACTTTAAAAATCTGCAAGTGTACTTCAACATGTTTTGGAGCTGCCAAAAAAACAAACCATTAAATTAAAGACTGTTCTACACTGTATTTGACCATGAACAAAACTGCTCTGGGAACAAATACAGGCAAGTCCACCAGTGCCAGCAACCGACAAAGAGTTCTCCTTTTTGTTCAGACCTTGCCTCCAGTCTGTCTCTGTTCCTAAAATTCTGCAGAAATTCAGCAGTGCTTATTAATTAACTGGGCAGCAGAGTGCTCATCATATTGGAAAGCAGGGACTCAGATTTACATAAACATTATCTGCAGACTAGAGGTTAAAATGCACCACAGGTATCTTAACAAGCAAAAATGGTTCAGGAAATTCTTCAGACTTATGGGCAAAGGATTTTTTTTCAGTCAAAAGAACATTTCAGAAGGAATTAGAGTGCAGATGTAAGATACTGCAATTATTTTTCATGTTAAATAGATCTTGGTGATGATACCTTATAACCAGTAGATCAATACTTCTTTCAGGTATCACTTCTGTGAAGCCACTGAAGCCAGAGAACACAACACTCTGCTAAATGCATCACATCCTGAGTAATGAAAAACTTTCAGAAGGGTTGTGCTCTACTCTGACTAGACTACTTTAGCAGAGTGTGTTTTCTGAGGTCACATTTAGTTCCTTTTCCATATGGCTGAGGGAAACTGTTCTCTTATTTGTCCTCTTGGTGACTCTGCTTCATGCTGTGGAGGATTCTCTCATCTCATCTTGTCCACTCTTCTCACCAAACACAGACATAGAGTTCTTGGTCTAAGAATCTACCTGTGATATTACTGTACTGCAAAGCTGACCTCATCTCTTGATTTCCAGCAAGAAATGAGCATGTTCCTGCTCCTCTGGGACACCTAGGGAAGCAGAGGGGCAGCTTCCTCCTACCACACTGTGCCGCAGACCCAGCCTGCCCAGTTTCACCACACTCTTGACATTCCCTGCATTCCCCTGCTGTGACTCACTCTTCCCAAACATAGACTGCCTTCAAAAGGACCGGAGATTTCAAAGTGCTCACTTTCCTCTTGAAGAAGTCTCTGCATGTGTGACACATGTCCTAGGTTATCAAAGCTGAGATTTGTATCATTCATATCCTTGTTTATCTGATGCTCCCCTTCAATGCTTGGCTTGGCTTACACTCCAGACGTGTCACTGACCGAGTTAAGCTTTCACAATCAACTGTGACAGGTTTTTCAATTAGTTTAGAGAAAAAAACCTCACTCAGAGATAAAAACTAAAATTAAAGAGATTAAACATCTGTCCAATGTGTGACACCTTCTGCTGGATGCCATCTGGCACACTGAATGTGAGGAGCAGATACTCCAGAGTCTCTCCTTTGCCACTACTCTTTCTGCACGTGCGTTGCAAGAAGATCAAGAAAATGAAGCAACAAAAGCAACCACATGAAGCAGCATCAGATTGCATATATGGACTAGGGAAATGATCTCTGTGACAGAATGCCGCATTGCTCCAGTTTCTCAGGAAAGTAGCATAGATGAATCAATGTGGTGGCCAGAAAAAAACTTCTGCACTGCTCTAGACAAAGCTAGACTAGCTTGTGTGTTTAAGATGGTATTTATACCTCAATGCATCTTCCTCTATTAGAACCCTACAGAATGCTGAGCAGCAGCTGTGCTGCCTCCAGACAAAACTGCTGGAGACTGGTGCTGCTGAACTTGGGACTACAGTGCAAGAGTCAGGAATCTATCTCAACTCTGTATATAATTTCTTAAGTGTTTTTTTAACTTCTTCAAGAAGGATCACCTCCAAAGCTAGTACTAGAAACAAAGACTCTAGACTACCTAAGCCACCATATAACTGTTAACAGTTAAAACACCTGCTGGAGGAAGACCAAACTTGGCCTCTAGTCCATCAAGAATTGCAAAACCAAGAATAATTAAAAAAAACCCCATAAAGCAAACTTACTTGCATCCAGAAGAAGCTTTACAATTTCAAAGTTAGAATGTGACACACTGTAATGCAGAGCTGTGTTTCCATTTCCATCTGCCATGTTGATGATATGTCTGAGGACAGCAGGAGAAATCTCTTCAAAAGCAGTTATGTAGTCTCCAACCATTTCGGGGAGAGCTGACTTCTGACTTGAGACACGAAACCACTCATGCTGGATAGTGTTTAAACAAAACCTCTGCCGAAACCAAGACAGAAAAATTTACATATGGACAATCTATTTTAAAGATTTTCCATCCCATAAGTCAGCAATACAGGTCAAATATTTTTTAGTCCAATGTGGGAAGAAAGTATTCAGCTCACAAATAAGATATACAGACTGAAGCATCCCCTCTGACTAAAGTCTACTTTAAAACACCATTTACTTCCTTTCACTTCACCTGACTTTCACCTCTGACAGCACAGAATTTCAGGGTGACAGTACTCCCAGAATTAACAGTTATCAAATGCTGGTGAAAGGGAAAAAAAAAGAGTTGTGCAACAATTTCCATCAAATACTTAACTACATTTATAAATCACTGATAAACTCAAGACTTTCTCACTGGACTTAAAACTAAGTCAGATAGGCCCAGTTCTGAGGCACAAATTATCAAATGCACAAAGTATATGACAACTGTCTGGACAGCAGTTCTGAAGAAGAACTGATCATTACAGACGATTACAAACTGAACCCAAACCATCATAATGTAAAAGATAAATACTGTTTTGGGATGAATAAACAGATTTATAGCTTGCATGTCATGTGATGAAGTCCCTTCTTTCTGCTTAGTACTGTGAAGACAACACCTGGTCTACTTTGTCTAGTCTGATCACTGAATGACACAAAATATTTGGTTGAAACAGTTTCAAAGATAAGCAGCAAGAATTAACAGAAGTCAAGGAAATCTGACTGACAGGACAGACAGGAAGGACTGGAGATGCTCTGCTGAAAAGAACCACTGGGAAAAGAAACCATGTAACTTTTGTTGCAGAAAAGAGGAAAAAAAAGGTAGAACCTGTTCTTCACCCAAAGGCTGTCTGGCTTTAGTAATAAGAGATTTTAGTAGCAGTGAGAAGATGCAGGCTGCACATTCAGGACAGACTTTCCCATGGGTATGGACTGTGAGTGGGGGAGTAGGAGCATCTTAGGCCAGGGGACTTGTCTGTGGTGTAGGTAGAGCAGATCTCACTGTGAGCCAAGAAGGCTTCCATATTCACCACCAGCTCTGACTTTGAGACACTTTCTCTAACCTGGAAGGACCACTGTAACTTTCTCATAAGCCCTCACCTGCAAGGCAGCCAGTAAATTCAAGGGCAATTTTGCAGAGAAGACATGAAAGTTTATCTAGCCTCTAGTGAAAACACACCAGTAGCTCTAGAGGTGGTCTGTGTCTGGTGAAGAGAAAATATTCTATCCATACCAGTGTATGTGCCACCTATGTATCTCTCCTATATAAACACATTAACATAGTATTTTACATCAGTGCTACTATAATGTGATGTATGTATTCTGTGAACATAGAGAGTTGAAATGCAAAGGTGGCCATATACTGACACAATAGAATTTTAAAATTTATTTCCTACTGAGTGCGAAATACCACTAAGAAACTATTTTTAGCCACAGTATCACACACATTATTAAATAAACAACACACTTTTAAAATTCAATTAATCCATCACATTCGAAAATATGCAGTCCACAACTCTTCCTGGTTTAAACAGCAGCTACAAGAGCTGAATATACTGGAAGAGGTTGGGACAACTCGTACAGATCCTTAGCTATACTGACATTTAAGCTGTTTGGACAAGTCTTCTTTGTCAGCAGACAGAGGACAAGAGCTGATTAGTCTGCAGCTTCCACCTACAAGCACTACTTGTGCTGGAAAACACTTTAGGTACAAGAAAGAAAAATGTAAATTCAAATTACCCTTCTAAGGCAGAGATCATAATCTGGTTTTGCCATTTTTGACACTTTCAACTCCAAGAGGGCCTAAAGCATTTGTTGTTTGAATGCCTAAACTACTCCTGAAGGACAAATACAGAATTAAAAACTATGTGTCACAATTGTAGGAAACAACCTTTCAAAACATTCACTGGACCGCAGATGTCAGAATTGGACATAGACAGTATTACAGACATACATACTGTCTGTGTCATACAGACAATATTATTGTCTTTAAGAAGCTGCAGATGCTCTATAGTAGAAGTCTATATATAGAACACTAAGTTGTTGCCTTTTATATCACTGCACAAGTGTAACAAATGCAAAATTCAATTTCATATTATTAAGCAGTGTTCCTTTCAGATTGCCCTCACAGAGTAGCATAGACAATCCCTATCTGAGGCATTCCCATTAAGGCAAATACAATGTTATGTCTTGAGACTTGAGTATTACTTAAGTATTAACAATAAATCCTCCAAATAAATAACAATAAGTCTCTGCAGCACTGATAAAAACGGCCAGTGCAATAGACAAGACAAACAGCATCCCTGTGCTTAGAAGAAGACAGATCACCTATTGTTTCAGAACAGACTCTGAGTCTTTTTCATGGGATGCAGCAGAGTCTTCACCCACTGCAGTCTCCTAATGTGAGGCCTGAGAGCTACCCACACCAGCTAAACTATCAAAACCACAGGAATAACACAGGAATGTTGAAACTGTACTTTCATGTTACTGTTTTTATATGTGTGCCTTGGGACGACAATACTGAAGCACACAAAGCCCAAGTACATTCTCTGGATGGAAGTGCCGTGGTAGAAAGAGCTTTGTGACTCTTGCAGGAAAGATGAAATCCTCTTCTGCCTAGCCACTGCAGTACTGGTCCTGTAAAACCAGAAGTCACCTCTCCCTGAAGTTTTTCTATTGCATCGCAAGAGAAAATTTTCACCTGTGTTGCTTACCACATCTTTGTTTGTTAATGCCTTGGGGTCATCAATGTTGTTTCTCAGCAGGTTACAGGCAGAAAGCATCTTTTCACTGAGCTCGTACCTGAGGGAGACAGCAAAATACATGGGATGTTTCAATTTTTATCTTAGCTTTTCAGCATAGAAACATGTGTCATTCTGAAAGTTCTCTGGGAATTAAAGTTTCCAGGCAAGCCATCTGCTCCTACCGTGCAGAAGCCACTCTGGCAGCTCTTCTCACAGACATTCCCTCCACACTGAATGGAGATGAGTGTGGGAAGCAACAAGAATATAGAGTGGGAAACACATCACTTCTGTGTTGTAAGACTTGGCAATGCTTCTAGTGGAAATTCTCACCTACTGATGTGTGACTGCAGAGCACACTTTATATGCTATGTTCTTTGATTACTTGATTGATGAGGAGAAATGCCAATAGTTGTGATGAAACAGAATTAAGCAGTGGGAAACAGCTCAAGAGGTGCCTCCGTGACAGTTCCCATTTATTGGAACTAGCCTTTCTTATCCCACCACTCTGGAAATTTACTCTCTTTCTCCAGTACTCTTTAATTTTTACTCCCTTGTCATTAAAAATTTCATAAAAAAAGGTCAAGAAGGCTTGTGCTACATGTCATACCAGGCTGTGGCCAACCATCTTTGCCTAAAATCTGCACAGAAAATAATTGCAATTTTCCTAGAAAATTCTCCCAAAAACCAAAGAAGCTAACACACTCATATATGTAAGATGGTCATTTTAGCCCTTGTGTATTACAAGCCAGCTGCTAGTGCTAACAGAGCAATGAAATTCTGCACCATTGCATGGACCATGGCCATACATGGCCACGTGCCCTGACTCTTCCCCTCAGAGGGCATCGCCAGGGCAGTCAACTTGCAAGGAACATGCTCCTTAAGTACAATGGTTGTCTAAGCTGTTCTGATGCTCTTCCTCCCAGTCACCCCTTGCTACTGTAAATACAAATTAGAGAGCTCTTTTCAGAGGCTGCCCATGTTTTTATGCCACCTGTAAAACAACAGGCTATCCTACAGTACTGTATAAAATAAGCTCAGGGCTCTTTAAATAACACACAGCTCTAGAGCCTCCAAGCTCTGAATTATTATTTTCTGCATCTCATTTATTTAACAGCTGACAATTACAGATAACTTGATGCTAAGCTACATCTCCAGTGAAACATAACATTAATTTTGTTTTAGCTCTTTTACTGTTATTATTCTACCTACATAATTTTCCAAATTAGCACACTGCCTAAACCCATTATCTGTAGGATATCCTTTTACTGCCTCAGTTCATACTTCCTTTTGCTGTTTGCTAATGAAGAATCAGTAAAAACTCACCACTTTATTCTTTCCATGTACCAAAAAAGCACAGCCTTGTCTGTCAAATTCTACCTTACACAGCAATTTGAAAAGTACCCTAAGACATGAGATGTTGAACAAGTGTGTGATGACAGCCTTGAAAGTGTATTACAGTATATAATCTCACATGAAGCACATGATCTCGGTGTCCTTAGTGTTGTACCCCATCATCTTACTGTGCCATGCCCGAGATGCTGTGGAAGGTGCAAATGCAAGATGCAGTCCCAGCAGCCAGCTGACCTGGTGTGCATGGCTCAAGATTAACTTGTTTGCTTACAGACCAGGACAGTAACAAGGCACTGCCTGCTCCCAAGTGAGTGCCAGCTGTGACCTGGGACAGCCTCTGCTATGGGAGGCACCAGGTAAATGCTGTTAATGAATCATTTAAAGTCAACAGGGTCAGCTGCTAGAAAGGATACCTCTGACACTTTCCTCCTGCTCACACACAGTCATTTTGCCATTAAACTGCCTTTGGCTACCCACTTGAGGAGGAGGGAAGTGGGCAGCAGTCGGCCAGTGTTTCTCCACAAGCAGAAAGCACAGCTCTCACAGCTTGCCCCTTGACACAAGGCAGAGGTGACCTCCTCAGGGGCACACTCTGGACAGGGTGGGCAGCCTACCTCTCTCTGATTTCCACCTCCTCGGCCTCACACTCTGGGAGGGGACTGTCTTTCTCTGCCCCCATGGCACAGACATCCGCAGCATGGGGGGTGGGCTGCTTTTCTTCTGTGTGCTGGTCGCAGGGGTACTCGTGGTTCTCGCACTCCTCCTCTGAATCGGAGGAGGAGCTCTCCTCGGAGCTGGAGTCATCGCTGGATGTGGTCTCATACCTACAGGGAGAAGGGGCAGGGGCAGATGTGCTTGCTCAGTGCCATTCTGCAGCAGTCAGTACCTGCTTGCACTGGCACAAGTGGAAAAACGTTCTGCAAAAGCTTTGTCCTGTTTTTTTTCCCTTGGAGACCTCTTCTACTCACTGAACTCAAGTGTTACTGGCAAATGACACTGTCAGTATTATGTACACAGTGTGTAATGAAAGAAGAACAATCTCTTTTAAATGTAAGTCTTAACATTTTGTCAGACCTTGTCTTATCCCCAGAATGAAATTACTTTGTTCAGAGTAAATTGTATTGCCTTGCTAGGCATATACAAGCAGGGAAGCTAACAAACTTATAAATTTCCCTCACTATATGTAATGATACTTTTAGCTAATATGTAGGAAATTAGGTAAGTGGGCTATTTAGGCTATATACTGCACAAAGCATTTGTGCTAAAGAAAAACTAATCTGAGGAAAGGGCTAGAAAAGCTACATTTAAAAAACTGGATTAAACCATTTTAAAGGTCTTTGCAACATTCTGTAAGGGCAAGTAATATTTTAAAAGAAGACAATTTTCCATACTGTCTTCTGTATTTGTACAGGAAGGTCTCTGTATATATTTAACACAAAGCCAGAAAAATTAATTCTAGGGCAATGGCATCTCCTGCTGTATTGTTTAATAGTATAATGCTGTGCTTGTCAGCTATCAAAGAAACATACAAGTTTTCCTTACTACAACATTGCCTGAGAAATGTCCTCATGGCTGAGATTGTTTCACTTTCCTGTGGTAAATCTGCTAGCAACCTAATGTGCAGGTATTTGAGATGGATGCCAAATATGACTTGCAAGCACAAGAGGATTAAGAGGAGCTCAGCTGTTCAATTCTTCCTTCTTATCCTTACATTCAGTGGTTGCACCTCAGCGTGAAGGATAGGCCAAACCTACGCATGTGTTCTTGGGCTCTTTTTCTTCTTCCCACTGTGAAAAGTGCTACAATAACAGATGTTTTGGAGACAGGTCTCTTACCCGCCATTAATGCCAACAAACTGCAGGTTCTTCTTGGTGTTGCTCAAATCCTTCTTCCCATCTCTTTTCTTCATGATAGACTTGAGTGTGTTCTCATTATTACTACATACTGTTAGAAAGGGAGATAAAGCATACTTATCAGTATAAATCCGTAGCCAGCTTTGAAGGCAGCAGCATTATGGTTGATTTTTCACAACAACTCTGTATTTTTCAACAGCTCTCTCTGTAATTTACCATCTGAAGCTGGGTTTTCTAATATACATACAGTCATGGTTTGACATGCACATTGGAAATACAAAAGAACAGCTTCAAAATTAGCTCTAGAAACTAGTTAAGCCTAACTTTTCCATCTTACAACATGCTGCTAATCTTCATGATGCTTTAGAAAACTTAAAGAAAAGACTATTTTTTGTTTGTTTTTCTTTTTGTTTTTTTTCTTTGCTATTTGTGAAAAACTTTTAACAGTGAAATCGGTTATTCTGTTAAGAAAATCTTAATTCTTAGTATTAGAGAATAGCAGCTCCTTGCCAAAATGAACACATTGATACAGACAGCATGTTTAACAATACATACAGCATATTTAACAAACTATTCAACAGATAGGTTCAATCAAAGATGGTCTTTTAGATTTAGTATTCATTAAAAAACTTTTAAACCAATCTCTATACTGAGGACAAGTAAAAGATGCATAAAAATTTAAGTATTTCAAAAATTATTAACCCTTTATCTTTCAGAAGATTTTTCTTAGGAAGACACTAAATTGCATTCACTGATGTGCTAAAATCTGCCATTTAAAACCTAACCACTACCTGAAGACACATGGTGTCACGCTGTGAATTTCCCCTCAGCTGCATCTTTTCCTGCTTTTTGCATATTGAAAACCTCTAACTGTATTTCATATTCGGACTCCACCAGCATGATGAAAGGTGAATGTGAGCCAGTTATTACCATAGAGACCTGAGGCAAGCTGATCATCTGTCAGGTTAATTGGAGTGAGAGCTTTATCCTGAGAAGAAAAAGACTTCCTTCCCCGAGCAGCTTCCATAAGAGGAGTCTTCCTCTCCTCCTCAGTGGGCACATTGTCCTGCTCCAATTTCAGCGTTCGCAAATTTGACATTAAGTGTGTGTTTGCAAGCTGGCCATGAGGGATGTACTCCAAAGTAGCACCTGACAAAGAAGACAGTAAGTGTCATGGACAAGTCAAAGGATAATATTTCCAACAATACTGTGATCCACAGGGGAAAAAAAAAAACAAACTAGGAAAAAAAGCTTGTTTTTTAAAATACTCTTTCCTGAGGACCTAATCAGAAAAAGACTGATAATTTTCACAAAAGACAAAAAAATGGCCATGCGTTTTTCTTTTGATACAGACATACAATACAAGGACAAGCTATGAAGACATTGGCTTTAAAATGCATGAAAGGAACGGTCTTTCTTTTTCCTTCTCTTTCAGTATGAGCAGTGACCTCAGCTCCTGGCACTCTGGTCAGGGTGGACTCACTGAGCTGCTCCTTGATGACATGCCTGAGGAGCACAGCATGTTCAGAGGCTCTGAAGGTTTTTTCTGAAAGAACAGTAATCTTTTCATTGTACTTGTTTTTTAAGAAATGTCATTTTCAAAGTAGAATTTTTTCAGGAAAATTTCCCTTTTTTCCAGTACTCAAACTAATTCTGAAAGCTATGTGCTTTGCCCAGTTACTGAGACAATTGCAATGAACTCCTACATACTACACTTTTTTATTTTATTTTATTTTTTTTTTGGTCAGGATTGTGCTGAGCTAGTAGCTGTATTTAAACCAAGTTCCAAACCTTTGGGTTACACATTTTTCCCCTCACTGATTTGCTGGCGTTCACTCACTTTTGCCCATTGTGTATTCAAAAAACAGTGCTAATTACACACAGACTTTTACTGATTCCCCTGGAGTTACTCCAGCTGTGCTATTACAACTTCTCTACAAATCTGCACAAATGGTTTTGTTTGTAAAACATACGGAGTGTTTTTTTACACACATATGCCTCCCTAGTAATCTTGTTAGCATTCAAGGAAAAAAAAAAGCAGAAGTTTAACTTGCTTTAGTGTTAGTTTTTAACTAACACTACCACTTTTTTTTCCGCCATTCTCTTCTTGCTTTCAGTGATGTGTGCCTCTATATTACTTTTTGCCTTTGTATTTATCAAGAACTAAGGCATAACCTTCTCATTCAAATATGAGTGGCACTGCACAGGGTGCTAACACACTGTAGAGTAAGGTAAATTCCAAACATTAATTTTTAAACACACAGCTACATCTCTGTCTAGCAAGATGTTCTTGTCAGACTGCCTTTCGCCCTTGTTACTTCACCTGAGTGAATTTCTCCTACAACATGACATAACTAAGCTGATTTTTCCGAACACTGTCACTTCCCAGCAGCTTCCTCCCTTTTGCTCCCATTCCCATCCAAGTCTCTGAACTTCCAGCCAAGTCTCACCCTGCATGCATTTCCCAAAGCACCCTTCTCCAGCTGTGATGCCTATTGCCCAGTCCCACCATGGCTTATAGCTCCTCCAACATACAGGTGAAGATGCCTGCAGGAAAAGGCACACAGCAGGGTGTTGACAGTCATGTCACTACAAGCACAGCAAAAAAGTTTTTTCTTAGGAGTGAAATGTACGTGTGTGTGTTTGTGTGTGTGTGCACGTGTGTAAGAAGGTGGCGGCTTCCCAGGGCGCCCTGGGTAGGAGTTACCCTTCTAGAGACATGTCTGAACAGCTGGACACTCATGAAAAGCAGGGGGGAAGTCCTGCCCTTGCTCCCCCACCACTCCCCACTTCTCAGCACAGACTGACTTTGGTAAGGTCTCTTCCGAACAGCAAGCATCATCCCTCATCCAGTGGCTGAGGAGAAGAGGGCTGCCAAGGTGATAGAACACCCAATGATTTTTAAACCAGAAAACCAATGATTTTTAAATTCCCTTAGCTGAAAAACAAGGGAATGTCACTTTGCTTGCTTGGAGCTGTGAAAGCCGCAATTAGAGTATCAAGCACAGTAACCATTTCCAGCTGCAGCTGATGGTGGCTGCCTGGGCTGGTTTTACCAGGTCACCCCTTCTGCTCCAGACTGGCCTCTGAGGACATGGGAAGGAGTGAAGGAAACCTGCTCTGAAGCATCCAGGGACATGCAAAGTTACAAAGATGCCCACGTTTGCTTTCAGCAGAGCTGTCTGCACAGTCTGCCAGGTTCTCCTACTAAAGCAGCTGTGACAACCATGGTGTGTCTGGAGGCACAGGTGGGCTTGTGCATGCCAGAGCTGAGGGCAGGACTCGGCAGGGCAAAGTGGGGCTCCAGCCTGAGGTGACCCAACAGCAGCACCTGGTGGACCCTTGTCATGGCCCTGAGCCTGAGCCTAAATTTCCTTAGGTGTCTCCCTCCTGCCCTGGAACAGGCAGGGGAAGGAGCTGCAGGCTAGGACAGACAGAAATGAGGACAGTAGCAGACGTTTCTTCCCTGACTCGTAGCCTCTCCTGAACCTGCCACCAATGCAACATGATTTCAATAGGTTCCCTCCTCTGGTACATGCATCATTGGCTGAGAAGCACTACTCTAAATTCAGGATATAGGGCATGATGTCCATGCCTTCCAATGAAGAAGAAAAGGGTTCTGCTCAGCTGGCCCCTGGTACCTGACAAAAGAAGTGACATCAACCCTTGAGGGCAAGGAGAGAATAAACGTGCATTAGGCAAATCGGTCAGTGCACTTATTCTCCCTGCAAAGCTCTTAGACGTCTACACTTATTGCATGAACAGCACCCAATGATGAGAGAAAGAGAGCTTTGAGTCCAACTCTGCAAGCTGTTAATTATAATTTAATATCAGCTCCCAGGCCTTCCCCTTTTCAAGACAGCAAACAAGAAGATACTTGGATAGCACTTAGTCCAATCACTGAGAAAAACAGACAAAGAAAAGAGCTGTACCATCCAAAATTATAGTCCATGATTCAATAGATTAGTCTATTGCTGTGCAAACCAAAAAACCAAATGAACAGAGTTCCTTCTTCCTCCAACAGAACTGCAGGGCTACTCTTACGGCTGGAGGGAGCGCACACCTCTCCAGCGTGGAAATGAAACCCTGGCTGAAGATCACCACAGGTCTACAGGAATCTTAAAATAGACTGTTCCTCTCACTTCAGAGATCTCAAGTATGCTTGAGCAGAATCCTTCTACAGGCTGCAGTGCACAGCACTGACAGCAAATCTGCCAACGGGTCAATACTCAGTCAGGCACCACCTCCAGGCAGAGACCCTCGGGGCCCTCAGAGACTCTCCAGACAGACTTGCCTTGATAATATTCCTTAGCTTTCTGTTCCAGGCAAATACTACAGATTTGACATAAGTTTCTAAGTACTGATACAAACTACTGATAGCAAACTACAGCAGGGACCTGTCAAGAACTTCTAATGCATTTTTCAACATAGTAGAGGATTTTGGAAAAGTTCAGGAGTAATTTAGAGGCAAAAGTGTGACATGGCAAAACAAAAAAACTTGCTAACTTCACCTGTACATAAATACGTATGCAGAAAGCTGCTCTTACCAATTTCAGAGGGAAACAAGAGATTGGAGCATCTTCAGGGATTTAGCTCCAGTGGTTTAAAGGAACAAGGACACCTATTTTTAATTTTTTAGAAGGAATATCCTCTCATAAATCACTTCCGCTTCTTTTGAAAATCTCACCAATTTAAACCAGGGTGACAGCAAAGCTGTTCCAGAGAAACAACAGATTACCTATGCCATTTCAAGAACCTTTAATATCTGTCTACTGTTATTAGGATGCAATTTTCCTTCCTAATTTCAGATCTTCCCTCACATTTATGACAGCACAAGTAGTCATGCTGTTAGCTGGTTCAGGGAACCCAACAGATTTTTCTGAATTTGTGATGAACTCATGGGAACAGAAGTCTGGCCTTCATCTGCTTTTGAAATCTTCCATTTAGTTTGATGGAAGCAAACTAAGTGTCATCAGAAAAACAATTTAGCTTGACAATACTTTTATCCCACTGCAAATCAAGAGAAGTGCAAACAAGGCCGGGTGATTAAATACCATCAGGATGAGAACCTAGCTCCATGACTGGAACATCATAGGCTTCTAGCTTAAAAAAGCACACAAGCTTTTTTTTTTATGTGGTAGCTGCACCAAGATTTTATTTTTAACCTTTTGGTCAATGCCAGCATATATATGCACAATATGTTTATAATGGTCAGTGATACAAGCTATACATTCCCCACTAACGACAGTGCATAAATATTGTCTGGAGATATGTAGCAAGGAATATTTCTCTCATACTGCCTGATTTATTTACATCATGCTCATTAAAAAATTATTTTAACTGAAGTACTCTCCTCCAGTGTTTTTAAATCATCATGCCTAAAAAGTGTTTTTTTAAAATATAAATTATTTAAATCCACTTTCAATTTGGTCTGTTTATCAGAACGGTTAAAGAATAAAACCCATTCTACAAGGGTAGATAAAAAAGCAGTAATGAGCAAACATATTATGTTTAAATATCTACAATGATTGATAGTAACCCATCCAACTGATAAATGCAGTACCTTCACAAGACTAGAGAGTAGTTTCATTGTAAAAGGTACTTCTGAGCCATTCCATCTTAAAAACCAGTGAATTTAAAGTTTCAAACGAAAAAATTGCCCCACATGAACTTTTTATGCAATAAACTGACAGAAGGCAGAGTCTCTTGGAGTCCAAGCACAGGCAGATGTTGAACTACCCTTTAGCCCCAGGGAAAACAGTCCTAATAGGACGAAGGCTCTAGTAAGAGACTGCAAGAACAATCTCATTTTCACACTCACTTTAACTGTTTTCTCTGTGCTGAGAAGTTGTTTTTTATCCCCAAATTAGACTGTGAATCCAGCTTGTTGAAACTGGAAGTTAAAACCAATTCTTTTCATTAAACATGACTGATCACAAAAGATCACACATCTTTGAATCAGCTAATCATCTTATTTATGAAACGCTCTCTTTTCCAAGACAATTGTGTGTGAAGCTTGGTGAAAGCCATCCTTCATCTCCCTGAGAAGTGGTGGATCAAAGCATCTCATGATCCTGGGCATAGCAGAAAGGTCAGCTTGGAGTACTTCTTTCTTTCTCATTCATGTGGATTTGATTTTATCAGCTGATAAAATCAAATTGGTGCTGAAATATGACAGCACTTCCCTGGAAAAATGGGAATCTCTTGCTATTAAATATTCATAGCTGTGCCTGTTACCATGAGAGTGGAACTCCAAACAGAACATTACATCTCTGTGCCACACCATAAGGAGAGAACTGGAGCTTTTTCTAACAGACAGCTTAGCAGGTTGCAGATTGCCACTCTCTAAGCAGCAATAAATTTGAAGGGAAAAATAATCTATACTGTGGCAAATTATGCTGTCTGCTAACTGAAGCAGAACCCAGGAGATAGAGCAGCTTTTAGATTCAAACACTACATTGTTGAGTACCATTGAGCCAAGCCAGCAAATATCACAACACTAATAAGCTTGTGTTAACATATGACCAGGGAAGGTACATCAAACCTCTCAGAAGAGGTTTATGGAGGCTGGTGCCATTTTTGAACAGCATTTCAATTTGAGCTTCCCATGTTGTCAGAACTAGCAGAAACCACCTGCCACAGTAAACATGCAGAGGAAGCGCTGTATTCTCTGAGACACGAGCCAGAAATGTGTAAATAAACAGTACTCATGTAGCTCTTAGGTGGGGACCATCTGCATGGCTGTTTTGCATCATGCATGACTTTTCAGGCAACGTGGAAAATGCTCCACATCTTCCTAGCAGACTGAAGAATGTATCCTGTTTGTAACACAAGCAAGAACATCTATACAGAAACTTAACCTGGTGATTGAGGAATGCATCTGTGGCAGCTGGAGATGAGGACTTCCTTCCCCTGCCTAGACACAGGCACAACCACTGTGATTTGTAGCAATCCAGAGCTTTACAGGATCACCACCACACCTGTGCCATATCAGCACAGGCTTCTGTGCCTCAAGCAAGCCTGGAGTCTTTAGCTGCAATAGTTTGTGCTGCCAGGAGAGAAGTTACTAACCTGTCAAACAACACATTCTTCAAGAGAAAGGTGTCTCAAACAGAAGAGCTGCAAAGAAAAACAGCTTTCTCCAATTGCCTGTATTGTAATTGAGAGCACAGAAGAAGATGACCATGTTCACACTAACTCATTAGTCCGACACACCAATTTTGGAGAACCAGGGCCTTCTCACATCACCATCACTCTTTTGGTCTTTCCATTGTCCCTCAGCCTGCTTCCCCAGCTCTGGTTAAAACTTAAAATCTTGGAAGATTTTCCACCAGATGGCACATCAAGATTTCCAAACCCTCTAGACATTCTGACATGACATGTTTCCTATTTTCTTTCACTCTCTGAAGTTTTAACTCAAGAAGCTGCCTACTTCGTCATGATGACTAGGTAGTGTAATGCTTCTACTGGCACACGCAGGATTATTCTAAAATGTGACAATAAAACTGATATCTAAAGATCACTGAGGCAAAATAGCAATGCATTTTCATGTAATTTTTCAGGGCAATGGCAGATCAGTTGTTCTTAAATACCATTCTTGAAAAGTCTCTGCCAGTGAAAGACAGCCACCTAGACTTGCGAAAAGTCCATGTAATTAGAACCTGTACAAGTGACATTAGGCTTCTGGCTGGTATCTCGCAAAACATATCATACGAGCATTAAAATACAACATCCTGAAAATTCTTTAAAAATCTAATGCAACAGAGGAGATTAATGTACTCGCCTCCCTTCAGACTTCCTACATACTGTTAGTCTAAGACAGTTAGAATCTAGGTTTGTGACCCACATCCATATGGATAAACTGGACACACAGGTTGCAAAGTCCAGCTAACATGACTTTGCAGAGTGGAAATGTGCTCATCTGGCCAGTGGGTTTGAATTCCATAAGGTCACTAGAGCTTCTGAAAGACAGTTCATATGTAGATGTCAATAGTATTTGCCAAGTTACAGAAGGGAAGGTGATTATTTTGCAACAAGCAAAATACTAATTGCTAAGAGACTTGGCTCAGAGATCCTCTCAGTGGTCTAAGGTGTCCGGAGACAAAAACTGCCAGCCTGTGTCCTGCTCAGCAGGCTCCAGCTTTCCTGCCTGTGTCTCCATCACCTGCCACAAGCTGTGTCAGGGAAGGTAAGATGGCAGAGGTCCCTGCAGCACACCCAGTCTCCCCAGCAATAACATGGAGATAAATCTGTAAAGCTGAGAACTCAGCTGATGTGCTACCTCAGAAGCAGCACAGATCACAGACCATTAGTATGGCATACTGGTACCCAAAGCATATGCCTCAAAGCTAGCTCAGGTATTCTTGCCCTAAAATAAACTGGCCTTTAAGAGATACTTCCTAAGGATGCTCTTTGAATAAAGCATTAAATATGATGTTACTGATGCTAGTTGGAAACTCACACTTCAGCCTGTTTTTCTAAAAAAAAGGAGTTGTGTGCAGTCACACTCCTCTCCGTAGCTTCAACTCAGTAGCTTATTTGAACTGAAGTGGAATAGAGACTCAGTGGTCTGAAGGCTTTTTGTGTTTATACAGGCTTTACAGAAATCAGTCTGAGATGCCAGGTCTGAAGAAAAGGGCACTGGCTGATTTCACACACACGCCTGAAAAGCTACATCCAAGATATCTAAATGAGGAAAAAAAAACTTATTAAGAGCTCACAAACTATCGTGAAATACTGGTGAATGGAAAAAGAAAGGCTTTATTAGTTCCAGTGATTACAGAATTATTGAAGTTCTGAATTATTCAAGTTTTGCTTCATTCAGAAAAAAAATCCTTCTACAGAAATATATAACATATCATCTGTAAAACCATAGGAAAGGGCAGCAAGACCAGCAGATAACTGTATTAAAAGCAATATTTTCAAAATTAATAGAAAGAGATAGGGTAATATTTCAGGTTCAAGATCTCTTTTCCACTCCAATTCTCCATGGTCTAAACTGTTACAGACTATAGCTTGATTTATGTATGCTGTCCAAGCATCCCTCACTAGGGACTAAAAATAAAGAAATTTTACACTCATCATCCACAGCTAAAGATAATGGCATTACAAGTTAAAATAAAATTATTCCAAAATAATTTTACCAGGAATGTGAAATCTGAATCCATGTATTAACATTTTTAGTAAATATCATCTGTTGCTCCACCTGTGTCTAAATGCTTTCAAGCCTCTTGAGTACACATTTGATGCTGTGCAGTAAAAGCTAGGAAAGGAATTAAGGATTTACAGCTAGCTGGTTCACTGTGTTACAGACACTTTTGATATCTGCTAGATACCCTTATTATTATTATTATTCTATCACTACTTGTAAAAAGACGGGCATATAAAGTGCACACTAGAAAGATAATAATACTGCTTATACAGTATCATATTGCATGTATGCAGACAGAATATCATATGTTTTCCTTACTGCTACATAAATGTTGCTTATTCCTTCACTACAAGATCCTAGACATTTTAGGTTTTTAAACTTAGCTTACTGTGTGGATGGTTCTATTTAGCACATCAACAGATATGCTAAAAAACCAGATTTACCAAGCTGCGTTTTAGCAAAAATAAGACAGTAAGCAAGCTGCAAGAGCTTTATATAACTATTTGGATTAGCCAATAACATTATGCTGACATTAAACAGTACATACTCAGGGTTTTTTTCCCTATTCAGCCTCTACAGGACATGCATTTGCCACCTCCTTAACCTCTTGTTTCAGTCACTGTATGGCAAGAGCAAGAAGAAAGTATCTAACAGTCACCACCAGACATTACATATTGGTTTCCAGGAAGCCACCATTTATAAACTTAATAGTAATGTGGTTGGATTCACCGATATTAAAAAAAAAGGCTAAGTTTTAAACGAGACTATCAGATACATTAAAAATAAATCTAAAAGTATTCAACTCTACCCCAGGGAATAAAAAAAATCCCTCAAAATAATTGTCTATATTTTTAAGTTAATAAATAAAAGGCAAGGAGTGTTTAAATTAAAATTCCCGCCTTTCCTGAGTGTCACCAAAACCTCCAGCAGCAGTTATGCCTTTCAAACACAAGGTTGTAACTAGGGATTATGACAAGCAGTTACTGGAATAGAGAAAGCCCAAGATTTGGCTTCTGTGAAGTGCTCTGGAGTTGCCTATTATAAAGCTCTCTGTCTGAGCAGCACAAGGAACAAAGGCAATGTGCCTTTGGAGGAAACGCTACAAAATGTAGGCAAATGTCTGTGGAAACAAATCAGTTTGATGTCAATACTGTAAGTGACTTTTGGCTCTGTCAAATCTGACACTGTTGTTTTTAAAAACATGCATGCCAAAATTAAAATTCCAAACCCACAGGCATTAACCTCAAATACTCCTGAAGTTGTAACATTAAATCAGCACATTGCACAGTGGTTAAACCTGTCAAAATTTTAGACACCTCTCTTGCATGGTCAGAGCATGGCACCATCATCAACAGGACCTTCAGAGCCGGCTGGACTGGGAGAGATAAAACTGCCTCTGCCTTTTCAGCTACTAGCAATGACTTGGACAGAATACCCAATGGGCATTCAACAACAATGCCATGCTCTGTGCTTCTCTGGGTAGGGCTACACAGTGCCTTCCAACCTAACAGAGAGCCTAGTAAGCTGCTGATCTGCAGCCCTGGGTAAGAGCCAAACAATGTGCCAGATGTGTGCCTCGACACTGGGCTTACCTGATGGGGTGCTTCTCTCCATGCACTGCTTCTGAAGGTCCAGGCTACGCAGCTCCTCTGTACTGGCATATTTCATGACAGAGTTGATGGAGGTGAGGGTGCTGATGAGTTGCGAATTGAGAGATCCAATCTGGGAGTGGGGCTCCCCAAAGGCTTCTGCCAATTCACTATAATTTTCAGCAAGCAGCATCTGCTGTTCCTGCAGCAGCTTCTGAACACGTTCAATGTAGTGATCCAAGCCTGTCCTCAGCTCAGATGGAGGCAGAGGGCTCTCTGGCTGACCACTGACTGGGTCACACACAGACTCTCCCCCAACACCTATGCTCCTGGTGCCAGCTGGGACAACGGGCAGCGGAGGGGGTCCACAGGCAATGCTCCTCATTTTCAGACCAACCAGGTAGTTCTCATAAACACTTATCTGTCCAATGCCACAGTCTTTGGTTTTTATTGCAGAAGGCTTTTCAAAGCCAGGGTGGCTAGAGAGCATAGTGCCCACTCCAACCGAACGCATCTTAGCAGACGCGTGTATGTCCTTCACCCGGCCATCCCCGACTGCCACACTCCGCAACTCCACGCCGTCCGTGCTGGTCTGCTTATCACAGCTGCTCAGAGTCGTGTTAGTCCCACAGTCTGCCAGGCAGGCCACCTCTGTGCTGGTGCACTGGCTCACCATCTCCAAAGCAGTGCTGGTTTGCTGGCTAGCTGTGGAAGGCACAGCCATCACCATTGCCTCTGCCCTGGGTGCAGCCTCTGTGGCTGTTGCACGGGACATGTGTTCCTTGGGCACACAAACCACCACGTTCACTGAGCAGTCCCCGCAGCCCACAGACCTCACTGCTCCAGCCGCCTGTGCCGTCTGGCAAGGGCTCGGCACCTCTGATGGCTCCTCTGTGTTGACGCCTGTCTCACAGACGCTTGTCTCTGTGCCCACGGACTTATCAAGCAGCTCCACGGAGCTCCCGCTACTCTGGTCTTGCACCTCTGCCCTCTCCCTCACCAGCCATCGGCTCATCAGCAGCTCGGGGCCTGCAGCTGCGCTCCGCGTGGCAGGTCTGCAGGAGGTGCCGATGCTGCTTGTCTCTAAATGGTTTCCCACTGACGAATCGGCAACGTCCACGTGGTCTCCCACCATTTGGTCTCTTGTTTGTATGACAGCCTCCACCATCCTACTGACAACATGGGGTTGAGCCATTATGGCTTTATCAACCTTCTTTCTAGACCCAGCTGCCTGCAGCTCCTGTTTTAATTTGGTCATTTCTCTGTCATGGGTGGTTTCCTTTAACTGAACCTCTAGTCTATAAATCTTCTCCTTAAGGGCTTCAATGGTCTGCTGCTGAAGCTCTATCTCCTTCTCAATCTCTGTAGACAGTCCAAGCATAGCCTCTGTCACCCCAACTCCACACTCCCTCACTTCTTTCTCTGTTCCCACAGCTACTTCTTTGCATTGCCTTGCAGATCTGTTGTATATAATGACATCGTTCATGTTCTCATCAGCACCCACAGCAACCGACCGGGCTTCTTTTGTCAGACTTTCTCTGTTCACCCGAAGGTTTGCCGGACTTTCGTAGTTGCTATCTTGGATTTTTTTCTCCAGGGCTTGCATCTCAGCAGTCAGCTGCCTGAACTCCTCTATCCTCTGAGAGCTCTGCTCCACACTCTCCATCTCTTCCTCACAATCTATATACAGTTCTCCACCTCTTCTCACCTGAGACATGTGTTCCCACTGTTCTGCATTTCCCGCACTATATGATCGCTTTCTGAAACCATATGTCTCATTCTGAGTGGCTTTCCTGTGGTTTTTGAGTTCAGCCATCATGTGCCTCTTCTCCTCCTGCAACACTGAAATTTTGACCTGCAGCACAGGAATAGTCTTGACTTGCTCCTCGAGCTCCTTGAGACGCTTGAGGGCAACTGCCATTTGCTCCCTGATGTGCTGCAGATGCACCGGGCTCACATTGGTGACCGGTGTGGATATTCCCGAGCTCATGGGGCTGTGACGAATGGAACTGCCCAATGAGGAGCTGAAGCAGGCACCATAGTCACCGTTCCCCTGATACCCATTCTGCAGATGCTGAGATACTTGACTGTACCCACTGGATCCCACAAAAGAGGGGAGGGAGCTTGTGGAGCCCATGCCTCCAAAGCTGGAAAGTCGAGGCCTGCGGACATCTCCAGGAGTGCCCTGCATCATCCTCTCCTGCTCCAGTCGCCTCCGTGTTTCCATGAGGGTTTTTGTTACAAGAAGGTTGTGCCGAGGAGGCTGGGGGGAGGGAGGAGGAAGCTGTTTATTCTCTGGGACAGTTAAGTAGGTAGGAGATACTTCAAAGGAAACTGAGGGTTTGGCAGGAACAGGCAAGGTTACTTGACACCTCGTTGCCAAAGACTGCTTGTTCTCATCACTATTTGATGAAGAGAGAGACTCTGTGGAGGTCCAGCCACTGCACTGGCCACCAGAGTTCTTGGTACCCACCGAGGCTGGTACAGCTTTCCTCCTCTTTCTTATATTTAGTTTCTTAATGGTATTTCCCTTTTGTATATCATCCACGTACTTCAGAAAATCCAAGTCTAGCTGGTAGCCATAAGGTGTTTCCACAAAATAGGGGTCTTTCCGTTCTTTTTCATCTTCTCCATTTATAGAAACTTCCTCTTTTTCTGGAATAGAAGAAACAGAACCAGCATTCAGTAAACCACATACATAGAAGCGTAGAAAGATGCGTGTTCACTGCATGCCTGAGGCTGAAACTGCTGCTGCAGCTCAGCGAACAGACCGACTTTCCGCTGACTGACCCTTAACACTAAATCCTGATTAACTTTTTAAAAGTTAATCAGTGGGTTTTCATATGCTGAGAAGTGCATAGCCACATAAATGTGAACACATGCATACATAGACATAGTGTCTGTTAATGAAGGGGCACAGCCAGTATCTCAAATCCTTCCAACCCTTCCTCAAATCTTTCCAGTATTCCTATGCCTCACCAAGCTTTCACACACGCTATGCTATCATGTAAAGACCACAGGATTACAATGTACCACAGCAGACCAACTTCTCTAGAGGGTGCATTCAAGCAGGCAATGGGAACTCTGACCCCACTCCTTATGCAACTGGTGCCACTGGACTTTACACAGCTCTGCAGTGCTGTTCCACGGCTCTGGGAAGTGCTGCAACAGCAGCAGCACCAACTTGCTCTCACCTCAGCTCATATTACTTCCCCCAGCACCTCTGCCTCTTGGATTTTAAACTCCGTGAAGCTCCCACCACACGACAGGCAGCAAGATCCCCTTCCAGCAGTGTCCCGAACTCCACTGCTCAGGGACAAGCGCTATACAAGAGCTGCACCCACCTGCCCTCCAGCCGCGGGACTCACCTGTTCTTGAAGCAATCTACATAAAAAGTTCAATTCATCTGCTGGGTTTTCTCAGGCTGCGTATTTATATGCAGCACTGCCATACAACCTGATCCCCGGTCTCATATTTGGCAGGATGAAAAATACAAATAAAGGGGAAAAAAAAAAAAAAACCAAGAAAAACGGAAAAACAACTATTGCAAGTTATGCGCCGGAGGAATAATAAAAGCCAGCTTTCCGGTTACCTGACTTAGCCACATGTCTCTGCCCCCACGGTGCAAATTTTGCAGGCACGTACGGCTGTCCCAGCCTCATGTGTCACACGGCGGAGCCGGCCCGCGCCGAGGGGCCGGCCCGCGCCGCGCCCCGCCCGCCGCGCTGCCCCGGCACGGCCCGAGGGACGGGGAAAAGGAACCTCCACGCTTACTGCAGCTACAGGAAGTGACTTAATGTTGTACTGAAAAGGTTTTCGGCGGGGGGAGGGAGGGCGCCGAGCTCCTGTTTTTCCAATCTTGGCATAGTTCAGCTTTGCCTGCCAGCTGTGTAACTGCTTGCATGGCGACCCGTCGTGCTTTTGGCTGCCACGGGACATCCCGAGCTATGGCTGGGAGGAGGACGCTGCTCAGAAGAAGCTGCCTCTTCAGGAAAAGAATAGCATGGAGGCACAGACCCAGGCACGCACATGTCAGAGCCACAGCACTGGGGCTGACCAGGTCACCTCGGTTCTGCAGTGCAGACAGACAGTTCGACAGACAAACCCCCCCGCCCCAGACCACATGTTTCTGCTGAAAGACCAGAGTGTCAGCTTGGTGTGGTATTTACTTACAGATACACCCAAAATAGCCATCTGAATACCACTGGAAGCAAAAATACATACATACAAAAACACTTCCGACACATGAGGACGCACAGCTCAGTGCTGTCCAGTAGGAACTGCCTCAATGTCAGGCAGGAGAACAGTCTCCAGGACTCCCACTGCCACGGAGAGAATGAGAGCATATTCTCTAAATTACTCCTCTTCCTTGCTGAAGTCAGTACTCTATTCCCAGATTCTCATGCTGGCTCCATTCCCTGCAGACAAACAACTCTCCTTTCCATACCCCACAGCTCCACACCCTAGATTGGTCCTGCCTGAGCCCTAGGTTTGTGCTCACTCTCTCCTTGACCCTCATTCCCTGTACCCTTCTGGGTTCTTTTTGCTTTCTCCACATACTTTGTATTTCTCAACCATTTTTCCCTGTATTTCTTACATCCATTTGCTGGAACCACTAATTATAGACCAAAATCTGGTTGTACTCTCACACCTCAGCCTCAGGTTTGGTTCTAGTCACTTTACCCAGCCCTTGTAAATTCAAGCTCCATCAGTTTTACCTGTTGTCTCATTTTCCCCAGTTTAGTGGTTTTTTTTTTTTTTTTTTTTTACATCTGTTGTTCCCATTTTCCTTTGCTTGTCTTGGTCCTTGTCTTCCTACCCAGCAACATCTCTGATTTTCCCATCGCTATACCAACGAAGTCAAACAGTTTCTAAACTGCCCTTGGGTGTAAGTGTTGGATGTACTTGGGCATAAGTGTTGGATGGGGGAAGGAAGAACAGACTCTTCCTCTGTGAAGGGCCTAGGACTCAGGAATTAATGCATCTTTGGAAAAATATTAATGAAACCTCTAAAAAGACATGCAAATCTCATGTTCAGTCATGGGAGTCAAACTGGGATCTCTTATGCATTTCGTTCTTCATGGAATTATTATTGCTCAACAGAAATCTATAAAAACTAAATAGTAAGAAAGAAACAACCACACTGACACTGAATCCCTCACTAAACTTCCCTACAACACATGCAGACAGCTCAGTGTCTTCACAGTGGAATCTCTCTGGTCCTCAGCTTAAGGCAGCAACACTGCCAGGACACAGTTTTTTGTGGTACAAGCACAAGATGTGCCTGGAGATGAAGCCTGCTGCTTCTCCTTAAAACAACACAGTGAACATTCCACCCATGCAATCCCAGTATTGTCAGCTGACCCCTGGAGAGCTTCTTGATAAATTAAGACAAAAGAGGATCAGGCATGCAATCCACTACCACCAACACAACACTGATGCAGCATGCAGGAGCTGTGCCAAGCCTTTGTGCATTTTGTTGTCTCAGAGAAAAGGCCAAAATGGGCGTGCCTGCTAAACATGAAACAAAACAAAATGGATGGCTGTTTTGTAGCAATAAAAATGGTTTTGTTGGTTCCAAAAGGGGAAAAAATCTTATAAAAATGAAATTAAGAAACACCTGGTAAAGGTGCAGCCTTTCCAGCCCTTAGGTCGTGGATAAACCACGGATACACTTAGTTCCTAGCTGTAGTGGGTGCATACCAAATGCTACACCAGCAGGTACCCCAGATTAACCTCAGAAGAACCACTGTCCCTTCATGTTCAAAGACCTCAAATGAACTAAAGATTCCTATGCCCACACACATAGAAGTATTGCAGCAAATACCACACAGTACAAACACTCATGTTAGGCTCCTTGTCTAATTTTTGGCCAGTTGATCATGGATACTGGTGAAGTTAGAACTATTCCCTAACCTATGCAGTGTATCAGGCAAATATTAATCACATGTGCAGATGCACAAAGACATACACTTTTGTCTGTATAAATGCTTCAGACACTCTTCATAGAAAAGGAAGGTTGGAAAAGACCTTTAAGATCATCAAGTCTAAATGCAATGAGACACAAACACATCATGTTTTACAGCCAGTACCAGTGAAGCCGAACACTGTGAAACATAGAGGCTTCGTTGTGGTACCGTCATTATTAATGCATTTCTCCAGAAGTACACAAGGCTTCATTTCCCTCTCCCTGCCACAGGGATAACCATGGGCAGGACACAAGTGGCATTTAAAAAATGTACTCTTCACTTTTTGTACTGCTGGGACTGGCTCTATCCAAGCATTTCAATCTTGCCAATTTCTATTAAATTACATCCTCTCCAGTGCACTACAAAAGAACATCGGTATATTAAAATATTGAGTCAGCTCTACCTGAGTCCACACTAATCATGGCAGCTTTCAGGCCAGGAGAACTGGAAAAAGAATATAATATTTAGTTTCTGTGCTACAAGACTTCTTAGGAAGACAAAAGCAAGGGAAATGTGGGCACACACTGAGTTTTGGTTCTGCATGCTAGAAAACCTTTATTGTAGAGCTGCCTTGGAGGGTACAAGAAGACCAAAGAGAAGCAAAGGAAGATGTCTTTCCAACACTGAAAGTCTGAGGTTCCTTGAAAAATACAGATATCATATGTTGAGCCTGTTCTCCCCATCTGGTTATGATATCTGCTCTAACACATTTTTATCATGGATCTGACTACTACTAAAGTAGTATTTTTCATGGAAACATTGTTATGAATAACAGTCTCCTTCCAGAGTTATGGCGTAAGACAGTTCATAAAGAAAGTTGCAAAGAAAAAAATGCAGAAGTAATAGTTGGGATAAATGGAGTCAATCTGTATTTTTGTATGCTCAATTTCAATTTGCAGGCTTATCAGGGCAGGAAAAGGAATTAAAAAAGAAAAGTTCTGACTTTCTGATTCGTTACTAAAACAGAGAATAAATTGGTGAATTTCCCCCTTCTTCCCCCACCTCCAAAATACTAATTTTGTTATTTTCTTTTTCTTCACTTAACTATATATAAATATCAGTCTCACCTTCTGAAAAGATTGAAAACTCATGAGGCTGAGCACATTAAAAAAAAAAAAGGCAAAACTGAATATTTGACCATTTTTCTTTCATTCTTCTTTTCAAGTGTTGGGATTTGAATATAAGTTAAACAAAACAACTACAATAAACCTCTTGGAAAATAGACCTAACCTTTCACACTCATTTTATCAGTTTTCTCTTGGCTAGCAATATACAGGAGATGCCATGAAACTACTTGCTCCCCAGCAATTCAATCTAGGTCTCTATTGTTTTCAAAAGGGTTGGTGGGGAAAAGTCTAAAAACTGAAGTTGACTTAAAATATTTTATTTTAAATCCAAGAACCTAGAGAGAAAAACTTACAGAAATAGCAAGTAATTTCTGTACTTTTCCAGATACAGCAGGAGCATCAAGTGTTTTATTTTTCTCTTTGCAGTTAAAGAACAAAGTGGCAATGTGAAGCACACCACAGGTGTAGAGTACACACTGCCCCAGCTGGCTGGTCATCTTCTGCAAGGAGGAAAGGCATGATGGCACAGCAGTCAAGCCAGCAAGCTGCTCATGACCATAGCCTGGTGCTGGCCTCAGCCACCCTTCCTGCAGGGCCAGGCTGTGGTGCTGGGATGGCCCAGCTCTGCTTGTACAACAACACTGCACAACTGCACAATGCCCAGAATGCTACACTGTACTGGGGATGTGGCTGGTAACACTTTCATCTCTTTTTCTGCCACAGAAAACCAGCCAATAAATACTGCCTTGTAAGGAAAGTAATCTGTTTTGTTCATACTCAGCTACAGTCATGCTCCAAGCAAATGTGATTTAACTCCTGATGCACCCGATACTGTTGGGCATAGGGTACTACAGTCCAAACCAGAACTCCCCAACCAGAACAGACCCTGCTACCAAACCCACACTTACAGGGATGGAGGATTCTCCTGTTAGAGAGAAGCATTTACTGCACATTTTACCAAACAAATAAATCTCTGGTGTAAAATGTTTGCTGCAAATTTAATCTGAAAAAAAAAAGGAGCAGAAAACTGGGAAAACACTGATATGTGGGTTTTAGATTACTTTTCAAAATTTATGTGTTAATACCTCAGCTGGAGAGCTGACTTTAAATCTGACATCTAAATATTCACTGCTTAGGGTGTGGGTTGTACTCAGAAAATGGGGAATAGCAACTTCCCTGATAATAACAGAGAAGAGATGAAGCTACACAACTGTATAGTAAAAAGGGTTTTATTTCACGTTGTAGATGCTCCAGCTCAGGTATTTGCAGTGGTTAAGCCACAGAGATGTGAATTAAGGACAGTACCTTAAGTCAATGAACAAAAGCAGCATCAGTTGAAGAGAAGTAGTTAGGATAGTTGCTGTGTTTTGCTTGCTCTCGAACACAAACACCAGGGCACTGGGCTAAGATGCCCCATTTACCATGCAACGTTGGTAAAAGAAGGAATTTAAAGACTTGATCTGCTCTTTTAATATCATGGTGTTTCTAGAAATAGGACAAGTAAAGCATTAAGAGAAAAAAACAATCACAGCCGCAATGCAAATAATATTAAAAACATCACTACATGCCCTCATAGAAAGTGTCTCTCCAGCTTTCTTGCAGGCCATGCTGTATGTCCTAAGAATGTTGCTGGAAGGTCTCCCTGGAGGCTTTGCTTCTCCAGGCTGAACAACTCACACTGTCTCAACTTGTTTCACAGCAGAGATGCTCCAGCCCTCTGATCATCTTAATGACCCTCCTCTGAACTCCAGGAGGTCCACATCCCTCTTATGCTGGGGGATCCAGACTTGGACATAGTATTCCAGGTGGGATCTCACAAGAGTGGAGAAAAGGTGGAGAATCACCTCCCTTGATCTGTTGATCACACTTCTATGGATGCAGCCCAAGATGCAGTTGGGTTTCTGAGCTGCAAACATTGCTGGGTTATTTAAAGCTTCTTGCCAAACAACATCCTCAACTCCTTCTCCCTCAAACTGCTCTCAGTCCATTCTCTGCTCAGGATTGCCCCGATCCAGAGCCTTGGCTTTTTTGTACTTGAGGACAGAGGCCCACCTCTCAAGCCTGTCAGCCCTTCTGGATGGCATCCTTGCTCGCTGGAGTGTTGGCCACATCATGTGGCATGGAATCCCTGGCAAATGTGCCGAGGGTGCTACCACTGATCATGTCACCAATAAAGACATTAAACAGCACCAGTCCCAATACTGACCCTGGCAGGGGGTGTCACTGATCGCTGACTTGGACATTGAGTTGTTGAGCCCAACCCTTTGAGTGCAGACATCCAGTCTATTCTTTATACATCCATCAAATCCATACGTCTCTGGGTTGGAGACAAGGATGTCATGTGAGATGGTGTCAAATACTTTGCACAAGTCCAGGTAGATGATACTGGATCTCTGATCTTCCCTCATCCCACCATCCACTGTAACCCCCACCATGGAGGCCCACACATTTGACGGGCATGGTGTGCCCTTAGTGAAGCCATGTTGGCTGTCAGCAACCACCTCATTCTTCATGTACATCATTTTCAGGAGGATCTCCTCCATGATCTTGCCTGGCACTGAAGTGAGACTGACTGGCCAGCTCTTGCTTTGGTACTGGTTATCAGATGGGTGCACTAGTCTGGATGTCCCACCGTCACCTCCTCCTCAGGGGTCAATTCCTCAACCACTAAACTATTTATTAACCTTACAGAGGTTAAGAAAAGACTCTAGCTTTTATTCTTCTCCTTGGTACATGTTTGCCAGTTATGACAGAGCATTTTGCATTTTGGTATCACTAACAGAAAATGCTCAGAATGCTTACCAGACAGCTAATCAAAGGAGAATATATGTAGTGAATAGGGGTTAGAATGGGGTCTTTCAAGGTCACATTACCCATTTTTACACCAGTAAGTGTTTTCTTTTACATGGTACAAAAAGACCTACCTACAGAATTTATATTTGAACATTATATACCCACAGCTAAAAGTTATTTCTGTGAGCTGAAAGCAAAAACCACCTTCCAAAAACACACCTCTTATCCCTCTCTAGACTTTTAATGTCTAAAACCTTTACTTCTAGAATCTGTACTTGCAGCTCGAACAGAAGTTCATTTAAACTAGAAAATACATACTATAAGAAAGTTGTGCAAATTAATTAATCTTAAATAAAGAGATAATATTTTTAAAGATAAATATGTTCCTGGGGAAGCAAAAAGCATAATCATCTTAAAAGTGACTGCAAAATGCCCCCCTATCAAAATACACAAAATCTGCTTTATATCATTGACAATGCCTTTATTTGAGGCTGATAATAAATCTTATTTTTAACATACTTGGAATAACTCAATATCTGGCAGTTTTATGCTGGGACATCTTGTGTGTGCACCACCTCAAGCCATTAACCACAAAAACTAAGAGGCTGTTTTACCTCCATCCCAGTTTCTGACTCAGAGGTCCCAGGGGCAGTGAGTGGCAGGAAGCAGGGCATGGGTGGGAAGGGATACAGTCATTAGCTAAGTGCCCCACCACCAGCAAGGCAGAGCAGAGCAGAAACCATGGTGGTGACTGCTCCTGTTTCCAACAGCACTGCCGCCTCTGGACAGAAACAACTGCAAATAGTGGCTACTTTGGCAAATTGCTGTCACAATTGCTGTCCTGTGGCTTTGAGCATGACCAGCAGGTCATGTCGGACAAGTCAGAAACAGCCTTTGTTGCATTTCACTGATGTGCTTCCCACCAATGCCCCATTAATGCTCATGTCAAGCAATGGAACTGAGAAATAAACACTGAAAGGAAATGGTGAACATGAGGTTGACTCCCAGTGTTGGTGAAGCACCTTGCTGGCCTCTGTGACACAGGAGAAACCCCACAGCTCCCCAACCTCCCTTGCCAACCCTTGAAAATGTTGCACACCTGCCCCACTCTTCCAGCAGTGGAAAAGGAAAAAAAATAGTTACAAATCCCAGGCAGGAATCCACATAGTAGGATGGGTTTCACGATACTGAAAGGCTGGTAAAGCAAAAGAGGAGCAAACTCCTAAATTATTCTCTTCCTTATTTATCCAAATCATCTCCCCAAAGAAGTCATGGATGCAAGCAGGGAGAGGTGCATCAGTCTTGCCTGCTGAAGCACAGGCAAAGAATGCTGTATTCACTTTCTATCCAAGAATAACTGAATCACAAAACCAAAATATTTTGATTTATAATGTCATTACCCTTCTTTGCTTGTAAATCTCTGAAGAGGTGAGAAGTGGAGAATAGATACATAGGGCTATTGTAACATGAATAACCATCAGGAAAGAACCCGGACTCCTGGGATATAAACCTGCTATGGAGTATTAAAACGGATTTACAGTTTCAGTTTTGTCTTACAGCTGTGCACAGAGTGGAAAAAATTGAATAATTGTCTTCTGCAAGAGTGGTTCAACAAATATTTGTTTTTATGAGTCCTGGAAGGACATTATTTTGTCACATGCTTGCCTCCATAAGAAATATGGTTTATTCTGCATAATCAGTATGATATTTCATATACTGGGAATTGTTCCCTCCTCCCCTTCTTTATATTAATCTAGTACTGATTCCTTCTATGAGATGGGTATTGCTTTCCCAACTTCAAAAGCCTAAGTGATTTGCATTTGCCAAAAAAATTGAAAGCTTTTCCTCTTCATTTAAAATAGTTCAGAAGAACAATGGTTTATAATTGAAAGTCTATGAAAAATACTCAAAATTACCAGCTTTGAGGGCAACAGCTGTCTTTCTGCTTTTGAAGTGATGCTTTGCAGCAAAATAGGTGCACAGCCCCACTGCCTTCTCTAGAGCTTTCAAAACACTGATCTTCCATGAGAAAACCTGGGCTTGTTGAAGGAAACAAACTACTGTGTATATAAGGAGAAAAACAAAGAGGCTACCAGAGGTGCCTGAAACCCCAAGTGCAAACTCCCTTCAGACGGTAGCACTTGTGAGACAACATGACTAACCCAGCACCATTAAAAACATGAAAAAACCCCTCTACCCATCCCAACTTATCGTGTCAGAACATCAAGGGCTGGTTTTGGCAGAGCCCCTCACCCAGGCCCATTCGAGGGTCTCACTCACCGATCCATGAGAAGCAAACCCCTGGATGTTACCGTGTTCAGTTTTCCAGCAAATTAAGGCTGAAGCACACTTTCCTTTGCCTTAAAGGGACTGCACAGTCCTGACACATCAGCAGGCAGGGAGCCCAGTGGTTGCTACACAGCATTTATTTATATTCATTTGGAATTTCCTGAGACAGTCCCAGCCCGGCAGCCAGCCCAGCGCCAGCGCCAGCAGTCTCCTTCACAGCACTTCACATGCTGTGCAATGCCTCTGGTTCCTCAAGGGTTAAAATACATTAAATCGGTAGCAGGACAAAAGGAACTGCACAAAGTGACACACTAAGATGACGCTGGGTTTCTGGGTAGTTTTTTGTTGCTGTTGTTTTTTGTTGTGTTTTTGTTTGTTTATTTGTTTGTTGAGGTTTTTTTTTTTTTTTTTTTTTCTGAGTAAGAAGACAGATATATTTCCCAAAAGGGAATTTTCAGTTCAGGTCACTTCTCTTCCACCCTGTGCTCTCCCTTCCTCCCCAAGCCTTTCACCCCCCACCCACCTCTCATTTCTCACTCCCACATGTGGACTGAGAGCACAGAAAGGTTCATTGATATAATTTGGGCAGAACAATTACCCCTGTTGTAACCACCACTGCTTGCAATTTTGTCTGTGTTACATTCAATCTTGTTTTATTTATGCTTCTCATATGCAGGTTATAATTTGATGGATAAAAATAAAACTTTTAGTATATGTTTGCTTTTTTTTCCTGAAACACATCCAAAATATACAAGATATCCTTCATGTTAGTAAAAGCACTTTGAAAGCAATGCACAATTTTTCATATTTAATTTTCTTGTTTCCATGTAACACCAAGTTAGGATAACTGGGATTATAGATGCAAGAAGACCCACTTCTCAGCCTCATAAAAATATCCTCAAATCCCTCAGTTCCATCTCTCTTCACCTCTACTTACAACAGTTGCTTTTAAAAGACAGACTCATTTAACAAGGGCAAAGGTCCTAAGACTTCACAGGACTAAAGGAAAATAAATTTATTTTCATGTTTTCCATTCAGATTCTCAAGAACAGTTAAAAAAAGTGTTTGGGGGGGGGTGGAACATGAATTCTCAAAACAATTTCCAAGTTCATTGCAAACTGGAAGAGCTGTGCTTCAGACAGAAGTAGGATCTTTTGCTGAATTGGCAGGAGCAAGGTCCAAGTCCTCCGCAATACCTTCAGCTAAAATTGCAGACTTAAAATAAAAGTGTTTCCTGAATGTCTTTATGGTTTCAGTGGCATTTAATATGAAGCAAAGTAATATACAATACTTCCAGGCATTAGCTTTTGGACTCTAAAGTAGATTCTGTTCTCTAGGTAATTTTAAATTATTTCCTTGAATTACAAGTCATTGATGTATTCAGTGTAAACCATGAGCTCACAGAATACGTCTGAAGAACCCAACTTGTTTCATCTATGGACCACAAAGGTATTAAATTTTAAATGAACTTGGTTTGGTCTGTGCTCTAACAACCCCATGCAAGACGAAAGGCAGCTCTCCACAAAATATTATTTGGGAACAGTTCCTAACCATGGTTTGAAGCTTTTGCTAGAAGATAAAAACCCTAGGGCATCTGACACTCAACCCATGTTTTCAATTCAGGAAAAAAAGCAAAATTTCAGCCCTTGAAAACACTGCCTGGCCTGCAGTCACCACTTTGTGCTTGCTGCTTTTTAAGCCCTATCTTTCAATCAGCCAGGTGAGAATAAGCCGTGCAAAGCAGGACTGTGTGTTAGTGGAGGGCATCTTTAGCTCCATTAGCAGGGAAGACCACTATGATAGCCATGTAGTTTTCTACTGTGAAAACAAATGTGACACTTAGAATATGGAAGCAAAGAGAAGAGAATGGCCAGAACATTCTCAAGAGTTTGGATTCTGCTCAGAGAAAAAAAAAATCTTAACATTATATGGTTTTGTTTTTCTAAAAAAAGACAGCATGATATCCTGTTTAGAGAAGAACAGATTTAGCAGCTGTCTACACATGCTCCATCTGTTTATAATAACTGCGTGGTTTTGAGGGCTCGACATTTGAACAGGCACTTCATCAAGTCATGCACCTTGAGTGGACTGTCTTCAAAACTCTGTTAACACAGCAGGCTGAAAAAGGCCTCATGAGTGCATATAATAACCCATAGTGTGTATCAGCACATCAGCCTTTGTCCAGCACTTCATATATGGAGGCACATGTCTGGGTTAGCACCAGTAAAACCTAAAGGCAAAGAGCATATACATATTTATTTTCTTAGTTTTTGTGACCTTTAAAATGTCAAATAAACTCATTCAGCTACTGCTTGCAGTAGAAACAAAAGTGAGGTCAGAGCACAGCTCCCCAGTGACCAAAAAGCCTGACTTGGTCTGAAGCAGAAGGAATGTAAGGTTTGGTGCATGGGCACCCATCCAGCTGATAAATTCTTATCTAAAAAGCAGGTTATTTCACACCCCTTTTCAAAACAAAACGCAGAGAGAGCACAATGGATCTGTGAAAGGCGATGGATGAAACACAGCTCTTTAAAACACATGCCTCCAACAGACCATTTCCTCAGCAATGGTGTGGCTCTGCTTGGAAAGAATGAAATAATCTTCCTGATTACAGAAATCCAGTTCAGGGGAGCAAAGAGCTTGGCCATACCTACTATTGTCAGGTTTATGTTCCTATCCCCAAAAACAGCTGCTGCATTTTGATGCAGATTGGATATGGGGTCTTCTAGATTTTCATTTGTGAGATAGTGGGCACATACTATTTTAGTTTGGTTTTTTGTTGTTTTTTTTTTTTACAGCCTTCCAGAATTTGGCAGCTGGTTTCCACAGAATGATTTAAAACCTGTTAGTTATTGAGGTCAGACATGAAACTGATCTGCCCAGCCATCTCCTCTCTAGCAGATGCCTCTGGAAGGACGTAAGAAGCAAGCAAACACACTTCTTCCCTTGGTGTACAGAAACCTGCAACTCAGAGACTTCCCAAGCTGAGCTGATCCAGGATGCGTTTTAAGTCACAGTGTCAAATATATGTTTTCAGGTGCAACTGATAAATGCCCCCCATATAATTGTTAATTGTCCATCTAGTTTGGCATCACACAGAATGAACTTTAACTACTTGGTATTTTTTGTGTCCTGGGGTAAGTAACTCTGGTAAGTAATGTGGTTGCTTGGGAAAGCTTAGGCTGAGAAGCTTTGTTGTGGGGGCAAGTGGACAATTCAAGCCTTCATATCTGGTGAATTTTTTTTTTTCTTACAATCATAGAACCACAGAAATTTTTAGGTTGGAAAAGACCTTTAAGATCATAAATTATTAACTCAAAACTTCCATGTTCACCAATAGAACATTGGCCTGTTCGCAAGCACTGCATGTACAACATACCTTTTAAACATCTTCAGGGACGGTGTTTCAACCACTTCCCTAGAAGCCTGTTCCAAGCTTGGCAACCATTTTGGTGAAGAAATTTTTCCTATGCAACCTTTCCTGAAGCTTGAGGCTCTCATCCTGTCACTTTTTCCCTGGGAGAAGAGGCTGACTCCCACTTGGTTACACACTCCTTTCCAACAGTTGTAGAGAGTGATAAGGTCCTCCTGAGTCTCCTTTTCTCCAGGCTAAACAACCCCAGCTGTCTCTTAAACAACTTGTGTTCCAGACCCTTCTCCATCTCCATTGCCCTTCTCTGGTCTCCCTTCAGCACTGCAAGGTCCTTCTTGGAGTGAGGGGCCCAGAACTGAGCACAGGGTTTGAGATGCAGCCTCACCAGTGCTGAGTACAGAGGAGCAATCCCTGCCCTGCTCCTCCTGGCCACACTGCTGCTCCAGGCCAGGATGCCACTGGCCTTCTTGGCCACCTGGGCACTGGTGGTTCACGTTCAGTTGCACCTGAAAACATATATTCGACACTGTGACTTAAAACACATCCTGGATCAGCTCAGCTTGGGAAGTCTCTGAGTTGCAGGTTTCTGTACACCAAGGGAAGAAGTGTGTTTGCTTGCTTCTTACGTCCTTCCAGAGGCATCTGCTAGAGAGGAGATGGCTGGGCAGATCAGTTTCATGTCTGACCTCAGTCACCAGCACCCCCAGGGCCTTTTCCTGTGGGCAGCTCTGCAGCCCCTCTGCCCCAGCCTGTGGCACTGCCTGGGGCTGTTGTGACCCAAGGGCAGGACTTGGACTTTGTCTTGATGAACCTCACACCACTGGGTCTTGGCCCGTTGATCCAGCCTGTCCAGATCCCTCTGCAGAGCCTTCCTGCCCTCCAACAGATCAACAATCCTGCTGGAGTTGGTGTTGTCTCTAAACTATATGAGAGTGCCCTTGATATGCCCTCATCCATATAATCCATAAAGACTTTAAACAGAACTTGTCCCAGTACTGAGCCCTAGGGAGCACCACTGGTGACTGGCCACCAGCTGGATGTAACTCCATCCATCAGGACCCTCCAACTTGAGGCCTGGCCATCTAGATGTTTTTTTACCCAGTGATCAGTGGGTAAAGCCACCGAGCCATGAGCAGCTTCTTTCTCCAGGGGAATTCTGTGGGAAACAGTGTCAAAAGCCTTACTTAGTCCAGGCAGAAACATCCACAACCTTTCCCTCGTCCACTAAGCAAGTCACCTTGACAGAGAAGGAGATCAGGTCAGTTTACCAGGACCTGCCTAATGGGATCCATGGGCAAGAATGCATGTCCTGTTAATGAGCCACGTGACTGATAAACTGATAAACAGTGCATGCAGTACATCACACAGTACCAGGATTGGCAATGGACAGTAAAGCTGGACTGGATGAGGAGATGTGACACACAGTTTCACAGAGAGATTGTCTCTCCTGCTGCTGTGGTGGTGACTAGTCCTGTGGGCCGAGATGGTGTGGCTGAGCCACATTTATGTTTGCAGAGTTGTAGTCTTAACAGTTTTTCTCTGTAAAGGGACAGATAAGTAATTTTCTCAAAACTGTCAACATTGCATTTTCCACAGCACTGAAAATTGGTTGTGAGGAAGCAGAGGCAAAGGAAGGTTAGGTATCAGTCTACACTCTTCAGGGTACAGACTTGGAGAAATTCCTATGCATCCCTGGGGAGACCTGGGGTGAAACCAAGCACTGGAACAAGGCACTGAGTATTAGGGAGCGAAAAGGGAAGGACAAGCATCCTGGATGGCAGACACTCTCTGAGAGAGAGGAAGGGGACAGGACTGTAACTAATGATGATGAAGGAGAACGGTGAAAGTCTAAAGGGTGATGCAATGGATGCACAGCCATGTAAGCACACTTGGGTCTTGACAATCTTAAAAGCTATATAGCAGCCATCTGTCTCCACATACAAAAAACAGACAACAGAAGCAGAAGTGAAGAGAATGATTCTAGGCAGGAATACCTTTTTTTAACTTTCTAACTTAAGATACAGAAAAAGATATCTAAAATAAAGAATCACAGTTCTGCTGGAGGGAGGGGAGAAGAGGGAAGGGGGCGAAAGGACTTAGCCATGGGCTTACTGAAGTAAAAAAAACCCCTGGTGATATTTGAAAGTCCTTGAAACCTGACTGCCCTGATCTTGCCTATATGCTTGTATCATATACAAATATTAGTCCACTTTTTTCAACCATGGCCATGTGCTTCACTTTATTTTCTTGCAATGTACTGGTTTTTTTTTGAAAGCTGCACATTTTAGATTTACGAAGCAGTGTATATGAAGTCAAAAATGACCTATTTGCCAGTATTAGACCTGAAATTAACAGCAGCAGAGTTGCACAAGTGTTTCCTTATCTATTACTTGATTTGCAAACTATATGACAATGCTCCAGGCAGAGAGGTTGGTTGTGTGAAGCAAGGGTAGGGAGGGGGCTAGGAGTACACCAACATGCCCCTCAGCAGTAAGAGACTACTCTAGACAAGGGATGTCTGGTTTATATAGGGAGTGCAGTCTGCTCCCAATTATCAGGTAATTTGATCCTCATCCTAATCCAACCAAACCTTCAAACCCAGATATTAAAATGTCTGTGTCCCCTGTTTTCCCCCCTGTCCCCCCTCAACTTTCAAACAAATACAGAAGGGCAAAAATATCACAGACAAAAATATCACATATGTTTCCTTCAACATATGTTGAAGGAAATCAACATACTGTTTAAAGGAAAAAGACACAGGAATACATTAATTTTAAAAAGAGGAAACAGTTACATAAAACATTAATTACAGTGCAAGATAACTAGGGAGGAGACATTGGGCAAAATAAAGGGATGGACTGTGAGAAGGGGTAAGGGTCACATTACCTACTTCTACAGGTAAGAAGGTTTTGCAAAGGTAGGGAAGGACAGACAGAAAACATGAAAGAGTATGACTAGATTGCACACTCACCTATCTCTCCAGGTGTCTGAGCATTTGATTTTGTCAAAGTCTGTGTGAAGAGTCAGAAGAAGAAAATTCTAAAGAGACTGAGAATATGCTCTAAATAGTTTTAGAAAGATAGGGAGCAGGAGAACCATTTTTGGACCTGGTTATCTGTTAATTCCCCCCAGACACCCCAACCTATATCCCACAGCAGAGGCCAACCACTGCTGTCCCAAAGCTCAGAGCTGGTTACACTGGGATGTCCTGGCAGGAACATTTCTCTGCTACCAAGGGGAGTCATGTTACCAGAGGAAGGAAATGCAGATACAGCAGCAATGCCAACGTGGGAAGTCAGCCCCTAAAAGTGCTCTGAAAACATGATACAGGAAGGGCTGCCCTTCTGTCATGTCTAATACAAGGCCTTACAAATGGCTCAAAAGAGGGAGAGAGGTGGCCACTACAAGAAGCTTCTGAAGGATTTCTGCTGCAGTAGTATCCCTTTTGTAAGGAACGTGTCTAAATGCAAGCACTCACATGCTTACAAACAGAAGGACAAGCAACTATCATCAGGCTATTTCCATCCAAGTAATTTTTCTGAGGGACCATATACTTTTAAAGGGAACAAAATATCTTCCCTTCCCACAGGGAGGAGATTTATATGCATTATTCATTAACTGCTTTCTGCAAAAGAATCTGGGAAGTGAGGAATACGGTAGAATAGTTTGGGGAAAAATGGACTGAGTTATGTGTCTTGTAAGTGGGGAAAAGCAGATAATGAAGAGAGAATAATTTTTCAGGTCTGGAAAAAGTTTATTCTTGGTGTTTTTCTTGTGACATGTGCCTGTCCTGTTTCTGGTGCTTGCTCCTTACCCTCACCCCAGCTGCCACCAGACAGTGCAAAGCAGTGACTTCCACCACAAGAACTTGGGGGTTTTATCACTGTTGATCTCCAGTTCAGTAAGGCTGCATGGTACCACAGACAGCAATACCTGCCCGATGAGTCCTTAGAAAACTTTAAAATACAAGATGAACACCCTTAGCTGCCTCTCAGGGTGTAAAGGGCATGTATTTCCACAGGGAGCAGCAGCAGGCCACAGGAGAACGTCCAGGTGCTGCCACACAAGTGCATCACAACAGCCCAGAGAAGGAAAGCCTGCATTGCTCCATGAGCAAGCCTTCATCAGAGACAATGAACACAGTCCTCTGCCTCTGTGAGATATAAGAATCTAAGCAGCTGCAGAAGGTAATCCAGAACAACAGCTGCAGTAATCTCTGACAAAAAGACAGATCAATTAAACATACTCTTTTTTTCAAGGCAGCTTTGTCCTCCTGCACATCATCAGCATCTGCATATCATTATTTTGTATCTTGGACCATCTCTTTCCCACCTCACACAATTTCCATTTCTAAGGACTGGGCTATCCAGAGCAGACTCCTATGTCACCAAACTTCCAATGACACTGTATTTAACTTATTCTAACTTCTTCCTGATCCCCGCCTTTCCACTAGCACCCAAAATCAGACCTGCAGCACATTCTTTGGACAGCAAGTCCTGAGTAAAAGATGTGTGGTCCCTGGCCCTCTGCAGTCTCGTAAAGGCCTTTAAGTTGGGCAAATGTAAGTCAGTGAATTTTTAAGCATTGTGCTGCAGAGGCAAATACACCCTTGGATTACAGTCATCAACTAGCAGTTGCAGAAGCAATTATTAATTCAAGTAAAAAGACGGCATTCACTGTGAGATCACATGCTTCTACTCCAGCCATCTGTCCTTAAGGCAGATCTGGCATCAGTGCATGTACTACAGCATACTGATGAAAATTTTGATATGACTTGTGATAGAGATTATGTGAAATCACTGGAGCCTCACTCACCCTTCTCCCCATAGATTTCAGGGTCCCACCCTAGCTTGTTTTTAAATACTGGGCACCACCAGAGTGACTCACAGGATCGCTTGTGGGTGAGGCAGGAGCTGGATCCCAGTGACAGCTATCTGCCCATCCCGAAAGCTCAAGACTGCAGGCCAATGGAGCAGGCTCTCTTGATGGCAAGAGCCTTTCACCAGCTACTAAAACACACACTTGGGCATACACCCATCTCCATTAATTCTGAAAATTATTGGAAACAGGTTTGGAGCAGGGAGCATGGTAGGGGTGGAACAGGTTTAGATAGTCTGTCATCACACAGTCCTGACTCAAAACAATTGTCCTTGCATGACTGATTAGGTAAAAAGACAAACTCTCCTGAATCCTGGTCACTTGCATCTGCTAAAGGAAGTAAATTCAGAGGCTGCTGAGTGCAGAGCTTGGTGTGTCAGTAGCACTGCAGCCATGCCACAGTGACAGCCACGGGAAGCAGTGAGAGCGACTGGCAGCTGGGCTCCTGGGGCAGGCACCTGCACTACTCAGGAGCAAAGGCTCCAGCAGATGGACTACTACCTGGCAATCAAACTCTTTCAACTGATAACTCATTTAGGTCTGTAAGTTCCCAGATGGATGGTCTGTAATGAAGAATGGTGGATATTCTGCTAAAGTTAGTAACAGTGGTAATGTTCAGGTGTACAATTTCTGCCTAGACCATATTTACATCATGAGGCTAGAAATAATGCAAAGTTCTGTGCATATTACCTAAAATGAATGAGGAAAATGGAATCAGAGGAGAGACTGTAAGTCAAATAATACAGTAACTGAAAGAAAAGTGTGTCTACAAATCTTTGGTAAGAGTTGTTACAAATCAGTGCAGAGGATGTGTGTGATAAAAACATTTGCTCTAAGTAAATGTTCTATTTACTGGCCTCAATTAAAAGGGTTAATAAGTTAACTGGGGTTTTCATAATACTTTTCAACAGTTGCTTAAGCATTTATATACCAGCAGATGGAAAATACATTCATTAAACATTTGGTCTTTGAGTCATGCTGACGTTAGTATCTCAAACAACATTAATTCAGGCAGCAGCTTTTAGTGATGGCTTCATTCTCTGCCTAACTGGTGTATAATTATAACTTCATGTAGGAGTTAAGAAAACTGCTCAGATACAAAGACAATCTGACCAGAAGCCCACAGGATGCTCCAGTGTAACTGTGCACATATAAAATAACTAGAGGATGCCAGGCTGTTGCAGAGGGAACAGCAGCCCAGATATGATTTGTATCTCTCTCATCAAACCACCTGTGGTCCCACAGCCCTGGCTTGCTGCAAGGAATGGAGGTGGATGCCCAGATCAGCTGTGAGTGAAAAGAGTACACTGGGAGCAAAGACACTTGACAACTGCAGACTGGCTGTCACAGCCGCAGTTCCTTGCTTTACAGGTGCAAGGAGACTAACAGTAAAAATGATGTTCAAGTGCTACAATGTCACAGCTTTAAGAATTGTGCAGGAATCTAAAGCATGGAGCAGAGTTAAACATGCAAATAAACAGTTGTAATGAACATGTGCAGGATGCTGTGCTTCTGTATGTAGAGAAGTGTGTTAAAAATGGAGTGGGAAGGCACAGAAACATAAATCCATACACTAGATTGAGGAGAAGGCAGAGACAAAAGGGAGGAAACAGAAAAGAGTGGGGAAATCTCTGACCCTACATGAAGAAAATATTATGTATTTGCTATACAGCAAAAGTAAAGAAAGGGTTTGTGCAACAGCCTTGCTATACTGACCCCTGCAGCTCATCCTACTCAAAAAAACTGGAAATGTTTTTTTATGTCAGTTAAGGAACAACTAACAATTCTTCAGTCTCTGGATATAGAGAATGAGGTGCTTAGGGAAGTCAAATAAAAAATGTTTTTTATTATGGTTAGTGACAAAACCAGTTTTTAATCCTTTATCTTTTCTAAATCAGTCTCCTATGTTTGTTTTGCTGCTTCCTTGTTTTCCACATCAGAATAAACAGAATTAGACTGGAAGTTTATTCCATGCAGTGCCTTTCAGAACATGTGTTTTGAAAAGAAAGTTTTCACAAAGAGGTTGTTAGTGAAAGGAATGAAAATCCATTCGGAGCTATTTCCAAACTGCCCTGTAAGTTTTCTGCTTGTTCATTGTGCTTTTCGTAGCTGACTGGAAGACATTTCTCAGATATCATTATAGAAATGTTAGCAAAGCCTCATTAAATAGATGAATTATGCATCAGTCTTAGCAAGCACAGAAGCTAACAATTACTGGAAGTTTCACCCAGCAGTTAATGGAGACACTAATACAATTTAGAGAAACAATCACCTCATTTATTTTTTCTTGTACTATGCAAAGACAAATTAATTTGTATCATTTACCAAACCAACTGCAGACTCCCAATAGCTCCCCACAGACTGAGGGTATTTCCCAGCTCCTGAGGCAGCTTCTTGGATGACTGCACAGCATGCTCTGGACTTGCTCTACACTCCTTAACCCTGGTTTAGTTTACTGGACTGAACAGTGAGCTCACATGCCTCAAGTGAAGACTCTAAACAGTTATCCAGAACCTATAACTAAACCCTATCCCGCACTTCATAAAATATAGCAAATTATTCTGCAAGCAGCAATTTATTCAGTGCTTTTCAGAGCAGACTACAGCTTTGACAGCCTAATCCAAAATCAGTAAGAAAAAAACCTCCCAAACTGGATAATAAAGAACAAATAACCTTGCAGCCCAAAAAAAATACAGTTCACTAGAAGACCTCTGCGCAATGAAATTGTGAACAGAGTGATAAAATTTTGAAGTCAGCAGCAAACAAAACTATTGACAAACAGTACTGAAGCATACATCACAGACTGTCATTATTCACCACATTTAAGGCTAATGTCTTTACTAAGATAGCAAGAGACAGAGAAACTAATGATAGGTACTTTCATGATAAAGTCATCACTTGCTTTGTAGTTTATCTCCTATACACACTCACTAAAATATTTACAGCAAATCTACTTCCCATAAATATCCCTTTAAAAAAATCTCTATACAAATGCAAAACAGCTAGATCCTTTCCTGGAAACAAGTTCCAAATTCAAGCATTCCTTTACAAATTTCATCTGCAGCAGCAGTAGTCCACATAGGCTTATACACTGAAAAAAAAATTACCAAAATGTCACATAGGCATAATTATTTGATAGTGCAAGTACTCACATTCTCGAGTTAACCAAAGCAAACCACTGCTTGCTTCTTAGTCACTTCATACTTGAATGAAGCTGAACATGTGGTTAGACTTGCCAAAATATTCAAGTAACGTAAATGTGGTTTAGTAGTCCCTAACAAGTCTTTCTAGTTCTTTTTCCTGCTGCTGATTGATTCAGAGGGCGCAGAAAACACCACCCCTGAAGTTTGTCTTTCCACTCGTAGCGCTCCATGCAATTAAGAAACTTGCTTCAATACCTCCAACGCCCAGATCAGTTCCTGCTCATCCAAAGGCATTCTCTCCCAGGCAGCACAGCAGCACAACAATCACAGGTATTTGCCACCCAATATTTTGTCTATTATGAACTGCTGAGGATTTGGAGAAACAGGCGTACATAGCTGCATGTTAGAACACCGGCCTCAAGGGTTTGCAAAGCCAACAAGTCCTGACAGTATCTGCAAAATGTTGTCCAATTTAGTTCTGAATTAAATACTTGTTATTTATTACAGCGTCTTTCTACGAATAAGGGAACAAACAGCTTTATCCTGCAAGAAGGGAACAAACAGCTTTATCCTGCAAGGAGCCTTGTTTGTTTGCATAATAATCCTGAAGCTAAAACTTCATTTTGCAAGAATAATACAAGCATTTAGCTTCTTTTAGACTTACACATCAGCCCACCAACTTTTTCAATAGACAATTCTACTGCAGGGAGAAAAAAAAGATTAGTAAAGCAATCAGTAACACTCCATGCACAATTTTTCTTTCCTTGTAAGCAGAGGAAATTTTTCTGCATGACTTAAGTTAAAGGCATATTACAGAAAAAAGTCAAGTTACATGGGGGGTTTAGGCAGCAAACAGCTACAGTTAAGTCACACACCAGAGGTTTTGCAGTCCACATTGTCAAAAGGATTACTGAAGGTTACAAAAGGATATGGTTTCTATCTTAAAGAATATACTCCTAATTATATAAAAAGGGCATGGGGGAAGGGAATAGAAATATCTTTTGTCAGCAGTCTCAAGATTTAACAACATTGGTAAATTTAGCCTTAAATCATCAACAGATAATAGTAATTCCAAAGACTTAATTCAACTTTCACTAGCCTTTAAAAAAGACTTCTTGTTTTGCACAAACTGCACATAGTGGCACTCCATATTTCTAATATCCTGCACACAAAATGTTTTAATCCCATGGTCTAATTAGAATAATTCTACAGTGAGCACGGTGAGTAACTCACAAGCTCCTGCCATGCACTTGACATTTTCCGTGTAATCCTACTGTAACAGCCTCAGCTTTAGTGGGCTAAAACTATGTTTGTGCAGTGATCAGAAGAGGAAAATATTGACATAACCGCAGTAGGAGCACTGCTGCTGTGCTGTTATCAGTTGTTCTGCAATATCTGCCCCCTCCTGACCTGCCAGCCCTCCTCAGCAACCTTTGAACATGCCAAGCAACCCATACCACAGAGTATCACACAACCAAAACAGATAGTTCAGGTACTCCTTAAAAATAACAAAAAAGTGAACACCTCTTCAGGTTATTGCTTGAGGAATGTTTTTAAGCTTTGCTTGGAAGCAAACAACAAGAATTAGAGTGATCAGTAAGGGTAACCAGGAAGGGCTGGGGATTTGATGCATTAAGAGCTGGTTAATCTCACAGATTATTACAGACTGTGTAACAGCCACATGATTCTGCAGAAAAGCCCTAGGCCTCCCAGAGTCTAGAGTAAGCCCCTGTAGGTCCTTGAGAGCAGAGGAGGACACTGCATGCTGAATGATGCAGTGCCAACCCTTAGGTCTTCCCAAACTACTTTGCACACTATAAATATTTAAAAGATTATTGGGGGTGGGGGTAGAACAGATGGTCTCTGATCTACCAGGAAACTGTTTTTTCAGTATTTAAACTGCCATTACTTCCTTTTCCTGCTTGCACAATGAAAGAATTCTTTTAATTAATAATCCAAAGGGGGAAAGTGTTCCCGTTCAGTTACCTGTAGCACTGCCGTTAGTATTTGCTGGGTAGGCCATGTTTGCTCAGTGACACATCCACAGCAAGGCTGCTTGGTGTCATGCAAATGCCATGCATCAAGTCCAACCAGACATGCAACCTGGAACAAACAAGTAAAAAGCAGTTAAAAACACATCATTTTAAGAAGTTAGGTACATTAAGCAGTAGGCATTTCTGACTGTTTGAAGTCTCGTCTTCAACACAAACTTCAGCCCAGCACTAGCTCCTCTTAAATCAGCGCCCTAGCTACCACAACCCCAAGGGTGTCCAAGTGACTGAAGCTGAACCCTGGCTCTCTGACAGCCTCTGGATCTGTCATCAGTGAGGATGCAACCATCTGAATCTGCAATTGGCCTTGATTTTCATGTCCTGTCTTCAACTTTTTTGCAGCTGGTCTCTAAACTCCCCTGTACCACCGCAGGTTCCTCATTTGCAGGCACGTGTATAAAGTTTTATATTACCCAACATCTTACGAAGGCAGGGTTAGAGGATTTTTTAGGTGAAGAGCACCTACAGAAGCACTGTACCAGTGAGCAATTTCTGAGCTCAATGTCCCCCTGGGGAGGTGCGGGTAGAACCCTCAGATGCAGCCAGAGCAGGCATCTCTGCCTGACAAACCTGGACACCAACAGCTACTGGAAGCCAGCAGGGTGGCATGGACGCTGTCAGGAATGGTGCTCATCTGACTACAAGGCCTCTCCACTGCAGCTTCCAGCAGCAATGGGTCCTCTGGGTGTTGTGTTTGCTTCCAACCCACACATGGGAGATGGAACCAATAAGCAGCATTGCCAAAGCTCAGGCTGCAGGTACAGAAAAAGGGCACTGTCCTCTTGGGTGGGTGGCTGCTGAGATGAAGCCAAATGAGAGGCAGAAGCCAAACAAGCAGCAGTTCTGTGGTTTGCTGGCTGGCTCGGCAAAGCCAGAATTGTTGGCTCTGCAGTAGGGTTCGGTTCCTTCTTCCCTGCCCACCTTCAGTGCAGAGGGCAGCCTGATCACAACTCTCATCTTCAGGGCAGAAAATCTGACTCATCTGGGGCTGCAGAGATGCCCCTTCCTGAGTCTGCTTTGAGTTTTCTACAGTCCAAACAGCATTTTATTTTGTTGACTCAGACAGGTGGAGCTTAGGCATATGAAGAACACGCTGCTTTGCTGACCCCCATCTGACTTGGGTTGACAGCTCCTCAAGAAACTAGTCACATTTTTCCAATTATATTTGATTTATCTTTGACACTATGTGCAGGAAAGCATTTAAAAGCTAAGCAGATTAGCAAAGTAAAAGAAAATCAAGAAATTAATGAGGGCTGGCACCATGTGAATTTGAGTCAGAGATACACTGATAGAGAAGCTGGCTGTCTGTAAAATGTGACAGAGCTGCATCATACAAGCTAATACAGCTTTGCTTTCTCCTTCAACAACACAAATACCTTCATTTTTAGTACAATCTTGGTATAAATTTTCCAAGATGCAGAAAGAGCTTCATTGCAATTTCTCCTCCCCTAGCTCTGCCTTATACACTGATGGTTACCATATTTTGTTCAGTGGAGGGCAGAGCATGAAGCTGCTATAAAGATTGTATAAGTGAAAGGCTATGAATGCAAATATAAGCCAGGAATCCAACACAGGCCTTAATGAAGAGAGAACCATCACAGGATTCCAGGCCTAATGACAATTGTAAAATTTCTGAAACAATGAAACACGGCAAAGGAAAAAAAAAGAAAAAAAAAGAAAAACATTGCTGACAGAGTTTTCAGCTGGGACAGAAGTTTTAGATCTGTTAGCTTGTAGGAAAATATGAACGACTTCCTTTCAAACAGAGAGATTTTAAACATCACTCCCATCTCTGCTTGCTATAAGGATATAAAGTTATGCTTTAAGTTGAAGACAGGCAATTTTTACTTAGTCCCAGTGAATGCTTACTGAAACATTATTGTCAGCCTCCATATGAAATTCAGGATGTGTCCTGAAGCTCAGGACAGCCACTGTCTCAGGACAGGCTGCATTTAGCAAGTTATCTATCTCTATCATTGTAACCAAGAGTAAAGAAAACTGAGTTTATTCACCCACTTCTAATTTGTTCAGCATAGCTCTGTGCTGTCTTGGTAGCACTGTGACAAGAGGTATGCTTCCCTGCTTTCATTATATGCGCTGTACAAGGGGAGACCTGAGAGCATAGCATGCACCCAGGGAAGGGTATGGACAGATGGGTGGGAGGGGATCCTCGGGGGAGGACACATCTCTTTTAGGTGCAGTGCAGTCCCAAACATGAGTGAGTCAACCACAAAAATGAGGCCCAACTGTGGCGTGCCTCATCATGGGTTTAAAAGTAAAATCTGTTATAGTCACCATTCGCAGGCACAAATGAGGAGAGCTTCCTCATAGCAAGAAACAAATGTAATTGAGGTGAGAACTGACACAAAATTAATAAAAATAGTGCTGAAAATCTCAATTTTTTTTGTTGTTTCAAAGGATGCAATTGACCGGGTACAAGCTGCCTTGTGAGTATGCTTCTGCCAATTTCAAAGCTATGCAGGCTCAATTACCTCAAGCAAACTCACAAGCTGCTTCTGAACTTAAGTGAGGATTAATAAAATAATTCAGGAAGCAAATGTAGTCCAACAGATAGAAGAAAATAATAATAAAAAAAAAGAATGCAAAATATAGGACCTAATAATTTCATAGCTAAGTGAAATAACTTATTCCTGTATTTTTTGGTATGGTAGGGGTTTTTTTTCACTTTTTGTTTGTTTTGGTTTTGTTTATTTTAATATTGAATGTAACAGGAATTGAAAATCTGCCTATTAAACAGCCCTTCAAATACAGAAAAAATTTGATCTAGCTCGGCAAACTTATGGAAGAAGGGAATTTTGTTAAAATGTACTTTGAGTTATACATGGAGGAACTGGATTCCTGAAATTGCATCAACACATACATGGATCATTTTTAGAATGGTGCCACATGTAATTCCCCAGCTGCACACACCCCAGAAGCTGCATTTGGACACAAGTCTCCCATGTGGGTGAGGCACATCAAAATACCAGAGACCAGCTAGAACACAGAGAGGAAGAAAACTTAGTCTCCTCTACAGCAAAGCATATTCTCTGGCAGAGACATCTTACACAAGAAAATTAGTAGAGGAGCTTGTATAATCCATTCCCAAGTCTTCAACTTTTTGCTTATGTGTTTTTACATGCTCAACCCATGCTTGCCTGTGAATACTGTGATTTACAGATCCTAGGGCAAATGCAAAACAAGCAGAGACTAGCTGTATGAAGAGTTATTGCTCAATGAAGCAGTTGTTAAAAGTGTTTTGCATTAGATATTCAAACTCTCTTCTGCCCTGAGGTTCAATAGCAGAAACCTTAAACACACATGATCCTCAGTTTCTACAAACATTCACGACACCTCAGCTTTTACAGGTTTTTCCAGAATGGTGATATTTTAGGCAGATCATAATGCCTATGTCCTCATCCTGTCCTAGTCACAAGGGACAAGAACCTTGCTCCTCTTTTGTGCTGTGTCTTGCTAGGTCACTGACACCTATTCTGGTGTTTCAGCACCAGAAGTATCTGAGCACGTATAGATCAGTTCTGGCATCCACACAGCAGAACTGCAGAAATGCAGAAGCCTCTAGAGGCACAGACCTTGCAGAAGATCCAGTCTTGCACTTCAGTCTGATGTTTGCAGGAGACACTTAAGACGGAAAATGGCTGAAGTTTGGTCTAAGAGCAGCTGTAGAACAGCATGTTGGCAACACAGTAATTTCTAGAAGAGAAATGTAACTCAGCTCTTAACCCAGAAAAACAATCCTGAAAGTCCTCTTGTTTAGGGCTGAGGTCACATGTGGAAATAGTGATGGGCACATACTGGTTTGTGGGGTTCAAGGAAACAGATTCTGGCTTCCCAGGCAAGCAGGCTTTAGGTTAACTAGATACATATTTAACTTATTTTTTCTCATGGCACACACAGACTCTTAAGAGCACTCACATCAACCTCTCCAAAAAAGCTCCAAATCAGCACCATATTTTGAACCACTCAAAGGGTGAATGTGGTTCAGACAATACAATTCTGTTGTTTAAGATTTGGATTACAAGTGGGAGTTCTGTAGGTCAGAACTGTGAAGGATTCCAAGGTACGGGCTCCCAGTTGTTCAGATGGATATAGTCAGGGAATGGTTTCAGGAGAAAAACCAGCTCTGCAATCCTATCCAGCAAGTACAAAGTGGTGATTAAATAGTAGGGTAGATGGGTTAGACAGAGCAAGTTGACCCATAAGATGCAATACTCAAGAAGAACTGGTACTGCTCCATTCCTGCTATACATCAGTGCAACAAGACTTCTGCCTGAGACTTTGCTCTCACATGTGGGTTGTCCTGGCAGTAGAACTTGCCCAGTTTCATTCTGCAAAACACTGATATCATTTGCAAACAAAAGACAAGATATATGCAAAACTCATCTGAAAACACAGACGGTAATTTCTCTAGCTGCAAGAAGAAATTGGCAGTGGGAATCCCTCCTGCTCAGCTAGAGTGGCAAGCACTTTTCAAACTTGTGATTCTCTACAGGAAGCAGGAATGTCTGCAACCTACGTGTACTAAGTATGCCAGGTGCAATTTAAATGAAGCAAGGTCTGAAGCCAACAACAGCAAAGGAGAAAGTATGTGGGGAGTTGCTCTGTGGTTGGTATCTATCCTGGGATAATGACTGTATCTCAGTGATACTTTCTTTTCAATCTTACCCCTGCCTTGGTTGTGTTCTTCTTATCTTTATGTTTATCAAAATGAGTGGCCAATAAACTGAAAGGCAACATTTGTAAGGGAGAAATACTTTGTTTTTTATAAATATGCTACTTTAGAATTAAAGGCAAAAACCAAGTAAGAATGCAGGCGTATACGGATTTTTTTCAGGTCAGACATGGGATGATCAACGTTGAGATAAGGGTAAACTGTGAATGATTTAAAATTTCACTTAATTATTTAAACATGTAACAATTCACCCATTCATATGCTTTCTAGAGTAAATGTCTTTATAATGTTGCATCCAAATCACAAGAAAGTAATGCAAGTTGCTGTTCAAGTCTCACTAAATGAACAAAATAAATCAGTAGCTAGGCCATGCTAAAATGCAGAACCAAAAATCCCTTGGACCAGTGTTTCCTGCATCTCTCAGGCAGCAGTCAGTTGTGGTTCAATCTCTCCATCACAAGACAGAAACAATTCTTACTATATGTAGTATGACAGATAATTTATTTTGGACAAAATTTAAGCAGTCAATCAAAAGAACTCACCTCTCATTATGTGTTGGGTGGTGTTTTTGGTTTTTTTGGTTTTTGGTTTTTTTTTTTTTGTGCAGAATCTGCAGTATGATGAGAGCAAAAGAAGCCTTGTAAATCCTTTCAACTAGCAAGTTAATTAAAAAGACATGGCTACGGTCAGCATGAATTTACCTGCCTGCCTTCCTTCCTCACTCCCTCCACTTATGGCAGTGGTCTGTAAAAAGGTCTTTCTTTACAGCAGAGCTCCAGGCAAAAGCTGAGCTAAGCTCTGTTAAGAAGAGAGTGATGGCTCAGAAACTCTGGGACCTGAGTCAGCAAGCTGAAAAAAGAACAGTCAGAGTGCTCCTACCCAGGACAAATGCTTCCCTTCTGACAAAAACAACAACAAAATATCAGACCCAACTCTAAGTTTTGTTGCTTTTGAACCCCAAAGTTTGAGCTAATGCTATGCCAGGCTCCAGTTCTCAAGCTGTGTTGAAAAGAAATATAAATCAGTTTCATGGGGATAACCTCAATTGTCTTCTCCCCCAGCCCCTGCCTTAAGCAGACTTGCATTAGCTTGTCTGCCCACCTTGTTATTGCTGCAAGCAGAGAATAAATGTACAACCTTCAATAACGTAGGGGTCTGAGGGGTTTTCTTCTACGTACTTGAAAATGGTCTTCTCATCTCCTGAGCCTCTGCTTCACTCTCCCAAGCCACCTACCCACTGTACAGGAATGGGGCTTTACTGGGCACCTTTCAGTACAGGAAAAGCCTCAGAAAATGGATATATGTGAAAATATTTCAAAAATACTTGGTCTTTCCAGCTATTTGAAATATCCCACAAATTTTCTGAATTTCTGCACACAAAAAGATTTCAAAATAGTACCCAGCAGACACAAACATAGCCAGCATTCTGTAGGGTCAGATAAATTGTTCATCCAGACTATATTGTTTTCAATAGTAGCAACAGCATTTATTTTTTAAGGAGAGTTCAAGTGCCTTATGATGAATCCATGCTTCTGTATTCTCCGAGCACCAACAATTATTGGATTTAGAATATTTAAAGGTATGTCTTTAGTATGTAATTTTAATATTCACATAAATTGCCTGTGAAATTAACTTGCCTCTTTCTGACCCTGCTGATGCCACCTTCTTCTCGTGCCTTGTGGGTCAGGAAGTCCTAGGCTGTCAATACCTACCCACAAAAGTTTTTCTTATTTTAAACTGAGGTTTCACAAATTTTACTGTCACCAAATTCCTGCATTGCAGGACTTGGTCAAAATCAGTGCAGATTCAGCTTTTTCAGATTCAGATTCAAACCACACTCTTTGTGATTTTATGAACTGTAATCTTCTCTCCCAGCTCATAGGCAATACAGTCCCCAGCTCATTTTACTTTGCCCTTCTTTTACCCCTTCATGTGTAGTCACCATGTGGAAGATCCTGGTCATTAACAGCATCTTACTAAAAAGTCATTTGCAAGAACAATCTTATAAAATGAGGAAAGGTACATTCTTTTTTTTTTAGTATAACCAAGCTTGACTCTAACAACTAGCTAATTTGTGGGAAGGTAAACCTCAGTTCTAGAAATTCTTGTCAAGCAGTTAAGACAAAACAGAACTTACCTGCAAGCACAATCAACTTTGTCTAGCATGGGCCAGAAGCTGGACCCAGCCCTCCAAAGTATCCCAAAAGACATCAGGTCAGCCTAGTAGATTTTTGATAACCATACCTGTTCTCAGAGGGCCAGCAGACTCACTGCCAGACAGAAGAGGCAGCTCTAATGGCAGTGGCAGCCCTATATTCTTACTATCAGGATCACCACTCATTAGTAAAAGGAAATCTTTGTATGGATTCTGTGAACCACAGTTGGGATGCTTTTGTCACTTGTAATAAGGAGGACATCCCGTCCATACAGAACTGTATGGCTTGGTGGCCCTTGTCTAATGTGCAAGAGCATGTTTGGGTGACACCCATCACACAGTGTTGCAAGGCCCCCTACACCCTGCAAGCATTCTCAGACCACCCATCTCTTTTGAAAATCATTCCTGACAACATCATTGGCATCATGTTAGATTACAGAAGGGAAAACAGCCACCTTCAGAAGACTGCATGATGCTGCAACTCAGAAACTCATTTCTGTTTACATTAGAGAAAAAAAAATCAACTAGAAAAAAGAAAAGCAATCCATGGTAGGAAAAAAACCCAATTTTTTTTTATACCTGAAATTCCTAATGGGTGATGTAGAAGACACTCCCTTTTATTTATGCAAGTGAATAATGAGTCACATAAAAGTACATGAATTCAAACCAGTATGGTATTGCTATGGGTTTTAATGCTTGCTGTGACAAGGAGCCCAAAGGATGAAACTGCGCTATCCATATTTTTCTTGTGGAAAAGCAGGAGGGATGAAACAGCTTGAAATAGTTCAGTCTCCAAGAGGGAAATTAAATGCGTGCTGAGCAGCATTTTCATCTGCTCTGACAAAGACTGAAATCCAGCATAAATAACAAATGACAAGGCTTCAAAAAAGTTGGGAGAGGAAAGAATTCATCTTGGGGATGATGCATGCATCCCAGCTGTAGGATACCTGTGGCCTCCCAGAGCTGACAACTCTGGAATTGCTCTGCCTGGGATGAGAAGCAGTTCTACCTTCCTCTCCAAAGCATATGTATAAACTGTCCATTACATCTGTTCACTCAATGGGGCAGTACAAAACACTGCATCCTTTCCACTCTATATTTAATCATTAAAAGTTGAACAACAGTTGGAAAAACACATACGTAGATCCCAATAATTTAAAATTAATTCACTTATTCAGAATTTACAGGTAGATAAACTTGAAGGTTGAGATGAACAAACCAATCAAGGATGTCTACAAACAGTTTATGAAATGGACTGTGATCTTGTTTAGACTTTGTATCTAAGACAAACTGCAAGGATTTTTAGGCACAAATTCTGATAAATAGACAAGTCTAACTCTTCTATAAAGTGCCCAAGTATTTAGTCTTCAGTGACATTGCATATATAATGGCACAAGCATGAAACATATTTAGAAGCAGACAGTCAAATATCCAGTCTGTCTCTTCCTCTGATTTTAGGTCTGAGATGCTATTCATAACCAGACCAACCATAAAGCTGATATGACAAAAGGACAACGATATGGGATAGTTGCCAAGTTCAAGGACAAATACTTTTGTCTAGCAGCATTTGCTCATGTAACTGTAACCTCAGCTGAGGATGTATCTTTACCTGAGAAAGTTCCAGCAGATCAGCTTTGTCTTCATATAGCCCTAAATGCTGCTTTCCCCCCACCACAATGCCCAAATCCTGGCATCTCTTCCTTTTTTTAACTACTAATATGGTTGGTACTATGGTATCAACCATACATGAACAGGGAAATTACAGGCTTTTTCCACAATGAAAGTGGAAAACTGTAGAGGCAGGGGGACAATATTGCAAGGACCAGGGTCCTGTTTTTCATCTACCCCAGTTTACAAGAGAGGACTTAAAGCATCAGTCTCCATTAGACTCTGTCTACAGCCCACACTGCCAACATCTACTTGCAAGTGTTAGACCATATCAACAACCTCAATACTAACATGGGCCCATTTCTCTTCAAGCTGCTAAAGGGACCCTTCAGCAATACAAGAGACCCTACTAACCACAGGTTTTCTAAGGAGACCACAACCCCACAGCTTCAGCATGGCCAGGGAACACACTCCAGACATGCTCCAGGCTGCTGTCCCTTCCCACTCCTTCACAGCATCCCACAGAAACAGCACTATTATTTTATAGCTCCTTGCTAAACCACAAACCATCTCTCGTGAGGCTTTCAACATTCATTCCAGGGGTGAGGAAGTTTATCTGGTCCTGCCTCCAAAGCCACCATATGTCCAGAGCCTATGAACTGCAAGTCTGCACACTCTGTCAGGAGGGAGGCAGGATGTCACAGCAGCAAAAACCTGCCAGTCACCCCACAACATGCCATAAGGGCTCTCATTACAGAGCATGCAGAATCACCAAACCGTGCTAACGCTGTGATTTGGAGCTGGCATGGACCAGCTGGAGACCATCTGGCAGCAGGTGTAGAAGAGCATGATGGAGCCAGTCTAGCTGGGTATCTCCATAGTATTCCTGCTCAACAGCCCATAGAGAAAGACTCATCAGCTTGTCAGGCAAGTGTCACTCAGCCTCTGCATTGCATGCAGCCAAAAACATTTTGCTACATGTGGACACCTGCAGGGAACTTACCCACCCAAAGGAGGGGACCACAAGTTGGGGCAATTCACTTGTCCCTCACAGAGGATGTTCCTCTCTGCAGCCTAGTCAAATCAACATTAAAACAACCTGTTCCTAATGCTCTAGGACTTTGTAATTTAATCTGAGTAATTGAAATCAGCATAGAGTTCATATAACCTGTCTTCCTCCTTCTCAGTGAGAGAGTGAACTAACACTTGCATTAATTATTCACAGCATCTTCTCATGCTCATGCTCCTTATCTTTTTCACACAGATGTACAGTGGCAGGAGAGTCCAGTGCAGAGAAAAGTGTGGTGATCAACTTACTGCACAATAATTTTTCACCTTAGGAAGCCAGGATTCAGTGAGTTATGTCTCTCCCCTGAAAATTCTAACAGACAGCCCTGCATCTGGCAGCTGGCATGAGGCACACCATTGTGGTGTCACAGGGTGCCAGGAAGCAGAGGTGCTGACAAGCTCCTGGGACGTGTGTGGCATGACTGCCATGTGCAGCATCGAGGCTGGCAGTGCTGACTCATTTCTGCCAGTCACATCCAAATAAACCCAGCTTTCATTCACACTGTCAGCCAGAGCTGTATCTCAGCGCTGACATGAGCTGGAACAATAACAAACAAGGGGCCATCTATATCTTACACCACGTGTCAAGTTAGAATCAAATCTGTAATTCCCCAGATGGTGTATGGATCTGAAACACTCACCCTGTTAAGAACCCCGAGACAGTGGAGTCCAACATAATCTGCAAAAACCATACCTTTCTATGGGAATCCATAAATATATTACTTTTAGTCTTTTTAGTTGATCTCTTATTATATAGCAGAATGTTAATAAAGAAATGGCGAAATAAGGTATGTTTTTATCAGATACCATATGAGCAAACAGACAAATAGACGGCAGTACATCTTGCACAACAAACTAAATTCTGGTAAAAAAAGCAATGCAAGAAGCTTTAAGCTTCTGAAGAGCAACACAGTAGGACTGTCATTGAAACAATGCATCTTCAATGTGATTCATGTGTTTCTCCACAGAAAGCAAGTCCTAATTAGGAACTTATGTGGTGTAAATAAAACTAAAACTAATTCTGATGTTCTTAGTAACAAAATAATGGCTTTTATATTCACTTGTATTGTTGAGAGCAGAATAAGCTCAATTATCAATGCCCTCCTGAAACCATACCATAAAGGTCCTAGCTGAGGGGCACTTTCTTTGTTCAGGTTATTCCCATCCACAGGGTGCTTCCCCAGAAAGCTAAACCATACTTTGAGCTCTCCTCAGCCCTGGTACCCACAAATTTCTGATAAACACACAGCCACAGTGAGCAAATCAATACAGAGCTTTAAAGTACAACCATCTATCTTCTTGCAAGAACTGCAGAACAGAAAATACACAATTTATTTATACCTGTCCCCCTTTTCCATCATTCCATGCATAATCCAGAAGACAGCAGCTGAATTTGAACAAGGGTGATCCCAGTCAGATAAAAAGGAATTTTTTAAATATTTAGATTCTGGTTTTTTTTTAGTCTGAGCAGAACTTAAGGGTCCCTTTTGCAGCCACTCTAATTTTCTTACAAAGTCTAAATATAACCCCTTTTAGCAATACAGCTACTCTTTTACTGATTTAAAATCTTGAGAGAAGTTCTTATAGGAGAGGACTCTTAAAAAGAGATGTTCTCTCTCTAGTTTCTTTCTTAAGATATGCTGGATTTCCTTTTCCCAACCGTACTTATTTGGAGGTGCTTGTTATTTTTAATGTTTTGTCACCAAGGATCTATGTACCTCATTTGAGGCTAATCTTATCTGCTCCCATTCCTTGGAGCAAGAGGTCCACTACCTAAGCAATAGGAATTGTTACACTTCTGTTTGTTTTTGCTGCAAGGGAAGACAATAGACAAACAAAACCATTACAAAGCAGCACCACATGACAGGATTAAAGATCTTTGCAAGTCCTCCTCTTCCTTTTAATTTCTTAAGTTTCTAAAACTACTTAATCACCATATGAGGAAATACTAGCATTTACTTTTTACTATTCTCTGCTGTACTGAATGACCTCCTCTTTCCCCGTCCTCAAAACAATAGCAAAAGCAAGCAGAGAGGTTAAAACTGAATGACTAAGGACATACATATTACTTGAAATGGATTAATTATTAATCCATGTTTTGCCCTTTGTTTCTAATAATGTATATCTAGTATAAAAATGTTGCCAAGAAAATGAACAGAATGAAGGCTCTGTGCTGATGTTAGCCTGCAGTGAAATTTCAAAAGCTGAAAACATGTAAGCAGGCAAAATTTTCATTAGGTAAACAGTTAGTTTTCCATTCCCTACATCTAAATGCCATCACACGTCTTGTATATAGGTGCTTACACAAAGGGAATTTTTCTTTGCTATAAAGCAATAGGGTAAATAATAGATTTAAGATATGAGATTGCACAGTATTTAGAAATATCCTGCATTTCCATATTCATAAAAGCATTTCCTCTTTCAGGGAGGAAAGCTGCCATCAAGGTAGGAAGCTCTCTGCAGTCATTTAAGCTGGGGAAGCACCTTGTTAAGAAGAATGTGATCTGATTTTACACAAGTACAGGCACAAAACTGCTTCAGTTTACCTCTACCAGAACAGAATTGTCAGTACAAAATACTCATTTGTAAACTAGACAACAATATTTCCAACACAGTATATGTACTTCACCAGAAAAATGTAAAGTTAAAAGAGAAGAAGCAAGCAAATGATGCTAAGCTTGCAGAAGACAAGACTTAAGAAGTGAAATAAACACTATGTGAATTATTTTTTTAAAAATACTATTTAAGAAGCAGACTATATTCATGTATTCAATGGAGTATTACAATTCAAATGCATGATTTTTGTTATATATGGATTATTTTATAGCACATCCATAATTGGGGGAAGAAATACAAACCCAAATGAAAATTATTTTGTGTTATGTGAGGACATTGGCATGCTTCTTACCTATTGCCATCACTCTGAAAAATAATTGCTATGAAAATAGGACCTTTCAAAGAAAGAAAATACTGGCTAGGTCACACATCAAAATTAAGTTCTTAAAGGGTGAAAACCAGCACTAGTTTCCTTATAGATGTAGCTAAATTCATCATATGATTGCTCAGGCACATGAGCCTTTGAGGCACATAGACAAGCACTATTTTCATCAGCAACTGTCAAGTAAGGCATGTTCTTTAAGAACCATTTTAAGAAAGCTAAACGGCACTTAAACAACAAAATTCCTATGGAAACTTACTCAATTTACATTGTCTCCACTCCCACCAAAATTAGAAAACAAATGTTAAACATGAACATGTCTAAAATTTGGTCAAGCTTTCCTGAACAACATGCATCTTACAGATTGATGTGCCAAGTCACATCAGCTTCTACACTGTGAACCATGCTTGCAGCTCAGAGTCAATAAAGAAGTGGATGGTTGCAATTTTTATCCTTATCCTTTTATCCTTATCCTTAATTGAAGTATTGTAGCTGCAGCACAAGACTTCAAACCTTTGCATGTACCTCTCTGTTTGCTTAACTAGAGCCAACTCTCAGCTGATTTTTGTTTTCTGTTTGTTTTTTGGTGCATAAATCACACATCACACATCAACAGTTGCTCTATAATAATAACTAGGTAGCTATGATTGCTGCCAAAATTTGTAGTAAGTGGCTTTGTTGTTGTTTTTGTTGTAAATAAATACATGGTAGCTTAACATACTGTAAAGTAACGTAACATAAAATCAAGATTATTTTATTGTATTATAACTCAGATACCAGAACACATTCTTGGAAAAGTGTGATAGAAATAGGAAGGGTTAATGTAGTGGCGGACACTGCAGCACAAAAAGCAGACTGCAGATTTTCAGCAGTATTCGTCCTTCATTTTCCCTAGGGAGCTCATTGCAGGACTTGCAGAATCAGAGAAGGACTTTCAAAGCTTCCTTGGAGAACTGCTGATAATCACATTACAGCACGGACTACCAGAGCTGCAAGATCTGTGAACATGCCTCTCTGTGTTCTAATCTGCTCCCAGTTGCAGGGAAAGGAGTAGCATAAAAAAAAGTTGAAACAAATTTCTTAGCATCACTGTTTAACAGCAAGATTTCTTGGTCCATAACTAATGAGATTTTTGTCTCAAGTAGGAGTTGGCCTCTCACACAAGAGCTATAGAGAGGAATCAAGGTTTTCAAGGTGCCTCCCATCATCATCTCCCTGCCAGCTCAGCGACACCCACAAATTCACCTCTTCATGGTTTTTACCTCTCTGCTGAGAGCTTGAGGCAACTGTCCCTGTTGCAGGACAGGCACAGGAACCCTGGCTCCATCCATAAGCTGACCTACTGTGCTGCTGTGGTGGTGCTCCCTTTATGGTTGTGCATTTTGGAGCTGGGCAGTTTTTAGCTCATACGGAAATAAACACAGCTGTGTGTGTGAACACCATTCCATCTCCTCCCCTCATGAAAGATTTTACAGGCAGCTGCTATGCTCCAAAAAAAAGCTGCAGAAACAAACATTGCCAAAAGTGCCAATTAGCAAGGCAATGTGGGAAAGCAAAACCTAAGCAGGTATAATGTTTGGCATCAGTATCTCTTTGCTCAGAAACCAAGAACTATTAAAGGTTAAAAAAAAAAAAGATAAAAAAGACAGCTTTACAAAATTCCACTTTTATTTTATTGACTTGGCAGCAGTGAACAGTGGCAGAAGGAATGCAACTGTGGAGAGAACATTTTGTTCATTCTCAGCAGCACACAGGTTTTTGAACAAGGTGGGACAGAACAGCAGAAATCACTCCCTACACTCTCTAGATCTGCGGAGACACCAGCCAGCCCATCCCATGAGATAGTGTGTATTTAGCTTGCTGCAATAACAAAATAGTATTCAAAGCAACAATGATGATGACACACTTTAAAAAAACCTTTAGGAATCTCTGCTACTCTATGCATATGAATATTATCTGCAAATATAAATTTCATCTTATTAAAAAGTGTTGATAAATACTGCAAGATAGAGTTGACTCATGAGGGAGACAACTGCTGTCTAAAGAAGTAATTAATTTCTACCTGTGAATATCTTTAAAGGCATTAGTTCCAGAAGAATAACTATTGCAGGCTGAGCTTTGTAGTTAGAAATTGGACATTATTACATTTGCATGTTCCTCAAGGGAGGGCAGAGTAAAATCAGAGACAATAAGCTCGAAGATACTTGGAAAGTCCTTCAGAAACATTATCAGTTTCATCCATTAACCACATAAAGTACTGTAGGAAAGCATGTTCACCAAGCTGCTGTGCTCATGCATTATCACTCATGAGAAGCATGACAGATTCTTGAGCTCTTTTCTCTGGAGCACTGACAAACACTGGTCTTGCCAATCCCAACTGCTGATACTGAATAGTGCTCTAATTAACAAAATCCAGTTGGGCTACTGAATGCCATCCTCTTTCCAAAAATGGGATACATTCTCCACAATGCAACTGCAATCCTGTGCTGTATCACCAAGTGGCAGCTGCACAGCTTTATTCTGTGTATAAAAGAACTTGGAAAAACCTGACCCCAAAGAAAAATAGCACCTCAGAGTCAGATTTCAGAATACCAAAACAGATTACTTCAGAACAAAAGAGGTTTCCACAAGAACAGAAGTTACTCCAATGTACCCCAATGTTGATCATATTTTCAACAAAAATTAGCTTTTTTTGTTTTTAAACAAAGTTTCATAGTTCCCGAAAATTACTTCATTAAAAAGCTAACCATGTCTCCCTTTTCAGCATGCAAACAGTGACTAATGACAGTAAGAATTCACTTCTAACATTCAAAACACAACACTTAACACCTATTTGTGGGACACTAAAAAGCAATTACTTTTTTTTCATTTTCAGCTTTGGTATCAAGGCATGTGGTTTCTGCTCCCAATCATCTGGAATCTACACAGTTCATTCCTCAATTTGCCAAAATCAGCAGTGGGCATAGCAGTTAATACCTCTACAGAGCAACCACTAAATGGAGTAGTGGGGGGAAGTAAACATCATGCTTCTTGCCATCCCTCAGGGCCAGCTGTGTTTTGCACCAGTTCATAGTTACAGCATGGGCGGAAATTTGCATTAGAGAAAAGTAGGAGGAATAAGTAAGAGGAATAAAAGATAAACGATCTTCCAGTGAATGTGTTTTAATTATTTCCTGCCAACTCTCTCACACCAACCTCTAATCCCAGATGAGATTATTATTAATTTTATTTATTTATTGTTTAGTCTTTATGTCCTAATCAGTCCTGTTCTTGATGTTGCCAGATCTGTTGATTAAATGACTGTTACTTATGTATATTACAAAATCAAAGTGCATCACAATGACCTGTGGCATCTAGTTTTAGCAAACTAGCACTAGTTTTAGCAAACTTTTGTCAGAAAATTTCTGAGTCTCTATACAGATGTAAACAGGGAAAAACTGCTGCTCTTGGAAGAACTGTAGCTCCTGCCCCCACAGCACAGGTGATGAAGCAGACTGCCTAATATTGCCAACCAATGCAATTTAAAGGAAAACGGGATAGGGAGATTTGCTGCAAGCCAGGAAGCATGCTGCTTTTACTAGGAACATCTTCTGTGTGAATATGGAGACTAGTCAGCTAACAGCAAGATTTAATGGAATAGAGAGGACCCTGTTTGATTTTCAAAGGGCAGGAATCCATTAAAGCAGCTAGACTAACACACTAGGTGAGCCTAATACACTTTAACAATCCTAAAAGACTCTGAATTTCGGCCCAAATACCAAGATCTGTAAGCCTCAAAAGATGTAGGGAACAAATTTCACAGGTGATGGTGGCTGCTCCCACACAGCTTGTGGTCCGCACCGCTACTGGTTTGCAGGGCCTGCCTTTGCTCCTGCAAGATGGTTAAGATTTCACCACAGCGCCATTCAGAGAGTGAAAACACCAACAAAAACATCTACGAGGAGACACTGCCAATTTAGTAATTGAGCAATTTATTTCCCAGACCAGCCTGCAGCGCTGGAACCTGCTAAAAGCAGCGTGCATATGCCACAAACCAAAGCCTGGGCCGCTCCATCCTGCCCTCCAGCCCAGTCATTTCCTTGAGCTTTATTCCAGGGGATATGGGGAGCTGATAAACTGAAAACTAACTGCAAGCACAAGGTATTATTATTCCCCCCCTATTTTGCAGAATGTCAGAGGGAGTATTTACAATAGGCAAGCACAGGATGCACAAACACCCAACTTTCCCAGCATCAGCAATAAAAATGTGAAAGCATTGACCCATGCCAACTGATAAGCAGCTGTTTCAGTAAATTCACAGCAGAGTTGAGCCCAGGTTCAGAGCAGTTGCTGTGAGCTCCCACGAAAGCACTGTGGCTGACCTCATACATATGGGTCTGCTTCTTGGGGTGTAACCCACTCTGAAAATGGTTTAATTTCCAAAAAATTGACTGAATGATTAAACTTCATTAAGTGAAACCAGAATTTTCAGACAAAATTTCTCCCAGGTAGAGAAGTCAAAGTTGTAAACTCTAACTTCGCTACTCTCTTCCTAAGCTTGGCAATCCTCTCTGGCCAAAGCATTCAAAGTAACAACCCACCCTTTCAGTGGCAGATGCCTCTAGCATTTTGCAAGGTGTGACCATTTTCCATAATGTAGTCCAAGACTTGATACATAAAATAAGAAGGTATATCTATTTTTTTGCTCTACCTGGAAAATACAAGTTTTTCAGCACAACTTAAACTATGGAGCACAGAACTGGCTAAGGCCAGTGTAAAACCTGGCAGTATTATTAATCTTATTCACTGACAAATGGTGAATAATCAAAAGATAAAAGGACTACAAATCTCATTTCCCAGCATTATGTCTACTTCTTCAGGAAACTATATATTCCTCTCAGTTTAAACTAATTCTATCAGTATGTAATCAAGACAATTTTCTAAAAAACTGTGCCGAGAGTACTGGGCAGAGCTTTCTTTGCAATAACCCAATCTTTTTCTACCGAGGCTTCACATGTGTAGGAGATGTTCTATCAGTGAGACACAGCTGCCCAAATCAAGCTTCCTTTTGCCTCTAGTGAAGGTACAGACATTTAACAATTGTTCCTGTCAACAAATTCCTCTTCTCTTGCTCACAGAAATATACTTGACTTAAAGTACATTCAGCCCAGTGGTTACAGTATAATATAAACCAGTTATTACTCAATTTTCTGTAACTTCTATATCATAGCAGGTCTGCATTTCCATTTATCTTTGGTAGACCACAGTCTTTTCATTGGCACTACTAGCTCACTTTTAAGGTCATTTGTAACTCCCAGCTGGAAGGAGGGGTTGAATTTTCTATTTGTTTGTTTAGCACCACAGTGTGAAATAAAAAGCAATAATTATTAATAAGCATGCCTGGGGAAATGGTCATCCAGAAATATTCCCCTGCACTGAATACAGTGACAATAATATCCTGGTAGAGGAGATAATGAAAGAGAAACAAAACAGTATGTATATTTTTATTTATTTATTTTTGCTTAAAAAAGGAGAGGAGAAAAAGTAACACAAGCTAGTTTTGTTATCCTTTTCAAATAATTTTATCTTTTATACTTTTTTTCTCATACAGTTAGCACAAGCCATGGAAAGATGCTGGCACTTTAGTGTAAAAGCATCTGGGTATTGGATACCTATTTCCAATTAAAAGTTTCATAGTTCTGTCCCCCACAAAATAATCAGCTTTACCTTAAAACCTTTCTGATAATCAGTCTCAAATCACTAATCTTAATTTCTTATTTGCATTATGTATCAGAGCTAAAGAATGTGCCACAAAACACTTGGTGAAAATACATTTTTACACATCTAAGACAAATTTTTGCAGAGGTGCCTGCATGGTACTTTTTCTAATTATATCTAAGGGCAAAGTTGAGTAGATAACAGATAGCAACTTTTTTACCTAACTCAAAATAAATGCAAGTGGATTTGCCAGTTATTATCTAGACTTTCTTTCCAGGTGAAACCCCTTCTCTCTTCTGGTAAACTTGCTAAAGGTCTTGCTAAAAGAAAAATGTGAGATCACAACTCCCACAATTTCAAAGACCTATACCTTGGCATAAATGGCTCAGAACAGGGACTATTATTTTTTTCCAGCATGCAACAGGTTCATGACCATCTAGTCAGAGAAGAATTTCAGATACCATGTCTCAATTCAGGTCTTCCCTTCAATTTCTTCCAATGAAAAGTAGCACTGTTGAATTTCAATAAAAGATTGCTGGTGTTCACCAGGATTTTATCCTCACATTGGCAGTCAGGTATGGGGCAAGCATCCTGAATTAAGTTTATCTACTGTGTTTAATATTTCACAAGTATAGAAGGATGCTGTATTTTTCTTAATTATAGCTTAATCTTGATAATTTGATAAAGTTTCTTCAAGATATGTGCAACTTGATACACCTATTCATCCACTGCTAACCCTTGACCAACAATGTGTAATTACACCCAGTCATTTTAGCATATTTCTCAATATTTAGTAATTGCCACTCTTCATTCAGCAGAATCCTCCCCAGGCTTGTGTCTGAGGGAACAGCAGCAACACATCTTTAGATGTGTGTAGATGAACACTCAGCCCAGGAGGACCTCAGCTCTTCTGAGATGTAAGAGGAGAAATAAAAAGGAGAATAATGCAATAGTTTGCAACTCTGAAAACTGGCACCTCTTACACAAGCTTTTCAGACCTGAAATACACATTTCTCCCCAGCACAAATGTGTGATGGACAAGCAATGAAAAGTGATTTTGCCATCACTAGAAAGTGATTTTTTTTATGTTGACTATTTTCTATCATCAATCTTATGATTTTTCTAAATAAAACAAGTTTCCCATTGAACTATCCACACTGCCATCTAGTGCAAGAAGCTGGGTTTTGGTTTGTTTTGTTGTTTTTTTGGTTTTTTTTTTTTAAGATGAAACTGCTAGTTTTAAGGGAGCATATTTTCAGCATGTTTCTGCCATACAAAGCAGCAAAAAAAAAAAAAAATTGCAAAACACTCCTGCATTTTCAATGGCCAACACAAATATCTTCTACATTCGTAACTGCAAACCATAATAACCAAAGCTGTGAGATCAGCATTGCAAAAAAAGACTTGTTCACAGACCTAAATGAGAGTTTATTATTAAATCAGGTATTGGGAACAGAAGAGGCTTTTCTGTTCCCTTTTTAATAAGTACATCAATTATACAGACACACCAGGGTGTGTCTGGGAACCTAACGAAATCCATCCAGCAACTGTCAGCCCACGGGTAAAACATACAGCCTCACCCTGAGAGGATGGCAGATGTTACAACAAAATTATTATTTGCGTGTTACACTAATCATTACACTACGTCTGAAGCCAAAGCTCTGCTGGCTGTCACAGCTGTCAAAAGTAAACTGCAGAGGACAAGGGTTACAGAGCTCTCTGCTTCTGCAATGGCTTGTGAGCTGCTGCTGCCCAGGGCACAGAGGGACAGGAGCCAGCAGGGCACGGCAGGGAGTGGCACCTCGGGCCAACTTCTGCCCATCTACCTGCTGCAGGCAAGGCAGGGACGTTGGACACAGCCCTGGTGGTGCTTTACACTCTGCCAGAGCTGGCCATCATGGGATGCTGAGGGGTCCACACGTACGGACCTTTCTGGCCAGCAAGATGAGTAAGGAAATGATATTGCCAGCTAGTCATAGAGTCTGGCTGTTTCAGGCACCACTGTCTAGCATCCAAAAAAGATGCATAGTGCATGGATTGGTTCCTAACCAAGGAGTTCTCGTGTCTTTAACATTTAGCTCTCCCTTTAATATTAAGTGTGAGGGCCTTCTTCTGTCCAGGAGGTGAACAGATGGAGCTCCTCCCAAGAGCTGGGGTCAAAACTTAGTGACTGCTCCAAGTTAACCACTGCGGGAGCCTGCTGGCTTCTTGCACCAACTCATAAAGCAGATGAGGAAAATGATGAAACCTGCCTCTTGGATGATATGTCCAAGTTACGTGACATTTATAATCCATGATGCTTGCATTTCACTTGGGGTAAGTGATGCCTTTACAGGACTCTGAATGCATCTAGCTTTTAGTATTTTGAGTTTTCTATATGAAAAGCAGGAATGCTTGTACACAAATTAGTGCTCTCCTCTTTATGGCATCAGAAAAAAACCACCTGTGAAAAAAGCCCTTACATCAGCAGCCTGCTCATTTGTGAATTTTACTGTGCACTGAATTAGTCACGAAAAAATCATACTGGAAGATCTGGTGTCTATATAAGCCTCCCTATGCATAGCTCTCAATCAGGACAATAACACAATTACATTGCTCAGCAACCCTGTGAGATCAGAGTGCTTTTCTTGCTATGAAAGAATGGCTCTCCTTAGAGCAAGCCTTCTGCATGAGATTACTTCCCACCTTGGGACTGGAGACATTGAGGACAGTGATCCAGTAATGCTCACTCTCACAACAGCATCCCAGAAAACAATGGAAAGTTATTTCAGTTTTGTTACAAAGAAATAAGTTCCACCAGTTTACAAAAATCACACAGGTGTGGAATCTAAAGCTTCTTAAGAAGGACAGCAGAAGGGTAGATAGAAGTGACTGGTGCCTTGTCCACACATAGCAAATTCTTTGCTAACTTACAGTCTCAAGGAGACCCTGTACTTTTATCAGATATTAGAGAGTTTCTCTGTTGTCCTTTAAAAATCATTGGAGAGGATTCCATGGGGCATGTAAGCATTTGTATACCATGGAAAGAGGTTGCTTTCTGTGCCACTTAGCTCACTTGCATGGCTGAACGGCTCAGAGAGGTAAGATCATCAGTCAGTGAACATACCCCAGTCTGGCACTTTAATTTCACTTTCAAGTGAAATTACAAGGGTTTTTTATTGGTAATGGGACAGAGTCTACACCCAGGGATGTGGATTGCACTGCAGAGAACAGTAAGCTAGTCCATGGCACAGACAGCTGCCTGGTAAATCCTATCATCTTTGTGACCAAAAGACTACAACTTGCTGTGTGTGGACAAGGCACCAGTCACTTATATCTACCCTTCTGCTGTCCTTCAGCAACAGAAAACCTTTGTTTAAAACTGCACAGATCCATTACCTACAGTTGAACCTTTATCCAAAAATAACTTTAAAAAACCCAACCCTCACCTTTGTGAACTTAGTAAAAAGTGTCTTAATGACACCATGGTAACTAAGATGACAGCAGTAGCTGCCCTGAAGGCAGTCAGCATTAGTTGTGCCCAGTTGCAGAGGCCATGGTGGTTACCTGTTGGAGTCTCTCTCAAACTCACTGTGATCAGCTGGTACAATGAATTTAGGAGATTTTACCTGCATCTCTGTATGCAGGGTCCCACCTAGCCACAGCCCATCAGGCTCCAAGCCATGTGGCCACCAGGTCACAACCTGCAGGGAAAGTACTCGGGTCACCCAGCACCAAGCAGACTCCTCAGAGACATTTTATCCTGTGAACAAATCCTACTGAAAAATTGATCAGTCATAAAGCTGGTGGGAAGGGAAACAGTCTTTTGGGTTGGGAGGGAGGAGGATTTGGCAACTTCTTGGGCAGCTCACCAGATTGGCAACTCAGGTCTCACCATCTGCAGGCAGAGCTGATGAGTGGTGATGCTGCTGATGATATGGCAATTAAGAAATCAAACCTGAGATGCAAGGACGGAAAGGAATTTCACTGTTAGACAGTTTCCTTCTCTCTCACACTAAAACAGCGACTACCAAATGCTATGAAAAATTAAGTCTTTGTTAAATATGTAAAATCTCTAATCTCTGCTATTGTATGCACAAGCAGAACAGGATACCCTTGATTCCTGCCCACCCCCTCCCCCCTGCCCCATTCAGTGCTAGAAATACTCAAAATATTTCAAAATGGAAGAAAAAAGAAATATATCCAGAAGCTACACAATATTTTTACAGTTTAGCAAGAAGGCTTCAACAGCAGCATGGAAAAACAAGTATTCTTCCTAGTATTGAGCCATCAAAACAAGATTGGGCAGGAAAAAAAAATAACATATATTACCAATATACTCCTCTACACCACATTTTAAGTATTCTCTAATTTCCATTTCAGTAATTTTTAAAAATTATCTAAGATATGACAATGCTGCTTGCCACTGTAGTGAGAAAATTCATGTGGCCAAAGCTCAACTGGAATTGAAGCTGGCCAGTACTGTGGGGGATAATAAAAACTTTTTTTAAAATACATTAATAACAAAAGTTAGTGCAGAAGTAACATTGGCCTGTTACAGTATGAATATGATCAAAGAGACATGAACTTCTGTGAGATCTGCTGCTCCAGCTGGACTACTGTAAATCTATGGGGCCTAATGGGACTCAAGAGTATTTAAAGAGCTGCCTGATGCTGACTACAAGGCTTCTCTCAATGATTTTTGAATGGTTTTGGGAATCCTAAAACTGCTGCTAACATTGTCCCAGTTTCCAAGCAGGTCAAGAAGGATGAGCCTGGAAAGTACAGGCCTGTCACAATCTCATTTCAGTGACTGACAAAATTTTGGGAATTACTCTGTGAGGTACTGAAACACATCTGAAGGACAATGCAGGCATTGGTCACAGCTAAAACATGTTCATAAGAGAAAAATATTCTTGTCAAACTTAATTTTATTTTACGACAGGGTAATCCACACAGCTGATCAAGGGAAGATGAGTGATATTTGGAATTCAATAAAGGTTTTGATACTGTCTGGACATGTAATGCAATGGGTGAACAGCTGGCTTAGTGGCCAGCCACAAAGGGTTGCAGTGAATGGGGTGGCACCAGGCTGGTGACCTGTCACCAGTGGGCTTCCACAGGGCTCCTCCTTAGGGTCAGTGCTCTTTAACCTCTTCATAAATGACTTGAGTACAGAACTCAAAAGGATACTAAGCAATTTGTTGACAATTGGGAAGAGCTGTTGAAGGCAGAGGCCCAGCAGAGACCTAGGCATTCACCACTGATATGAAGTTTATTACAAAGACCAGTGCCACACCTAGCACCAGGGACAGGGCAAACCTGGATGTATTGACAGACTGCGACACAAAAGGCTGGGAGAGCAGCCCCACACCACTGGGCCCTGGTTGATGGCAAGCTGAACATGGTCAGCAGTGCCCTGGCAGCCAGGAGGGCCACCCATGACCCGGGGACATCAGGCACAGCATGGCCAGCCAGGCAAGGGAGGGATTGTCCTGCTCTGCTCTGCTCTGGGGCAGCCTCATCTCGAGCGCTGGGGGCAGTTCTGGGTGCCACAGTAAAAGAAATATAAAACTTCTGGGGAATGTCCAAAGGAGGCCCATGAGGATGGTGAAGGGTCTTATGAGGAGGGGCTGAGGTCACCTGGTCTGTTCATCCTGGAGGACACTGATGAGAGACCTCATTGCAGTCTACATGTTCTTCTTGTGAGGGGAAGAGGATGGAGAGGCACTGATCTCTTCTCTGTGGTGACCAGTGACAGGACCCGAGGGAATGGACTGAAGTTGTGTCAGGGGAGGTTTAGGTTGGAGATCAGGAAAAGGCTCTTCACACAGATGGTGGCTGGCCACTGGAACAGGCTCTCTAGGGAAATGGTCACAGCACCAAGCCTGACAAAGTCCAAGAAGCCTTTGGACAACACTCTCAGGTGACTAGTCACACTGTGTGATTATTGGGGTGTCCTGTGCATGACCAGGAGTTGGGCTTGATGATCCTTATGGGTACCTCCCAACTCAGGATATTCTGTGAACTTTTACTGATGTCAGAGAAAATAAAAAACTTCCATAATTAAAAAGACATTAAATATGTAGTTTAAAAGCTATGAACAGATTTACAGGAAGAAAATGTTACTCAGGTTTGCAGAAACTAGGGGATGTCAGGCAGGATAAAAAGAAAAACTAAAATGAGGTGCATTCACAAAACCCAAGTAGTTTGTGAAACTCCTTGCCACAGGATGTTATTGACTGTGCTAAAAGTCACCCATACTTAAAAACCTCAGATGATTTTTAAATACAATGTATTTGTACACCAAAGGCTATTGAAACAAACAAATAACCTTCTTGTGGCTTAAGACAGTGCTGGACTACAAATTGCTAGCGATTAGTGGTATATTCTAACAATGTACTCTGTGCCTACCCTGTTCGTATGTTATATTCCCTGGGCACTTTTCTCTGGTCACTGTCAGGGAACAGACTGAACCCTGTGGACCTCAACCTGATCCAGTAGAGACAGACCTGTATAAACAAAGCAGAATAAAGTGACAGAGGGAAAGCACCACTTCAGATAATTTCTTCCACTAGTGGCAGCCTTAACAAGAAGTGGTTAAAAGTGACTGTGTAATTTCAAAGTATTCAACCTCATCCTTTCATGGACAAATCCATGCTAAACTCTGCAACTCTAGAAAGAGCCCAAGGATAATGTAACATACCTGCACTTCTATGAAAGCTTTCCAGACAGCTGGCTTCCTGATTTCCTTTTTTTTTTTTTTTTTTCTTAAATTTTGAATCAACTTAGCATTTTTTAAACAGTTTGGAACAACATTTCAAAGAAGGCATAAGCTCTGCCTCCCATCTCCAGACACATGCCAAAACTTATCCATAATTGCTAACTAAATTTCAAAGGCATGGAAATATTTTACCAGCTCTCCAGCAGGTTGTGCAAGTGTCCAGACACAGACGTGGTTTGTGGGGGTGTTGTTCATCTACCAATAGGGCATTTCACTAAGGAATGCCTAACCTAAACTACACATTTGAGAGAAACCTGGCAAATCTACAGGTTATCACAGACTAGGAAATAAAGGATCTTTTCACTCCCACAGCAAACTGTGCTGAAAATTTGTTTCTCTGAGATGGAGAGGAAAATCTGCACACCTTTTGAATTATACTGATTTATTTATATACACACTATGTTATGAAAAACAGTGTTTGCAAAGGAGGCCATCCTGTTGAACAGAGACTGAGAACATCCTTCAGGGCATACTCATGCAGATTTACACTGATATTACCTGATAGCTGAGTCCTAAAGCAGCCTGGCTCTTGAGAAAAACAGAGGTGCCTGCTGCCAAACTGCTGAGGCTGCTCACCCTCTCACGATTGTTACATAGACTCCTGGGAACTTCTGAAGGTTTCTTTGTTCATTCTTGGCTTTTCTTCACTCCGAGTTTTGTATCTTGATGATTACTTCATGCAGCACCTTCTACTCTGCTGAGCTACCTACTGTATGGCATCAGGATTTTCAGCAAGGGAAGGACAGAGCCCTTAAGGAAAGCCAAGCCTCTGGAGCAGTTTTCCGCCCAGATTATTACTAACACTTAAAAACTAAAGTCTTTAATGTATTTTTTTAAAAAACTGTTCACCATGAACATGCATGAATCCCAAACTGCATCACCTGCCATCTGCAGGCAGAAGGGCAGCAGACTTTTATGCACAGAGTGCACGGTTCTCACTCAGGCATCAGTTGTGTCCTCATCACAAATGCTGGATTTGTGGATTTCAGTTAACTGCACTTACTGTACAGACCTATGAATTCTATCTCTGCTCACCTTTCTGCCCAGCTCACCCCTTGTGTTTTCTGTACTAGGAGACAAAGAGGCTAGCAGGAGACTGGTTAATGAATCATCCAAACACTTAGACTAATACTCTTGCATACGATATTGAAGACAATGGAGAATGATCTGTATAATATTAACACTGTGCAGCACTTCTCTTTTTAAACAATGTAGACTAGATCAAGAATGCTCCTATTTTCACACTGATCAAAACTGTCAGTCTTGAAAGGCATCTGACAGCTAATAGATCAATTAATATACAGTATCTTTCTAGGGGATCTGATGACTTGTTCAGCACATTTTGGAAAGACTGACCAAGGACACTCCATCCTATAGAACAGACACAACCATGAGTTGTGGAAAACCTTAAAGGGACTGAAGGAAGCATGTGGGTAACACGTAGAGACGTGTAGGTAAACATAGTGACAATGCTGCTGAGTGCAACAGCATAAGCAATGTCCCACTGCAGCCAAAGGAGGCCAGCAGGCCTATGGTGAGAGCAGGAACTGCTGCAGAGAGACATGGCAAGTACTGCACAGTGATAAAAACTCATCAGGCCTCCAGACCTGTCTGTAGGAAAGGGCAGAAGGGGACTCTAGGATGACACAAGATTGCAAGTGCCCACCAGTAAACAGCTGCCACACTCACTGGAGACATTTCTTTGCTCAAAGTGCAGAAGGCACCAGGAATTAGGAGAGGCATTGAAGTGCCACGATGGTGCCACTCTGCTGTCACACAGGTGTGACAGGGAGGGCTTTGTCTAACTCCCGGGGTGGGATCCAGGCTGCTTGGATGCTGCAGGACTGAGGGCAAATACTACAGCATACCTCTGATTTCCTTCCAGTTCAAGGCAGTAAGTCTCAGTAGTCCATAAATAATGCCATGGTCCACCCACTCCCCTCTTCCCCCTGGCAAGAACATTTTCGGCAGTTTGGATTTGGATCACTTAAAATCTCCTGGGAACTGTCTGACTATATATCACTGCCTTTTATGCCTTCATTGTGAAGTGAACCATACTTCAGAAACCTTAAAGCCATGTTTCAAAGCTTGTGATTATTTTGGAAGCAGGTTGTGCTTTTATGCATAAATACCAGGAGACAATAGAAAGACTGACAGAATTCATCAAGAAGCCAATATACACACATGGAGCTGCTTAAATGCAACTTTTAACCTTCTCATTACTCAAAACTTGGACATGTAAATACCTATGCAAAAACCTAATAAAATAAAAAAAACTCCCAGCAAACCAACATGGAGATTTCGCTCATATCTGTTGTTGCTGTAATCTAAAACCTGCAACAGCTCTGCCAAAATAATTCTCTTTATTAAGGGCAGAGCCTGTAGAAAACACAGAAGAAACCAGGAGTTCTTCTGCAAACTCAAGCACATTAGAGTCACCAAACTCTCTTTCCTGTTTAGACAGTTTAGACTAATTTTCCTATGATCCATGTGTGGCTAAAGTCTTTGGCTTCCTTCCTAGGTTCCTTTGGTTGCCTTCCTTCCATACATCTGGTGTCAGTCTTGTAATGGAGATTTATGAAAATGCTTTCAAGCATGAAGTACCACACTGTTGGGATTAATACAAAATTCTCCTAACAAAAGAACATTCCACCAGTGCAAGAGTTGTTGATTACTAACCTGATGGCTGAAATTGTACAGCAAACTCTACTATATTTCCATATACCCTATGTAGACCATCAAATAAAGACAAAGTACTGTAGCAGTCTTGCAGAATTAAACCATTTTGACAGAGCTCCCTAGTGTGTCACTGAAGACACATAGGGAATCATGCATACCAGATGTGCATGCACCATGTAGAAACTGTGTATGCTGGCTGAAATTAAAACACCAGTTAAATTTACCTGCATACTATCTCTTGGTAAGGCACCAAACTCCACAATAAATAACATTATTCCTTGTAACTTGTCTGTACTTTGCCACTGATATGTGATTCTTAAGTCTCTCAGGTTTTTTAAATCTTATCTCCTCCCTTACAGAAACTCAAGCCAACAGCCCTACTTTTCTTCAGAAAGCTATTTGATACAAGTGGACCAAAAGGAAAAAAGGGCCCCATTTCCTCTGCAACCTCTCCTTTAAAAAGTGAGGCCTGGCATGTCAGTTGCTAGGAAAACCAGCACATCTGCTGCCTAGAGAGGCAGAGAGCAGAGCAGGCAGCAATGCATCCCCTTGCAGACAGCCAGCAGCAGTCTGTAACTCCAGAGTCCTGCACACACCTCAGCTCATGACTGTGGAAACGAGAAATCTTTCCAGCCTTGCCACTCTGCCTGAATCTGGTGGCCCCCTGGGTGCCTTTCTACAACCTAATCAGGGAGATGAACATGCAGATCTGCCACCTCCTCTGGCTTGTGCCTACTCTTTAAGATGACAGCAAGGAACCAACAGAAATGTTTGCTTTACCTCCCTCCACGGTCACCCCAAAAAGTTTGTTTGTCCTTCTTGCCATTCAGTCAATGCTTCCAAGGCTTCTCCCTGGACTTGCACAGATATCCAAACTGTGGAGGGGTCTAGAAGATGAAGAAATAAAGTCTGTGCCTGTGCTGTATTGCTGCAGCCTCAGGAAGCAGAGGACTGTCAAATACAGTAATTATCTTACTTGCCTTCTCTCACAAATCTTCAGAGCAGCACTTGTGGCAGTACCCACATGACAGGCAGTTTCAGCAGTGTCCCCTTTACATGGAAGACAACATCTAAAGATCAGTCAAGCCATCAGGCATAAACCATGCAACTGTCCCTGTGGTAATTCCAACATTTTTGAATTGCAGTTCTTACTTTGCAGGATTAATTGCCCAAAGAATGAAATGGGACAGATTAGTCCATTCAGTGGTTATCCCAGCATGTCTACACATTCAAAGGTGTGGGTATCACCTGCTCCCTCATTCTTATATAAGATTTTAGTTTAAAGAACAAACAAGACAGCAGCAGCAGAATTTTGCAGCAGCCTTGCTCCACTTGGGAGGGAATCATAAAGGGCTTTTGTTACCTTTTTGGTTTCTAATGAAAAGGGCATTTTTTATAATGAAACAACATAATAACTTTGCAGTGCCTTTTAAAAGACAATAATGCTACCTCCATCTTATCTCTCTTGTGGAGTCCGCAACAGAGAACATTTTACAACAACAGAAGTAAGCAGAGACAGGACAGTATTTGCAAAACTATTCAGGATACCAAAACCTACCAGCTTTTGAGAAAGTCTGAACTTACAGCTCTTAATTTGTTCTAATTGCCTCACAGGACCCAAACACAGCTAATACCTTTTAAAATTAGCTTGAACACAGTTGAAAATGTGTTTTTCATAACCGAGAGCCACCTAATGGACACTGTCTGCCATATCTGCCCCAAGTGCAATTCCAGGCCTTGAAATCATCTTTATAGAGCACACATAGGAGAGCACTCTGCTCCTACAGAGCTGTTACTGGGTTAATGACTTTGGGAACTGTGACACCTCAAAATCTCCTGAATTCCACAACGATGTACCATTTTGAAAAACAGACTCACACAGATTAAGTGACAAAAGCAAACAAATAGTTTTCCTTCAAAGAAGTTGGTTTTCTTCCTAAACATGCACATTTTTCATGCAATGCATTAGATTCGAGAAGAAAATCTCTTCAAAAGAAGAGGAAAAGCAATCAGGATGTGGCCATAGTCATGGCTATCAGTATCTAACATAGAGATGCCTGAAAAGCCCGTGCAGGTATTCTAAATTTTCCTGATCACACAGGAGGAAAGAAGATCAAAGGCACCCAATATTATCCATAGTCTGATGAATAACAGCTTTTATTGGTTACAGTATATGAACGAGAGACTGTACCCATGATCTTTGACATGCCTGAAGGTCATTTCTCTAAGAGATTGTTTTTATTGACCAAAGCATTAACAGCTACTGTCTCCTGAAATGAAACTGAGTAATTTTGCATTTCACTCTTCATTGCTTAGGAATCAAATGGATTTTTCCAATTGCACACTGAAACCCAGCGCTCCTGAATTCATCTGTGTGAAGGGAAAAAAAACCTAACCGTGGACATCAAAACAGAAAACAAGGTAAATTAGCACTGTCATGATGTTCAGTCCTATTCATTACCCAAGATCTCCCTCCAAGTCTTACTCAATTGATTCATTTCATTAACATGGTAGAAATCTTTATTTTGTCAGGTTAGTTTTCTGAGCAGAATGCTGAATTAGCATTGCTCACTTTCCAGACTGTGCATTTATCTTGCTCTCCCTGTCTTTCCACAGCAGAACTGTCCTACCTTGCTCAGACGAGGAAATCTCTTCAGCTAAAGAACCTGATGGAGGACAGTCTTCAGTATTCAGAATCCAAACACATACTTTATCTTTCCATTTTCACGAAAGAAAAATATTGTCCTAGTATTCCTGTCATCCTGTGACACCTGTCCAGCCCAGTCTGTGCCTTCCAAAACCACAGTACAATACAAACATGTATTTTCTGCACTCAGTAAGAGTGACACTTACTCAGTCCAAAAATATGGCTCTAAAACGTATGCTAAATGTTTTCAGGGGGAAGCAAGGCCACTCTGGTTTTTTAGTCCAGTACTGAAGAATGGTCTATGTTTTATAACCTCAGTAACTATGAGGTTGTCAATAGGGTAGGATATACAACTGCTAGATCTCATTGATAAGCCGAAGAACACAAACAGCTTTGCAAGAACTGTGATCACTGACCATCTGCTGAGGTACTGCCCCCTGAGGTCACTCACCCCTCTACTCAACAAAAAGCTCACAATCGAGGCTGTTCTCTGAGATCAGTGCTGCCATGTCTCTGCAGCACACAGGGCTAAGGAAGCTCAATAAACCTCGGCATGATGATGCAGAGGGACAACTCCACACATTACCAAATTTGGGGAAAATCTACTAAATGCCAGAAGATTGCCTAAAGTCTCCATCTCTTCCTTTCTTGTATGTATTTTGTTGTATGGTTCACTAAGAGGGAGAAAATAACTATATAGCTCTTTAAGTGACAGTTCCCTTAAGTCAGTTCCCTTGACTTATTTAATCCACTTCATGCCACTGCTTCTCAATGGGAACACTGGCAAAATAACGTGCTGCAGCCATGCTAATGATAAAATACAGTTATTTAATCAGAATGCTGTTCTAAAACACTCAGTGGAGAAAAAAAATGAGGAAGACAGATTCTAGAATGTACAGGGAAAACAGAAGAAAAATACTACAGAACACTAAAAAAATCTTTTACTTTCCCTTTTCTTTTATCTCATGATGAAGGAGGACCCATATGCAGCAAAACAACAAATAAAATCTGCAAAGTTCTTGTGTTCTTACTGAAGCTTGTTTTGCTTTTCCGGTTATTCATTTCTCTAGTGCCACCATAGTATTTACTGAGGTTTACAAACAAAAACAGTTGTAGATTGTACAGATTAATTGAAATAAACACATTTCCAACTATAAACTAGTTTTATCTACATCATTACTACACAGAAACTCTCACATTTGGTATTTACAAACTAGTGACAAATGGAACAGCTTTCATAATTTTAAACACATTTGTCTTTTTATAAATTCTTCCCCCTCATCATGAGAGACAGTTGTTCCTTGTTTCAGGAGTAGTTTTAGACACTGCTAAAAATTTATACAAACATCAGCATCACCTCTGTTCTGATATACTTGTTCTTAAAAAAACCAAAAACTTACAATTGACTCCATCTATCTCAGTAGAATATCAAGGGTTTGTCTGAAAATTGTTCCACACAGTAAAAGGCAAGAAAAAACCCCATTATATGAATCCTTATCAAAAACTAGGAGGAAGGCTATAAGACACTTCTGAGACACAGAATGATACTGTACCTTTGGGAACTACTTCTGACTTCGATTTTTCAGCATTAAAAAAAATAGTAGAATGGGACATAAGCATGTGATAGGAAATATATGTGCTAACATATTTACAAACAATTTGATGGGTGAGTGCCTTCAGATGGAATGGGTAGTAATATCTTTGAAATGGGTTTTCATGTCTCTACGAACATCAAATTGCAAGTTTGTTACAGAACCTAGACAGTTTGGCTCCTGAACTACAGCATAACAGACAAATGGGTCCACACAAAGTCTACTCCAGGACCCAGACAGCCTGAACTTCGGAACTTTGGGGTAAAATGACAGGCTCAAGCGGGCATATAGGGTAGGCAGTTTGGGAAAGCTGTACCTTCACAGTACCTCAGCCAATGGGGAAATGAAGAGGGAAATGTGTGCCCGGGAGTTTAAGATAAAGGGAGGCTGTGCCCTCTGAAATCACAAGGCAGAAATCCTCACAGGCATGTGCCCGAGGACTCTCCCCGTTATTTGAATAAAGTTGCAGGGCTCCTCTGTCTGCTTCATGGGCTTTTCGTAGTGTGATTTTCTGCACACATGAAATAGGTCGTAATTTGTTAAATTGGATTAAAATGCTATGAAAAATGTTAACTTTCAGCTCCTCCATCCCTTTCTTCTTGACCTTCTTACAGACTAGTTCTGAGATTTTGTGTGTTCAGTCTTCTGTATCAAGTCATGTAAATATCCTTAAGTTTCCCAGAGACTGTTTTTCCACTATGTATACACACTACACTGCATCAAAAGACTTCACAAGTGGAACTGTGTTTGGGCTTGTGGTCCTCTCTTAAGTCCTATTATCTCCTACACATCCTTCCTATCCTCTTCTTCCAGACTCTTACATAGTCCCTGTGCTTCTGCCTGTATTATTAATTTCTTCCGTGAGAAGGATACATGTATTTGGAGACCAAAGCTCAGGGTAGAGTTCTCTGGGTGACAGCTGCTGTGGTCAGCTCATATCTGACTTAAATTCAATCTGCCCATCACTCTCGGAGAGCCTTTTCAGAAGTGCCCTACCCAAAACCAGAAGATTTTGTAGCACTGCATTGGGCAACAATTAATTACCTACACAAGAGGAAGCATGCAAGTCAAACTCTGAAGCTCTTTACAGCTGAAATAATTGCTTTCAAACTCTGGGAATAGAGCTTTTGTTGCTCAATGCATTAGCAATCTAGAATTTAAAAACACCCAAAACAACAATTGCCCATCTCTAAAGCACGTGCAGAAATCTTTACATAATTCACATCAAAAAACATCTGTTCAAAAAACACTGTAAAGGCAGGTTAGCACCACAGCCAATGCTGAGCTAGGATAATCTAAAGCAAATGACTTATGAGGAGCAAATCTGATACAGAATAGATGGCCATAGCTACAGAGTGAATCATCTTCTCTCTCAACTCCTTCAGATCAGTTCAGTGCCAGTGTATATCCCTGACTCCTCCTGTGTTTATAAAGCACCTTTGCCTTCAAAATTCCTTGAACTTCTGATCTGTTTTTTTCCCCAGGTGTCTTTGTTTAAAAAAAGACAGGTGTCTTTTTTTATGGGAGGCAGAAGCCTCCCTTAAAATAGAAAATGTAACGCCTCTGCCACTGAATTATTACAATTTTGAAATTTTACAAGGCTCTCAGGCAAAGATATGGAAATAGGACTAACAGTTCTTTACTAGAAAAATTAAAATACAAATGCTGTAGTAGAAAAAAAAAACCTACTGACAGCATCAGCTTATGACCTGACCCCCTGTGGGTGAGGGTGCTGGTAGCAGTCCCATTAAATGGTGGCTGCAGTCCTCCTGGAGGGACAGCTGTGGTTCTGTTGAAGCAGTGATCCTGTAGAAGGGCGGAGTTCTCCTCTGAAGGTCCAGTGGTGGTATAGATGAGCCTGGTCTTCCTCTGAGAATCCAGTGGAAAAGGCTGCTTGGATGTTCCAAAGTTCAGATTATATCCAGGTAGGAATGCTTGGCTCCTCCCTCTGGGCAGAGCCTCTCACAATGGGATGATGTAACTTTATCAGTCTTGCAGTGAGACTCAATGGCCCATTAACAGCAGATATTTCCCAGAGGGAGGATTGGTTGTGGAAGAGATAAAGAAAAACCCCACACCTGGTTTTAACAGGTGGCCCAATTAACAGAAAATAACTGCCCCAGCTCTAACAGATGGCAAAAGAACACACACCCCAGCCACATCTTGTAACCCAAGGCACTCGGTGTCTACAAGAAAACCTATTTCTAAAACTGTTCGAACAATTACTCATTGACCACTGATAGTTCATAAATTGTTTCAGATACCTAGCAAAGGACAATACCATATTAGCTCCCTTCTTTTTAACATAAAGAAAAAATGTTTCGTGTTGCACAGAAGGAGATTTCCATTTTAAATACATTACTTTTTCTTACTTCTATGCATTTTCAATTAATAGAGAAGCCCAGCTAATCATCCTCAACAAAGGCACATTGTTGTGCATTTAAACCTGTGATTACCTGCTTAGTTTGCTCTCAGTTATGACTAAAAGGAAATGTTACAGGTAAAACACACAGCCTAAAGTTAAATAAATATAGACACAAAAAATAATGAGATGCATTCTTCTGCTGTAAAGTTACATTAACCAAGCCAAACTCCTTGAACAGAAATGCCATCAATTACTGACTTGGAGGGGCAGTCACCTGATTCCCCATCTCTCTTTAAAACACTGTGAATCTTTCTGAAATGCCATTTTTTATTATTATTATTTTTAAAGCAGAGGGAGCTAGAATTTGAAGCAAAATAAAGGGAGCCATTAACCTGAAGTGATATGACAGAGATGAGTTTAGGGTAGTAGCATTTCTCACAAATGAAGGGTAACCTGGCAAAAAATCTTTTCCTCTTTCCTACAGTTTCTAATTTGGTCAGAACAAGCCATAATCCATCCTTCACGGAAGACAGACTTAAAATAACATCTCTTGCTACTTTGTTGAATTTGGCACAGGAACTCTTTTACCCTTTGGGAATCATGGACACATTCCAGCAATGGAATGGAAAATATATTTTTAACTAACCTTTTTAAACTTATTATGAAGTTTAAAAATTGGTTCAGAAAAATCAACAATGCAACATTGAAGGTTTACTTATCATGACTTTTGATGAATATTTCAACATTGTAACTATAAGTCTTTAAAAAAACTCAAGGACAAATTTTCCTTTTACACCCCAGGGACTGCCAACTACATTCAGCTAAAATAACTCCTAAGTGCCTGTGCCCAGATGTGTCCTGCATGTTGATGACATTGTTAGCATCTGAAATTTCATTTTGATCTTTGGGAAGCAACAATGTGCATCTTTATTTTGCACCCTTCTTTATGATAGAAGACAGTTTATAGCTGCTGTTGCACTTCTACTGAGCCTGCAGTGGAAGAAAGGCAACAAAAGGTGCCAAAACATGAAAGGCCAAGGCAAAGAAAACAGAAAAAGTTGGAATGAAACCTGAAATCACTTGTGATTTCATTCTAAAGTAAACCACAGGCTCCTTAAAGTGGTATGTACCTCTAAACGGTTGGGGGGAAAATTCCTTACGTATAATACACATTAGGCCCAGTCATTCATAGTGTACCTTTAAAAGTGAGTTCTTTAGCCTACTTTGCATTCTGAAACCTCACATGCCAGCACTGCCTTTGCTATAGGCAGCCTACAGAAAGTTTTCAGGAATGCAATTTGTCTAGCACAAAATAAATAGAACAACAGAAACAAAACTGCATTTTTATAGCTCAGGTACACAAGAATATCCCAGGTTAAACCAGAAGGAGGAAAGGAATCTTGAAGAACATGCTGGATTCAAACTTTATTTATTCAATTTTCTATTTCATAGCAAATTTCAGCACTAAAAAGAAAAAAAAAAACACAACAAAACAAAACAAAAAAAACAGATCATGTTTCAGATACTTAAAGCTTGCAGTGAAGCAACACATAACCACTTATTCAATTATTTTGTAATTAGCCAGAGGTGCAATCATTTTCCCAAACAACATAACTCAGTTTTTCCTTACCTAGTAATTCTTCTGCCATATAATGTTATGCTTTTACTGCATCCAGCTTAGCTATATACTGGGAAAATCTGTGCTGCCATCCCCTAGCACCTCACTAAGAGCAGCACAAAAGGGAGGAGGAAAAGGGGAACAGGAGGAAAATATGAGAGACATCTACAGCTCTGTGTTCTGTACACATAGTAGAGAAGCAACATGCCTTGACCACTGTATTGCATGAAACTGCATGAAAACTGCCAGCCAAAATGGTTGTTGGGGAAAGAAGGGTTAAAAAGTGCTCTGCATTTTGCAAAGAGGGTCTTATCAAGTGGAAAGATCATTAATAGAGTCTTCTAGAAGGACAAAATGTTATTAGTTATTGGCATTACAGACATTAGAGCAAGGACATAGCTCTACTTAAAGCATATTCTGCAGAGAATTAATTACTTTTACAGCTGAAAGTTCATGGCAAATTCAGTAAGAATCAGTTTCTGCCAGCACAGAGCCTCTCAGAGAAAATATTGCTGCACTGTTGACATAGTAATTTGACAGAATCAGGGTAATTCAGTGTACTCCCCATCTTTTTCAAATTAATGGAGGACAATATAGTGTAACAACAAAAAGGAGAAAAGAGATTTTGTCCACAGTGATGACTGTTCTGTGATTCACAGAAATGTGTACTGTAGCCTGGCTGGTTGGGGTAATGGAAGCACGACGCACCTTTGTTAGGACCAACACAGGTTTTGTACTACCAGTCAAGCCTGGAAGAGGACTCTGAAGTTTATCCCACCCAAACAAGCTTAATATATATTTTTTTTTTGTACCAAGAGAGGGGAAAGCAGTTTTCTTTGCCTTACAGTAGGGCATACTGCAACTGGTCAGAGACAACGCATTTGGCATTAGCTCCTGGGTGGGGATAGATGCAGCAACACGTTTTACTCTCCTACCCTATGTTTTTAAAAACAAAATATTTTAGGGTGAAGGATTCCACCTCACCTCTGTTAATTCCTATACTGGAAAGAAAAAAAAAATTAACATCCTCTTTCAATGCATTTGAAAAGGAATGGGAAATGTCACATTAAAAGTAACAGAAGGTTTTCAAATAACTTCTCTTCACAAGTCACCAGCCTCACTCTTCCCCTACCACTTTCTTATTTATACTGACTGCTTGGAAAAGTCTCTGGTTTCCCTTAGAAAAACTAAGCTTTTAATATTTTATTTACTTGTTTTTAAATCAGCTACTTTCAGGTCCTTTTGCATCACACTATTCCTGCAACATATGTAGCTGTCCCTGTTTTCTGAGCATGGCCTGCAGAGATCAGCCGCGTGAAGCTGATTTCTTACCACCTCTTCCATCCCACCTTCCTCCACAATGGCCCTCCCAAGGGACAAGCAACACTCAGGTCACTTGCACAGTACATTTCTAATCTAGTTAGCTTTCCAAAAGTCACTCAGCCTTGCTGGACCAAGGCATATTTTTTTAGTATGAACAAAATAAATGTCAAATTGCATTAAAGCTCGTTTGTCAGACTACCGATTGACTTCTATGGGGGGTAAATGAAGAGGTCTGAATAACACCATCCATGCACTGCCTGAAGAAAGTGTGCAGATGTAGAGGAGAATCTATCCCCATTGTACTTTGGAGTATTTCCTTATCTTACCATTTTTCATTACAGTGGCTTCTAACAACACCAGTGAAAGATGCTCTTTTAATAAAACAACAGGAACAAAGGATTTTCAAAATTGCATTTCACTACCAAAGTATACTTGTTTCCAGAAGAAATTACACACACAGTCATACTCCCAAACTGTCTAAACAGAATTGTAGTAACATGGCTGAAGCCTGTCCTCCTCTAAATAAAATACAGCTGCACAGTTGCTCCATTACCAAAATCACAGGCAAGTATTTTCTGTAGGATCAAACCAAAGATATCCTCTTCAACCAGTAGAGAATTTTTAGAGTACTCTGTAACATCTGAATTGTTTAAGTATTTAAACTTTGCTATTTTGATTTATCAAGTGAATTACCACAGATCTACTAGATGACCTATGGGAAAAATCTCCTGTGCCTCTTCCATGACAGCTTTCTATGCAAGCCACATAATTAATGATGTTCAATATCAAAATAACCATCTTCAAGAGTTGAAGCTTTCATTTAAATATTCACAGCCTCAAGACTGCTTTAAGATAAATGGTTTTATATTAACAGTAAAGGAGTCATATTTACAAAGTCAGTAAGAATTCATAAGTTTTGCATTTTAATCACTCATAGCCACTGTATTTGATTTACTCCACAATTTCCATCAGAAAATGAAAAAGTTTTGAAGAATGACTCATTCTCAATGTAAATCTCTAGCAAGCCTCTGTCAGTCATGTTAGTCCTTTTACCAATGGTTTTTCCTGCCTTCTGACTGCAACGACACAACCAGTTTAATTACTTCATTACTTAATTACTTTTAACCTTAAAAGACTGCAAATATATGGAAAGTTAAACTAATACACATCAATTCCCCATGGAATAAAATAAACCAATATAAACATGAGTATAACTTGCAAATTCCCTACCTAGACACTTTTACAAAGACAAAAAGAAAACCCAGTAAAAATCTGTAGGGGTCTGGAATGCTTCTACCAAAGCATATATATCTACAAACATAAGAGGGAAATAAAATTCCATAATTCTAATACAATATTTCCTTGGCACAAATTGTACATTCCCTTGGCTGTATTACAATAACAACCTCTGGGAAGCTACTCTTCCAAAAATGATAGCTTAAAAAGAAGTTTCAGTGCTGGACATCTGTTGGGAAGACTAAGCGCCTTGCAGTTTTGCTGGCAAGTTTTTTTTTTTACTTACATATTTATTAATTTCCAGTTTTCAGCAGTTCATTGCACATTTGTTCAACTACAGGGAAAGAACTGTTTAGTTTACAGCACACTTTTATATGCAAATTATATTCAGTAGAGTCTCTACTCATCATAAGTGTCAAAAGGAGAAAAGGTGTGACAGATTTAAGGCTTGAAATTTTTTCATAAACTTTGAAGGAACACTGAAATTACAAAGCACACTGAGCTCACTGTAAAGCATTTTCTCTAAGCAGGTGCCAAATGAAGTATATTAAAGCATTTTTTCTTCTAAACATACTGTGAGACTTTATGATCCATTTTCTATTTCTAAATATTTGAGGTAATTAGGAAAGTCCTGTCTTCAGCGTGGAGTCAAACTTACTGTTTGCTTAGTTCCCCCTGAACTTAGGTTTGTTTCTACTCTGTGAGAATATTTCCATTACATTTAGTAACACTGGAGACAAAGCAAGTTTTCAACCCCAAACAAATCAAAATTCAGAAAACTCAGAGTTCAAAATGAAGCGATTTTACTGCCAATAGGAGGGGGAAAAGTCTTAACAAATCAGCCAGTTGTTGCACTAACAACATCAAATAAAGAAATTGTAGAGCTTATCCTACCCTTTATCAATAATGCATGGCTGCACACAGACAATTTATAGCTGTTTTCCATCACTGGTATTGTGCAGTACTAAATTAAGTTGACAAAATTCAAGGACAGTCCACCCACACAGCTAATGTGAGCCAGCCAGGCCACTTTGAATAAACATTCTAAAGGCATAAAGTGAGTTTTATTAGCATGCTGAGACACAGTTCCTAGTGGACAAAGCATCTCCTTTGAAAAAGTAGAAGTACCTTTAGCAGAAAGAAGGATGAGTTACTCTTGTGCCTTACATCAGGAACAACAAAAGGGGAAACAGCAAAAGGGGAAATAAAAATATATAGGTAACAGCTCAAAACCCTGAACTTGTTAAGATTAAAATATGAAACAAGAGACTTTACTTTCTATACTAGCAACTCTTTGTCATTCTCAGAAAATCCTGAGAGTTGCTGAATTGGTGTCAGATTCTGACAGCAAAAGCACTAAAATCCAAAGATGTTTTGGTGGGATTTTTTTTAATGTTTAGGTTGCTTCAAAGATTAATAGACTTCTTCTTATCCTTCACAAGTCTTATAAATCAGAAAAGCACACAAGTCTTTTGTCAATATAAAGAACTAGTTACTGTTCTGAAATAGCTCAGCAGCATTTATTGTGCCAGTAAAAAAGTGAGGAGTGGGGTCGCTTCTAGAGACCAAATTCACAAAAATATGATATGGCACAAGTTGGTTGCTCTTGGTCAGTAGCACCACTTCCAACCACAGTGGTCCCAGCACCTGAATGCCAGAAATGCAAGAAAGCATCAAGGAACTTGGAGCACATGTGCTGGCTACCAGCAGCATAGGATGCAGACAGAAGATCTGCACATCCAACAGTTTCACCTGGACTCTGCTCCAGCAGTGACCAACACACAGGTGGGGCCTCCACCTGAGCCCTCCTCAGCTTGGTTTCAGACTTGGAGTCAGGTGCAACCAGCCACAGGATGGATGGCAGCACCACCAGGAGGTTGGTTTGGGCCACACTGCAGACTCCTACTGCTGTCTCTTTTACAGTCAGGCTGCACAGCTGGCTTCCCTCTAGACATTGGCAAGCACAAGGTGACATTGTGACAACCTTTTGACACCCAGAGCATCACTCCAGGTGGGACCCTCCAGGTCTCCCTGGCAACTGGCATGACAAGATGACACTGAAAAAATCTGTCTGTACAATGTGAGATGGTGGAAGCTGTAACACAGCATGGCTGGGCAGCTTGATGGCCTTGTGGTATATTTAAGCACAACCACAAGTAAGGGGAGGAAGGATGAAAGAGCCAGAGCTTAAGCCAAAACTGTTTTAAGTTAGTCAAGTGGAAATACCTAGTCAAATAAAAAAAGTGACTATATTTAATTTTGCAGGTGTTGAGAGAAGAAAATCAACTCTTTTCAGTGGTATTTGGATTTGAGCAAAGCTTAACTGCACTTACAATACACATACTTTCTCAAAAATCATATCTCACTCGCACATGAAAATATATCAGGGACCTCTGAAGCCAACTAATCAGTGTGTAAAACTCCCATTTAACTGGTCCAGCAGGCACAGAAAACTCAGAAAGGCTAGATAAAAAGAATAAGATAAACAGAAGATAACCAGAAGTGTAAAAAAACTACAGCTTAAGGATCAGCTAATCAAGGTGATTGTTGACAATTTGTATTTCAACCAGTCTGTATTTTCATCTGTCAGAAGTTAAGGACTTTCTTCACAAGGTTAGTTGCTGTTTTGAATTTCTTCCCTCTTAAATAGGCTGAGTTTCTGCTGTGAAAAGTGAAAATGCTGTTGTAAGTCTGATGATATTGAGTAAACCCTTTCTTTTTACTAAAATCAAAGCTAAATTAAGGCTACAGGACACAACTCTAAGAAACCCCAGGCAATCCCAATGAAGCAACCATGGTTTTATAAGTGGAAATTAATTTTAATAAGTCTGTTGCTCATCTAACATTGCCAAAGTCTGTGATCCAATTAGAAGTGCAGTGCTTTAATCATCTGCACAGGGATCACATTCACTGAAGTTCAGAAACAGACAAAATGCTCTTGGGCCCTTCTCCATGGAGTATATAACACCAGTGAGATGCTGGCTTTGTAACACAGGGGCAAAAAGCACTGAGGTGTTCACATTAATATTTCAAGGTCTCAGTATTGGTACAAATGCAAAATGCCTTGAGCACAATGAAATGTTGTGTTACATGCCATCATACCATACCCAGTTTTCAAATATTGTGCTTTGCAGAGAGAAATTAACACCACTTCTCCCAAGACTTGCTAAATTAGTAAACCTGCCTTGTGTGCTGACATTTAATTGGTAGGACATCTTTCAGCTGATGGCTACTGCCAGTAATGCTTGTACTGCCCTGCCCTCTAAGTGCCCAGAGCTACTGATGCAACAGGACAGCTCACCACGCCACTCCGTGTAGGGACAAGCAAAGATACATATAAATGTATGTGTAACTTGGAGGGTGCCTAAATTCAGAGTGCCTGAAAAGGAAATATCTTCATCCTGCTCCTCTCCATATGCACAGCCTTGTGACAAGAGCTGGCACTGCCCACTTCTCAGTGATGGTACCTGGTGCTCCTGTGCTTGCCGAGGCAGTCAGCAATCGTTCCCTACTGTCAGCTCCCTGAGAGTCCATACAAGTCTGCTCTGTATTTTCCAGCCTTTATGCAATCATACTCTTCCTCTCTCTCTGCATGGGCTTCATTACAGCACCATCCACTCAATTCCCACCCTGTACCTCGCAGGGCCACCCACTTCACCCCTCTGGACACTCAGGCTGTGACTGCACTACATTACTGGCACATGCTGCAGCACATTGGCAAGGCTGGGATCTGCCAAGGCAACCTGAGAGCCCCTCTGGGCATATATACACAGATTGCCTTCACTTAGAAACCCATCCTTGGCTGAGGGTGTCCACTTTTAAAGCCAGGACATGGCTGCAGCACACAGCCACGCAGGAACTGCAACCAGCCTAGTTATAGCAACAGTACGTTGCCTTATTTTGCCTGTTCTAAGCATTTCTTCTTCTCTATCAAAACACTTTTGTACCACCAGAAAATATAAAATCCATGTACTTCCTGGTAAAAGAATAATCTCCAGAAGAACAAGAGCCTGGGTACACACAAGGAAAGAACAAACATCCTCCAAGGAGGAGCAGACACTGCCCTATGAGCAAGAGCCCAGGGCAAATCCAAAATGTGCTGGTATAAGGCCTGCAAACAAAGTGCACATAGGCTTCCCCATCATCGTAGCTTGTCTAGTGCATAGCCCTTTGCCCCCTTTCTGAAGTGCTTTTACATAACAGAGCCAGACAGAGTCAGTGCAGTCTGGGTGTTTCCATCTACATACACACACCCCTTGACACCTAAATGGCAAGTTCATGCAGTAATGAAAAATGGCAGGAGATCTGCTTTTCCACACTGACTGAGTTTCAAAATGTGAGGAAAACCAGCTGGTGTCCTCATGTCTTTGGAATCACTAGATTCAGGGGCCCTTTACCTGCCCCATAAGCTGGCAGCAATTCAAGTCCACATCCGTAAGCACCAGATTTACTCCACAGTCAAAAGCGAAACAAGCTCTCCAGACTGAAAAGCCAAACAAGCTGTCTCTACTGCTTCTATATGCTCCAATTAAAGCTGCAAAAGCAGCAGAAGAAAAGCAATTAGCCATCCCAGGTACTCACAGCCGTCAATAGACTAAATCCTTCCTCTTCAGAAGAGAAATTCAGTTTTAGGTGTGTCTTACCTCTCATCCATCTCTGCAGTGTATTGCAGTGCATGTAATAAGGTGGGCTGGCAGTGACACTAAGTGTAAATAAAACCAGGACGCAGCTACTACTTCAAACAGCAGCTGTCAAACCTGAGGCAATTCAGGAGTCAGTAGCGAAGAGCCTTTACACAGCCTTTACTTATCTGGGTTTCCTTTTTTAGAGATTTCATTCAGACCATCCCTTTGGTGCTGCTCTGAACCTGATCTTCGCACAGAAAAAGAGAAAAAAAAATCTATATAGCCCTGTCCTACTGGGGTACGTACACGCAGTCACTGGTCACCATAACAACTCTGCAGCAATAAGGGGCTGTGCTACTCACTGGGCACAGCATATCCGTGGTACTGACTGTCAGTCTGGTCTGTGGCTTGTTTGCCACGCTGCCGAGAAAATGCAGCAGCACTACAGTGGTGACAATGCAGCCATGGTTCCAAAACATGCACAGAAAACACAGGTAATTAGTGAAAGATCACAGCAGCAACTCTAGTCAAAGCAGAATAGTCAGTTTTCTAGCTACAGTCATGTTTAGCTTCATAGCCTTATTTTTCCTGGTGGTGAATTGATCTCTGCACGGTATTCTACAGAGACTGAAGACTACTACTACTAAATCATTCTAATACATAGATAGAAGAACTAAGGTGTGCAAATGGAAATATATACAAGCAATTAAGAGTCCAGAATTAGTGATTTAGGAAAAGAAAAGAAATCGTTCCTTCATGGATATTTATTGAAATTGCATGGATTTAGTCTTACTGAAGTCAGTGAATTTGCTTATAAACAACAAATACCAACACCTGGGTCCAATACAAGACCTTAGGTTCATGTAGTTTTGTGCTGATTTTAGCTAGGGTGGAGTTTATTTTCCTCACAATAGCTGATAAAAACCTTTAGGTTTGTGCTGGTAACAGGATTGATAACACAAGGATATTTTAAGTTACCGCTGAGCTCATGCATAGTGACAAGGCCTTTTTTGCTCCTCATACCATGCCACCAGCAAGGAGGATGGGGGTGCACAAGGAATTGTGAGCAGCCAGGAACACAGCCAGGACAAATGACCCCAGAAGACCAAAGGGATATTCCAGACCATATGGCATCAAGGAAGAGGGAACATTTGGAGTGATAATGTTTGTCTTCCCAAGTCACCTTTATGCGTGAGGGGCCTGGCTTTCCTGGGATGACTGAACACCTGCCAGTATATGGGAAGTGGTGACTTAATTCCTTGTTTTGCTTTGTTTCTGTGCATGGCTCTTGCTTTCCATATTAAACTATCTTTGTCTCAATGCACAAGTTTTTCACTTTTACTCTTCTGATTCTCTGCCCCCATCCCACTGGTGAGTGAGCAAGTGGCTGCATTGGGCTAAAAGACAATGGGTTGGTTAGAGACCAAGAGTGGAGCTAGGATAGTTTGTGGAAAAACATCTGTCTTCTTCCCTCTGCCCTGACAAAAGAAATAACATCTTACCTTAAAAGACTGTAAGAGAAGTGCCAGTCTCTTTCCTTTAAGCCTTTTTAAACATCAGAATAATGCCGCAGATACACCTAATTCAATGTGTGAGCATTTGACACCACATTCAGGAACCTGAGACTCATCCTACAAGAACAGAAATAAAAAGCACCAATTAGTTCATATGTTGTTCAATATATCTTATGCTTAAAACTGCTGATGTCTGGTAGAGCCACGTTGCTGAACAATGAAGAAATTACCACAGAAATTAAAGTCTAAGTTATTTTTTGTTTCCAAGGTGAAATGCTCAAGCACATTTTGGCTACCACACTGTGAGGAGAAAGCATACATCCTGGAATAGCTGTGTCACCCTGCCCTGCCTTCCCAATTTAAATCTTTGTTCAAACATTAGTCTGTGTGAAAACACAGAAACAAAGCTCCAGGCACATCAGGATACACCAGCCATACCAGTTACAGAAACATAGCAGTAGATGTTAGTAAACTGGATTAGTTTGAACTGGGAAATGCATCAGAAGTCCATGTGAGTAAGTATTGGCACATTATAAACTAGGATCTTAATATATGTGGAAGACACTTGGAGGTACTGCTATATAAACTACAGGGAAAGGAGAAACATTTACAGAGGGACTTGGTTCATTCCTCTGGATAGGCTTTTCACAGAATTCTCATCTTGCAAGCACTCAACCTACACTGAGTGGAGCTGCAGGAGAGTTAATGCCTGCACCACTGCAGCACATAAGGCAGCTCTCTTCCTCCACAATTCAGCAAAGATATTCCACCATTAAGGCTTAGATACTTGTTTTTCAGCTCCCACCCATTTGGTGTGTTTAATCCTCCAAATGAGCAAACTTCCCAAAACTAGAGGCACATCCACACACACAGGACAGGGCTCCTTGCACTGAGATACCCTCAGGGCCACTCACAAGCACTGCCCAAGGCAGCTGCACCTTGAGGCGGTGCCAATCATTTGACAGCTATGCAGTGATGGCCCACCAGAAAAACTTATCTATAGCATGGTTACCCAAGATTATTTTCAGATAAAAGACACTTCTTATCATCCAAATTGTTAAGTACTTCCCCAAAGCATTGGTACAAACATAACTCTGTCCCAGTTTGTAAAACTACAGAAATAGGGGCTTAATGGAGTGTAAGCAAATCATACCAGGTAAAAAATTACAGTTTTTATTATAAATTAATAAAAAAATCTACCATTAAAAGCATGTCACAGGCCAATGTGCCTATATAGATAAATATCTTGTTCTAATCCTGCACTGTTTACAAATCCTTAAAAAAGCCTCGTAAGGGTTAATTAGCTTCATAAACTTAATGAAGGGAAACTGCTTCGTGAAGGGAAACTGCAAAAGTCCATGGCTTTGGGAGGAGTGGAGGAGGGAAAATAAGTTAGACACCTACATTTGTTAAAAAAACAGAAATTCAAAAGATCCAAGCAATTTCTTCACCCCTCCTCTAACAATTTCTCAATATGTTTACTTTTAATTTTAGCTATTTCTATAAAATGTGAATGTTTTATACAGCAAGTTATGTATTCATGTTACCTTAAAAAATGCCTTTCTTATAATGGGGGTATATTCTAAGCAGATTACAAACATCTCCATTTACATAATAATAAAGACTGCAATTGCATGCAGAAACTTGAGATTATGGGAAACAAATCATATCCTTGGAGTTCCATATTCACAGATTATAGGAAGTACCACAATCATTGCTTTTCTTTATAACCTCCTCTACTATACTTCTGTATAAAGCAGTACAGCACATTTCAGGCATTCAGTCTGGAAAGTCATAGTTATACACAGTCACACACCCCGGGCCACTATTCAAGGACACAAAAACATGACTTTCAAACCCCTGCTGCCATGCGTCCCTATACCATGGAGTCAAGATCATTCAGGTGTTTCTCATGAGTTATTTTTTTTCCAGCAGATGTCACATTCTGCTCACTGTCCCACAGCTAGCATAAACTCCTTACCAGATACTCTGTGTAATTTAGCTGAAGAGAGTTTATGCCCACACCTGTTCCAAATCAGCTTAAAAACACAGTAACTGTTCAACTCCAAATGCTAGAACCAGGACATAGCTTGAGCCCCAAGATGAACAAGTAACAATGTTGGGGGAATTCTTCCTTTTTGCCAAAGAGGGCTGATCAAAAGTCAGAAATCCTTTGGGAGCCAAGACTTATCATGTACCTGAGTGTTTTCCACACCAGATGAATGCTTCTGTTTCACTTTTTACCCCAAACAAATCACAGCATGCATGTGTACACAATCATCTGACTCCTACACATCCAAGCATGACCAAAAATAAAAACAGTACACTGTATACCCATTTTTTCCCTTAAGGGGAGAACAAACCACACCTAACAGGTATTAATAAAACCACCAAACATCAGAAAACATTCTATTACAATGGGTATTTAAAATAGCATATGTAACACTAAGCAAAATTTTAATCTGTAGAAAATGGATGTATGTATCTCACATAAAGTAATTGTTCTAAACTGCCCCACCAATGGCAATCTCATATTATTTCCAGCCAGAAAATTTACTCAGTGATTAGCATAACTGAGTATTAGGCACAAGGAAAGAAAAGTAGAAATGAAAACAAACATGGTCAAACAGTTAAGCGGAGATGTTGAATATACAATGGGAGTGCATTTATCAATAAAGTTGTAATTTTTACATAAAGTTTTAACCTTCAAAATATGTTAATTTAAGCTAAACTTGCTATGCAACAGATAGTCCTGAAAGTCCCAAAGACAGGGTGTCAATTTTTAACAAAAGGCGCACATGTTTCACAGTGTACTTCACTAGCCTGACAAGTCACCAGATGGGTAATACGTGTGTTCCATCTTCCCTCCTTTTCCACTCTAGCACTGTTGAACACCTCCGCCCACACGCTCCTCCAACGCACACACTTCCCTCTAGCAGCCTGATTCACTTATCTAAAGAGGAATTTATGCTGGCCTGAAAAAACACCAGCCCCCTCAACGGCAAGGACATGCCTAGATTGCTGACTGAGATATGCCTCAGATATGGCATATCTCAATAATCCAACAAGCAATGTGAAGTGAACCAGAGATGTCCTGTGTAGCACCAGAGGGGTAGTCACATTCTTGGTGTGAAGGAGACTTTTTTTAAAAATAAATTTGAATGTAACATATTCAGTGGTGAAGTCACTATTTCCTGGTGAACATGTTTTACATTTTCGGGCAGGAAAGCCTTTAAGTAGTCAAAAGCACTATTCAGTCTTGATACATTTCACTGACATAAGTTCTCATAATTACTGAAGGAAATAACTAAGGCTGTGTCTGGATGGCACAGACATGCTAATTACCGCTTCAGAGACACTAATTAAGCCAGGCAGGGCACCACAGTAACATGACTGCTCTTTCTTGGGAATCTCCCAATGTTGATGTATTGCCATTTGGATACCCACCTCGCACCCCAAGCAGTCTTTTTCACATGTAAGAGTCTTACACCAAAGAGGAGCCCTCCATAGAGAGGAGTTTCCTGTCAGAAGCTGCGTGTTTTATTGAAATCTACCACCTCGGCACACAATACTGAGCTCTACACTGCACCAGTTCTTGAAAAACAGTAAAATAATCGACAAGCAATTACTGAGCATTCTCGGCTGCTAGGAGGAGGAATGTGAGAGGGTACACCTGCAGACAATATCCTGGGCTTCAGAAGAAAAGGTTCAGGTCAGCATCTCAGAGGAGCTATGTGTAATGATAATGGTGATTGTCTGACAATCAGCTGCGACAATTCACACCACATTTTAACAGACACATTTAAAACAGACCAAGGAAAAGCTCTCTAGCACTAGTGTAAATGTTCTCCATTTAGTTAGCTCCAAGTAGAGGTTAGCAGGGTAGAAGTTAAATTGTTGCCAAAGCGACCTTTTTTTCAACTTTCTGGTGATAAAACAAGTCCTGGGCTAAAGCCAGAACACTTTATCTAGTGTACCTGATGCCACCTCTTGGTACCAAGACATGCTCTTCACGTACTTCAAATGGACTTTGACCTTCTTTTGAATTGATAAAACACATACAATAAGAAATAATGTACCCAGCAGTAGCTTAAACCACCTGTCCCAACAGGAACTGTTTTTTTGAGCAGCCAGAGACCAATAGGGAAGGGGAACACCTGATACACAATATAACCTGCAGAAGAACACAGCCTCATACCTGTCCACAATAAAGAATGAAAGACACAGAGGGGTCATTCCCTGTCGTGCAAACAAACCATACTCAGAGACGTGCTTTACTGCCATGCAGAACAGACAATTTCAGATACTGAAGAGCCCCAATCTAGTCCCCTCTTTCTTCTCCCCACAAATATATACTTTAAAATGAGTAATTTCCGAGACAATCCTGTTCTTATGGCCTCTTTCAACAGACAGAGACCTTCTGCAGAACACAGTCCCAAGAATTCAGGATTTACTTAAGTGAGAAGGCTCACGTTGCAGGTAAATGGCATACACCAGCTCACCTAGAAGCTGGCAGGCAAGGCTGGCTTCTCACGTGTCTGTCAATTCTGCAGAGGTCACAGCACAAGGAAAGACAGCTTCACCTTGGGTTTGTACCATAGTGTTCAGAAGTTGGTGACTGGTTTCAGCACACAGGCTGTTTACTGTAGCAAAAGCACAGGGACAACTGTCTAACAGAGCGCATTGCCTTGAGACAGAGAGAAATCACATAGATTAAACAATATCAAGAGTCCTTGAGATTTTCATGCTCTCAGCAGAGAGGACAAATACTCAAATAAGTCTGCAGAGACTAATAAAACACTATAAAAAGCATAACAATTCACTTATGAGCAATTAAATTGCATTTGATTTAAATAGATATTAAAGTAGCAGTTTTCACACTTACAAATACTTCAGCTCATGAAAAACAGAAAGGTGCCCTAGAAGACACATTTGCTACCCAACCCATTTTAAAAATATTCACAAATGTTGTTAAAACATATGGTGTACATCTGAGTTTAACACTAATAAAAGGCTCTCTCCTTCAAAATATATTTTTTTTACCCACAGGCTGATTGTGAATTGTACACAGTAAAAGTGGCATAAGTCTCCAAACAACAACTACTAGTCAAGGTGGTGACAAAACCCAGCAAGCCAAACAAACGTGTGCAGAATCTTAATAGCTTTAGCTGCCAGGTCAGGCGAAGTTAACTCAGCATTCAGCGGACACTCAGAGGTCAGATACATGTCCCACTCCCTCCTCCAGAACCTTCCCTACAGAAACTGTGAAGCTCATGCAGGGCTTTGTGAGAGGAAACCTTTGCTTGGTAGGACAAAATACCATGACACAACCACCACTGCAATGGAGAGCTTCAGCTGGCAGACAGAGATCTGAGTCTTAACCAGAAACGGGCAAAGGAACAGGACGAACAACAACCAAGGCTGCTGCCAGAGATAACGCCTCACTGACAGTGCTAGAATTCACTCAGGACTTTCTTATCTCCCATCTGCAGGGAGATATATATAGGGATTCACACCCAGTGACTGAGGACATAAAATCATTAACACACCCAAGTTTTGTTTGTGAAGATTTTTTTTCCACACATGCCCATGAGCATGCAGATGTAATTCTTTGCTCTCTGACTGCAAAACTAAGCTACTAAATCTTAGCCCAGATTTAAAAACATAATGAATTTTCTATGGCTCCTAAGCAGGATGTGTTTTACAAGGCCAGCTTAGATGGGATACTTGACATTAGGCAAGGAATGGAGGGAGAAGAGGGTGTCACAACAGAAGCACTGGTGTGAAGTTAGGTAAAAGTGGTTCAAGAAAGAAGGAAAACTGGAAAGACCTTCAGCTACCTATGTTCTCCTTTTTAACTTTCCTTCATACACCAATTATATCCTGTATTGTATCTCTTATCCAGTTATACCCTTTGCTTATTTACATCACTGAATAATAGATTACTGCTGATAAGCAACAATAGCTATGATGAATCTGCTTGCTTCCTTAAGGCAAGCAGAGATTAGGAAAGGGCACAAAAGTATTTCTTTTGTTTTGCAATCAAAAGTAACTGCAGAGGTGGGAATGAAACTGAAAGGGATCATAAAACACTATCCTGCTTGCCTTGTTCCCAGGTGAGACACATGATGCTCCTGAGGAGAGCCACTTGCTTACTCCTCTGATCCCATCTCAGCTGGGCAAGGAGAGGAAGGGAGGGAAAGGGGCCTGGAAACTTTTAAAAGGCAGAAGATTTCATTAGATAGCTTATCCTTTAAAATTCAGTTAAAAATACAGAATATTATCTCCAGGAGCAGCAGATCTGAAACACTAATTACTCCCAAAAATGTTTAGTCGATAGATTTCAAGTGACAAAAGCAAATAGCTGTAAAAATTCCTCTTCGTGCTCTTTTCCCATCCTCACAGAATATGAAAACATTCCCCAAATGTCAATCATCACTATATATCTTCCTGGGTGTAACACAGCTATAGCTAAAAATAGGCAGCTAGAAACATGCCAAGAACCTGAATCTTAGGGAATTCCTGTCCCTCAAATATCCATCTCCATATCTAAGCCTAAAGGCTGAAGCTCCTCTTACTTAGAGACAGGCAACATCCTGAGACTTTTGAGTCAGAATGAAAATCGACAACAAAGCTCACATCTTCCTCTGGTACCAAGTCAAAACCTGGACCAGGTTATTCCTTTGCAGCTTGGGCTTTCCATATGAAAGTTACCTAGCTGTCTTTAGGGATTGTCAAGCGGATCTTATGACCATTTTCCTAGTGATATTCTAAAGTTTGTATTCCTAAAGGATGGGAATTTTGGAAGGGCTGTGGTGGACTAGTGTTCAAAATCCAGCACTGTTTGGGAATGATCCTCAACACTCTCCACACGCTCCTGGTAACAGCTCTATGGAAGTTATGACACTGATCCAAGATGAGAAAAAAACCTCCATCATATTTTCAGCCTAAAGTTCTGAAAAAAAATATGAATTTATGAACCCCAGGCTGCATAGTGCTATTGGATGGCACACTCCTCACTGCAGCAGACTGCAATGAAAAGAGTCCTCAAAAGTCATGTATCACACAGGGCCATTGTCATGGCAATACTGCTTCCCTTGTAAAAAAAAAAAAAAAACAAAAAAAAAAAAAACCAGATATGTCAGTTGTCTCATCATGTCTCGTTCTCAATCAATTGTTTGAAGAACAGCTAAAAATAAGGTCATTTTGAATTCACCTCCTGTGAAGCAAACTAATCCAGAATAACTCCTGTATGTTCCTATGCCTTCAATAGTACTGTGTTCTAGATAAAAGAGTAAACCAGATATTTTAGATGAGAGATGGTGAACAAAAAAAGCACTTCAAATGAGTCAATAACCAGGAAAATTAAATAACCAAGTATATGGCCTCCAAGTAAAAGGACAGATTATTCCCCAGAGTTCTACCATCATCTCTCAACAGAACAGCTTTCCCCTATTAAACTTCAAACCCAATCGTGGTAAGACCTTTGTCCCTAGGAAACAAAGCAGCTTGTCCTAGAAAAAGGAAGACAAGGGGAGGAGAAGCAGGACAGGTAGTGGTGGTCAGGATGTTCTTCTCTTATGAAATTTACCATAGCTTACATATTCATCAATGGCATTGATTTGGAACTCTACTAAAGGCAGCATACACAAATGGCAGTATTTTTGGAATCGTAAAAATGGTTTGGCTGCCATGGGCAAGACCCCCTTTGACTAGACCATCTTGCTCCAAGCTCTAATTAGCCTGGCCCGGAACATTTCCAGGGATGGGACATCCACAACTTTTCTGGGCAATCTGTTCCAATGTCTTACAGCCCCCTCAGTAAAGAATTTTTTCCTAATATCTAGTCTAAACCTACCTTCTTTCAATTTTAATTCATTCCCCCCTGTCCTGTTGGTACACGCTCTTGTAAAAAAATCCCACTTCATCTTTCTTGCAGGCTCCCTTCAGATACTGAAAGGCAGCAATTAGGTCACCTAAAGTCTTCTCTTTTCCAAGCTGAACAATCCCAATTCTTTCAGCTTTTCCTCACAGGACAGGTGCTCCATTACTCTAACCACCTTAGTGTCCCTCCTCTGCACTCACTCCAAAATCTCCATGTCCTTCCTGTGCTGGGACCCCAGAGCTGATACAGCACTGCAGGTGGGCTCTCAGCAGAGCAGAGCGGCAGAATCCCCTCCCTGCCCTGCTGCCCACACTGCTCTGGATGCAGCCCAGGACACGTGTGGCTGTCTGGGCTGGGAGTGCCCATGGCTGGGTCAGGTCCAGCCTCTTAACCACTAATATTCCTGTCCTTTCTGCCAAAAAGTAAGTTGTGAGACTCTCCTTGCAGTATTAATTCTCTCTCTCTCTCCATACAGAACATACATACAGAACACCACTGCCCCTCTCCAAAACCTTAAACACTGTATTTTCATGCTCTAGCTCACAGACATTAAGGTTGCAGTCTAACAACAATCTTTCAAAGTAGATTGTGGATAACATGCATATGCACAGTGTGATTGTCACTGTATGTTTCTCTTGAACTGCTAAAAAATGTCACCTACATGCAAAAGTTCCATCTACCCACACAGTGCATGAAACATGAAGGTCACTAAGCAATGTGAACCTCAACCAATTCTGCCTGAACAGTTGTGGGCTCCCATTGGTGAGAGCAGCCAGCAAAAGGCCGAGGAGACAGTGCACAGAATGGAAATGCAGATGAAAAAGTCAGCACCAACTTTGCAACGCTGCTGTATCATCTCAGCGTGCTTGCAGGTACTCCGGGTCACCATGGATGAAAAATCACCAATTTAATTGTTGTCCCACCACTGCTTCTGCCAAGCAGAATTTGACTTGTGAGGGACTGTCTGGGTTGCTGCAGCAGTTTGCAAACAGTTTCTGCATCATAAAGAGACACGGACCAGGCACACACACACTTTAATACCCCTTCGACATTAAGTACTGCTATTCAAAAACAAATCACCATTTCAAGCCACAAGTACTCTCCCATTTAGATATATTTTAAATAATCCATTAGACTGTAAATTCAAAACCCACCCAGTGACACAAACCTGATCCAATTTCACTATTTCCTGAAAAAGCAAAAAAAAAAACGTATTAAAAACTTACAGGGCTGTTAGTCCTCCGTTTCTCTCTGGCACACAGTACATTATTTAACTGCAATGCCTGAAACAGTAACTTGACCTCTCTGGGAAGGTGGGCGGTATTATTCAAGCTGAAACATTAGAAACATGCGTAATTACTCTGGGTATTCGCCACACATTCTTTCAGCCGTAAATCAATATGAATGGAAAAGTCACACTGACACTCCAGGCTTAGATCATATCCCAACCATCAATTATGAAAATTTTTCATGAGGTCTCAGGAGAGCAAAATTTCTTAGGGCCAGAGAAATTTTCTCTAGACTTAACTGTGCATATGTTGCCAAGATAAAATATCAGGGCTGCCAAATCAAAGCCAAGACTTCAGCGGGCTAAACCGTAAATTGTGAGCTTTCATCCTCACCACTGACAATACTGTAATTTTGTTTTCCTTTAACCCCACAAACCCATTGCATCCATTCATATTCATGTGGCACTTCTAAGGATGCCTGCTAAGCACCAACCACATCCCATCATTCATCATCCACCTGTCCCTGCAGGGTGCTGCTTCACACACCTGTGTATTGCCTGCCTGCTCCTCAGCAAGCCCAAGGACCTCTGTCAGAACCAATCCATAGGGCTGGGTGGGATAAAACCCACTGGAAGGTAAACAGGCAGGTGAAGCACAAAGAAAAGAGACCATGCTTGCTTCTAACCCCAGAGGCATCCACTCCTTGCATCATGGCTGCCTATGGCAGCTCCTTATCCTTATGGCAGTTCCCCCTTCACACCAAGCATACCGAGTGTCCTCTCTATACAGCCTTGTCTTCCCTTCAGGGACACAGCAGCAATCACCTTTCAAGTTTTGGGTGGCAGAACTACTGCAGAGAAAAATGAAATACTACAAACCGATATTCACAGCTGGAGCTGTGACATATACAACATTTTCAGCACTTTTAAGGTTTTTGGTACTTTTTAAGGCTAACAACACAACATGCAATTTTTTTGAAGAGGGAGAAAATGCTGTTCACAAGACAGAAGAACTGCACACACATGTCAAATAAAAGTCTTCTCTAGCTAAGTTCTCATACTCCTGAAAATCTAGACCTAGCCGCACTCCTGACCAAGTGACATGCAGCAATATCTATAGCTATTCTGAACCCAATTGCCCCTGAATTATTTTGATACCAACACCTACATGTTGCTGTTCTGGGCAACTGACCTATTCCTTGCCTACAAGAACTTCAGTGTTCTTGATTCAGCCCATTTAGCTCCTGACGCTTGGCACAAATATATGTGAAATACAAGGTATTTGTTTCAGCTAATTCCCCAGGCATTAGGGACAATGCATGCATCGGGAACACTGTTTCAGCAATGATACATGAATAATTCTGGAATCATTCTTCTGTTTTGTTTTGCAAGCAGTCCAGCTCCCTGTGTCTTGTTCATCCTCCCTGCTCTTGTTCATTATAATATACTTCCAAAACTCTGGAAACCATAGCAATGCACACAGTGAAGCACCTCTTGATATTTTAAGTCAGATTTTATAGTACCAAAATTGTGTATGCAGAATATCCATGTATATCAGGGAATACAAGTTGCCACAGCAACCTCAGAAAGTAAAATTTCAGGGCAGTTTTCCACATATATTTGAGATCTCAAGTTAATGAAAATTGGTGAGTATTAAGTTGTTTTGACCATATAATCAGAACTTACTGGAGATTTTTTTGGTAAGTTTTAAGTATGTTTTTGTAAACAATGGTTTATGCAGAGTGGAACACCTGTGTACTTTCTTACACACTGATGCAAAATGTGGACAAGCTTTATTTTGAAGACTCTCTCCCTCTTTCACATAAACTAAAAAATAATTAAAAGATGATAGAGTGACCATCTTAAGCATTACCTAAAATACCTATTCAAAAGGTCTGAGGTATGCAAAGAAAATGCTTTAAGGCAAACAAAAGTGGCTTGTGGTAATGAGAGGAAATGGAACAAAGATCTAAGTTTGCATCTAATGTTGATTGCAGTCACTTAATCACCACTGTTTAAGAGCAGGAATTTCTGCAGTCTATTTCAGTATATGCTATTCCAGTAAACACAAATAAAGTGAAAAGTCAACATTATGGTTTTAGAGGTTACAAGTCATTTGACAACAACCTTCCCCAAGTCATTCTCCTATGAAAGAGCTGCTAGAGAACAGAGCTAATTAGGGCTTGTCAGTTAAGCTCTCTCTCCTGCTTTGTTCAGAAAACCTGGACAAATAGCTTATCCATGGATAGACCTGGGGGCCTTTCACAAATATTTTGTATTCCACAGCAAGCTTAGGCACATTGCATAAACATCTGGAGCACGCACTAGAAACATTAACATCTCCCTGCTCTGCCCTGCAGCGAGTGCCTTCATGACACTTTCATCAGCAGTGACAGAAAGAAAACCATATTACTGTGGGCTTCCATCCAAAAAAATGTTGCCATGTATAGTCTGTCTGTATGCACACAAGGATCTGGGGTAAAAGGAAGGAGGGGTAATTCAGGTGCATAAACAAGTGTTTCAGTCTTCCTTATCAATACCTAAGTTCTGAGAGAAAGAAGGAAAGAGCCTTGTATCATTATTAGAAAAGAGACTATTTCTGGAATGATTGGAGACTAAGCTGCTTTGGGGGGAAACAGCAGTGAAAATTGATATGTCCCTATTTTCCCTGGAGGTGCTGTCCAGTTTGGAAATGCTCTTAGCATACAGAAGTTAAGATAAAGACAAATCATCCTGAGGTACTCTGGCACTACAGAGAAAACCACAGACACTGCATGAAACAGGGGCACCTACAAAATCTCCCTGCTCTGTTGACCATGCCAGGGCCAATGACCGATAAACCAATTGCTCACAACAGAGCAGATAGTTTGATACCACATTTCACAGAGTAGCTGGATTGGAGCCAAGAATCTACTTGCTCGGGGAGCCAAGCTATACATAAGGAGGGAAAGGCACAGAGTTCCTTCTAGCATGCTTTCCCCAAAGTCCTAGAACTGCAACATCTGCGCCTTCAGTTTTGGTGCAATTCTGCAGGCATCTCTGCAATCTATCAAGCCTAACCACTGGACAATTTTTTGTGTATTTATTCTTCAAATCTTTAGAGCTGTACCTTGCTGTACATTACAGCAACTGCATAATAGCTGCAGTTCAGCTACCTCAAAATATTACCAGGGAAACAAAGTCTTTCTCTTTCCTGCTACTCCACAGGAGAGCACTGAAGGCTGCTGGTAAGAGAGACAAAAGCAATAGCAAACAACCAGTGTGATGAACTACCATTCACATTTTATTCCAAGGAGTAGTAATTAGTCATTTAAAAATACATAAAATCCATGCGTGTGTTAAACATGAAAGAAGCTGTCCTGAGAGCTAGATGCTCTGAGATCACATTTCAAAGCAGTGCAGTATCATTCTGTTAATCTTTTGGGAAAACCAGCGTGGATATTCTGCTGCAATGTAATTAAGGCAGGAATTCCAGCTCTTCCATTGTGACCTTCTCAAAAACCCCAGGGGTTAAGAGTAGCAGCCTGTAACCCTGCTACAGTGCTAATATAGCTGTACTATAAACAAAAATCCTCCTGCAACAATAGTACCAGCAAGTTTCAGGGAGGTACATGTAGATACACTCAAAGACACTGCCACAAAACAGCTTCTACCACAAGCCTAAGTGAAAAGTTCTTTTTCTAAAGGTAGTTGCAGGAATTTCATTTTTACTGTGTAGGTGGAAAAAGGTTGACATATTGACTTTCATGTTTTATTCTCAACAAATATCCATGCTTATCAAAACAGTAAATAAAAACTTGCTTTCTTAGAGCAATGTTTAGTGAATAAAATTAAGCGAAGGGAAAGGTGACTTTCTTGCTGTAACAGTGATGTCCTACACAGAGAGAGGAGGGTTTGGAGAAAGTGTTGGATTTTTTAGCCCTTGAGCCACAGTAACTCCCTGGTGAAACTTCATGGGCACAAGGAAAGCTGCAGCCTGCAGCGACAACGCTGATTCTCGCCTTCATACTGCAGCAGTCACGCCTTTTGTCCCAACACCTGCCAGCAGTGACCGACAAGGACTGCACCAGCCAAAGGACAGCATGGGGAGGCAAAGTGTGTAAGGTGGGAATGGCAACACCCAGCTCTGCAAAGGCCCTGTCTGGTGGAAACTTCGACTGAGCTCTACCCAGACTGTCTGGGGTGGGCCAACATGAAATCCAGAGATAATCAGGTAGGTTTTTTTCTCATTCGTGCCCTTTGCAATCTGAGAACAGTGAAAGAAGACACCACCTACCATGAAGGTTGCTAATTAATTCCTCCTCACCCAGGCATTGCAAAGCTTCTGGCTGCAGAGTAAGCGCTCATCTACAAATAAGCACTTGATAGCATTTTAAGAATGGGCTTCATTTGTTTTGAAAAATTGCCATTAAAAAAGACACAATCATCCCAAGACTTTCTCTATCAGCAGGGAGAAAGAGTGAAAGTAAAGCACCATTGCTCTTGCCTGACTAATTTTCAGGGCACCAACTTACCTTGCACAGTGAGTGGTGGGAGGTCAGCATGCCAAAGGCATAGATACTTTCAAATGCATAATGAGAAGAGATCTCGTATCTCTTAGTTGAACAAGTTTCCCTGAAATAAACTATTTCTGAACAAGTCACAGCAGGGTAGAGATGCCTTGCTGTAAGGGCAGGACCAGGATGCAGTTGCAAGTGACATGCCAGTTAAGACATGGATAGCTAGCACTTTAAAACCAAGGAAGCAAGACTTGTTTTAAATGTTAGTTATCTTGGCTCAAAGGCTAAAAAAATCTGCTTGGATATAGCACTAAAACGAGAGATGAGTCACACAGAAGAAACAATGGAAAAACACTCCACAAAAAGAGTTCAGTACACTTTTCACACTATGGATCTCAGTCATTCTGAAAAGACTGCTTTGTTAGTAACAACAGCAAAAGTCAAAACTTCGAGCTCTCATTAGGCAGATACATCCAGAAATCAAGTATTTTCTGGAACATCTGCACTCAGCTGTAGCATTCTGGAGCAGCAAAGGGATACCACAATCATTAAAATGTAAATAAAATATCCACCTGCCTGAATAAAGACTCAATAATCCAACATACATTTCTCCTTTTCATTCAGCTTATGACTGAGCTGACCCTCATTTTAGCTAGGACAAAATATATGGAATTTCTTAAATTATTGTTTTGGGTTTCGGTTTTTTTTAATGAGGAAGGACAAGCTATAAACTTGTGTTGCACTCAAAGTACCTCTAATCTTGTTGCCCTTTCCCAGTTACATGAGTAGCTCCCATCACTACTTCTCTTCATCTATGCTTTACCCAGAGTGAAGCAAGAGCACCAAGACCACATCTTCACAACTGCATGAGTACAACTGGAAAACAGGCCAACTGGACAAACACAGGAAATGGAATCTATCTCCTTTTTTTGTGTGTTATCACCCTCTAGATACACAGAGCTCAATGCACTGGAGATGTGCAGCCTAGCCAGCTGTGCTTTCTCACACAAATTTTTTATCCCTTTGTCCCCATCCTTTTCTTTATACCCACCCACACAACAATTTCAGCCACCTATTTTTCTCTGGAAAAAAAATGATTATAGTTTCTGGTCTTACGGCACACAAATTTCATTGAAATCTGAGAAGCAAGAATGTTCTACTTCGTTTGAACCAGAAGACACCTGCAGCTCAGTCTCAGGTGAGCAATTCAGAGACAACAATAAGAAAATGAAAATGTCAAGGATCAGGTACTTCCTTGAAACAAAACAGACTTTGTGCTGGGCAAACAACAGGAATACTATTTGTTCTGCTTTCTTTCCTTTGAAAGGAGAGGCCTTCATTGTAAGATATATCATTCTAGGTTAATGAGTCCCTCTCTTCAAGCTTTTCTCTGACAAACTGACTGGCTTGAAGCCTTGCTTTGGACAAAAATTCAGGAAGAGGTCATTTAAAACACCCTGAAGATGCAGCAGGCTGGATCAAGAATGCTGATGTCCAGAACATAGGCTAGGTAAGCAGCTGCCCTCTGGTTGATTACAAGGCATTTCACACCAAGGCTATTCCATCTGAAGAACATTACAGAGGACAAAAGGCATAGGGTCATATTTCCTACTACATTCTGTTACTTCTTCTCAAAAGCAATAAAATGGCCCATTTTTGAGTGTACAAATGGGGGGGGGGCAAGTCCTTCTGTACTTGGAATAAACACACTTGTGCATATTCCTTCCTTTCATACTGTGTACATCTCTATTTGGCATTGCAAGCTGCTCCAAGATGACTCAGCTTGTTACTGATTAACATCTCACTTTATGTCTTTTCTGTGTCCCTCAGTCCAACACTTCTGCCATCCATCAGGCATCCTGACACCATGCATTTCTTTCCATTTCACCCTCAGGTGTACCAGACAGACCTGAACTTAATGAGTTCATCATGTACCACCAATTTTCTTCTCCCTTCTACAGAGCACAAACCCCCCTCCTTCAAGCTACACAGTGCTGCAGCACAAGCCATTCACATCCCCAAAGGCACTGCAGGCAGCAGAACAGGGTTTGCCACACCAGATTTCCATGCCTTCCTTTCCTTCCACATGGAGTCAAGAAGAGGTGTCAGAGGCCTGAGAGATACTGGCAGCTGAGCCACCATGCAATGCATCTTCCACTTGTTTCTGGAGAGCTTGGCTTGGCCTTCCTGCCCAGAGAGGGTCCCACACATTTGGGATGGGGAAATACTTCAGGGTGACCGAGAAACATGCTACTTCAAATCAGAAAGCAGGAAAAGAATGTGTAACTTGCATTTTGGGTATGTTTCACCCAAATACAATTTTTATAGAAAAAAAAAATCCAGTTGGTTCCCAAATATTGAAGAGAATATGTCCATCCTTCATAATGGGACTGCTGTCTCAAATAGTCATCTAGAGCTGTGTGCTCTCATGGACAAAAGGAATCACCACCCCCTGCCCCAAGAAACTCTCTTGTAACAGCTTCTTAAGAGTGAAGTTACCCAGCCACTACCTCACTGCCTTGCACCCTGACCTCCCACCTTCTCCTCAGGCATCAACACAACCTTACTCAGCTTTGTTTCCTCACAGAACACATTCCCTAGCTGAAGACCACCTCCATCTGTGCCTGCAGCTCATGCTTCTCCCACCATCACTGGCACCTGCACAGACATGTACACACTTGTCCCAACAACAGCACCCTATCCGTGCAGGGAACAAAGGAATCCCAGGCACTGGATCTCACCCCTTCTCTCACTCTACTCTCACAGCATGGCATTGCCAATAAAATATTTGCAAACACACAGACACACAAGCCAAGTCCTCCCAGGGGGTCTTACTTCACTGCATTTTTCCATGGCAAAATGAGCATCCAGAAGCAATTTCCAGAAGTCCTTAGAGCAGTGCACAGGTGAAGTCAGATCTCCATAGTGTCACAAAGCCTGCAAAGGCCAACACAGTGCCAAGTGACATGCAACTGTCTCTCAGAAAGAGAGGCAGAAGAGGAGGCAAAGAGAGGAGTCACTCTCGACACTGGAAGTTTGTTCACTGCTTTCAGAATTATATCAGGAGGTGAGCTAAGAGACCTTGTGCTACCTGCATGCAACTTACTGGCACACCTGTCTAATTTCCAAATGTGATCTCTAACAGTTCATGCAGGCTGCTCTGTAAAATTAGCAGTTTTATTTGGGTTATAGCCAAAAATCAGTCCTGTGCAAGGATCACTCCATCCCAATAAATATCAGACAATATTTACATATGCATCAAAGCTACAGTTTGGCAAAAAAAGTTTATTCACCCAAGAGTGCTTTGATCCTTTGACAAATAATTTCCTGATTAAAGCTGAAACAACAAAAAGGACTTTGGACACAAACCAGCTGTCACACTTATGTTGTGAGCTGGCACTAAATCCCACAAAGCCTGGGAGGAAGGATTTAGGTGGCGGAAGGGGAGCAAACGGTCTATTTGCATTCACAGCATACAAAATGTTCCTTCTGGAAAGGCAGTTCCTTCCCTTGCTTCCTATCTGAAGCAAGCTAACAGTAAAACTCATCAAAAGGAAAGCAAGCAACTGCAGGACACTCTAGCAGTACTGAAGTATTGCAAAACTTGTTGGATGTACTACAGCTGGGAGTGTTGTGTGTTAGAGGAGTTTTTTGGGTTTTTTTGTTTTTTTTCTTTTTTGCTTTGCTCTCCAAAGTATGTTTAGAAACTGAAAAATTTCCAAATGCAATGACCCATTCAAAACCTTTGGGCCTGAGCTGAGAGAGACAAAAACAAAAAATGAGCTTAAAGATCTGAGACAGCAGTTGGGAAAAGTGAAGGCAGAGCTGAGGTTTAGTACTATCTCCTTTTTTCCTACTAAAATGAAGCATTCACAGTTACTCGTAACCATAAAAAAAAAAAGTCCTGATGCTAGCAGACTTCTTTCAACCATCTTCATCAGATAGTCTCTCAGTTATTAATATTTTCCTGTGCTTCTACTGGCAAATAGAACATTTGGCAATTAAAAAGAAATGCAGCTTGGAAGGCTGCAGATTAGAAGCATATTTTGCTACATAGTTCTGGTATGATGAACTCTTAATTAAGAAAAACCAACAAAACCCAAACATTATTAATCCAAGGTGTTGAAAGAAACAGTCCACAAAACAAAATAATTTCATCCAAACTTCAGCCTCATTCTAACTGATGTGTTTTATTACCAGGCTTTGAGAAACTGGTTCTACAATCTCATTAAGTCAATAGGCCATAATACACAAAATAGAAAAAGAAGAGACTGACTGATCCTAGAGATGCTCTTGGTATGTTGTTTAGTAAGTTACTTTTACTAGTGACGTCATAAAACTGAACTCCTGATATCTCTCCTTGTGACAGACTTGTAACTTTTCTACTCTTTCTCATTAAAACAAGTTTTCTCGGCAGGCCGCTCTTAGATGGGCTGCTCGATCTGCCACCTGCCTACTTCCAATGAGATCAGTATCTTCAAACTTCGCAGCACAAAGGGACCAATTTGATAAAACCCATGCCTGGCACTTTGAACTGCCTAACACCAGATCCAGAGCTGACATTACTCAAGGCTTTCATAGGGCTCTGTTGTGATGCAAATAAAGTACAATCCCCAGACACAAAAAAGTCATTAAACCGGAATTAGGAGTCATAAGTAACTGGCAAGCTGAAGGAAAAATCTGGGTTAAAAGGAACACCAAAGAAAGACCTACAAAGAAAGTGGGAAACTGCTGTTTGCAATTACCAAACAGGAGGAAACAGGTAAGAGGTGCTCTGCAGCCAGCAGCTCCGCCGCAGGCTCAGCGGGAGCTGCGCACCCACATCACCCTTCTCCCCCCATTAGCCTGCAGGACTTTGCCACCCAGCCCTGCCCCTGGGCTGAGCGTGCTGACAGCATTTCAACTTCGCAGCCTTCTGCTCGGCTCGCTGGTCACACTGGCTGGCACACGAGGCTAATGCCAGCAACGAGCCAGCTCTGAGAGAGAGAGACCTGGAGCCAAGGCCAGCAAAGCTCCCAGCAGCTCCCCAGCTGCTGACCAAACAGGGAATTGAGCAAACTGGGCAGCAGCAAACACTCACATGCTATTAGGTCAGGAGTTAAAATATCTCAATGACCCGCAACTCCTTCATGAACAAGGGCTGATAAATGCCAGAGCCTTAGGGAATACAAACTCATCTACAAAAAAACCCACCCAGGCTCTGATGCAATTTCCGTCACTTCCAATAGACATCAAGAAAAAAGTAAGGAGTTTTCCTTCATTCAAAAGAAAAAAAAAATAAAAATAATGATGTAAAATGAAATTTTCATGAAGGGATCAAGGAAATGGATGGATCTAATGGAAACTTCCTAGAGATCAGAGAGAAGCTCAGTATAGCAAGACAAATACTTCCCCTTTATTCATGGTAAGAAGCCATGAAGCTAGGAACCTCTTTGCCTGTAACTTCGTCTTCAAATCAGCAGTAATCCCCTCATCCATCAGCACCATCCAACTTGAGTCCTGACCGGGCCATGCAAGATAAATTGCAAATTCATACATCACAACAGCCTTCTTTGCACAGCAGCAAAATATAATTCATACAGGAATAGTCCCAACACAGACTGGGGCTGTTTGTGACCCAAAATGTACTCAGTCCTGTAACAACCAGCTGTGAATTAACATGTTAACAGTGAAAGGAAATCAAGAGATCTGTTAAAAAAAAATCATACATAAATCAGCCTTGAAGAGTGTTCACAGCTAAGAAAACACCAGATTGCTGCAGCAAGCAGGAAGAGCTTAAAAGAGCATGGGTCACAGCCCATGGCCAAAGGACAAGGCAGTGATGGGGCTAATCCACAGCCCCCACTACTGAGCTGCAAACAAGAGAACTCACTAAAGCAAGCATGGCACATTTCTGCTGTGACCCCTAGTCACTATGTGGTTTATCCCAGGTTGTGTTCTGCTGAGAAGATGACAAAAAATGCAAGTTTTCAGACACTCAGGGACAAGACAAGGTCATGCCAACATTCCTTACTGGAAAAAGTTCTCTCTGCACACTGCCAATACGTTGTATGCGTACCTTTTATTAGCTACACAAACTTTCTTTGCAATGCTGAGCCTTGAACTTAGTACTAAGAATAGTCCAGTATATCTTCTCTTTTAATTTCCAAACTAGAACACTTTGTAAAACTGCAATAGCCTAAAAAGTCATGGCAGTCACCCACTGCTGCTGTGTTACAGTGAGAGGCAGCTGAGACTTTTTTTTCCCTCCTCCACTTCCAATGACAAGAAAAGGAATTGCACTACTGGCTCATTACTCCTGCTCCTGCAACAGCTTCATGAGACAAAGTTCAAAACTAACAGAAATTTGATGACAGGCTGAAAATGTGAAGCAAAGGACAGTTTCTCAAGAAAAAGTTTTACTTGTCAGATTAGACAATGGAGGCTGAATTCTGTCAGAGACAGCTCTTTCACTTCTCCTTTTTATTTCTTCCATTTTCTTATTGGTGACCCCCCCTTTTCTGTATTGTCTTAGAGACTTTGAACAGAGCAAGCATTCAGGGGCAGGGTGAAAGAGGAGGAGCAGGCACAACTTGATGGGTGCTGAATAAAGTGCACACTAGATAGAAAAGTTACAGGAAATAAAAGGAGTCCTGAGAGCGGAGACAGAGGAATAGCAAAAGCATGAGTACAGCCAAGATGCTTCACAGACATGTCTGGGCAAACGTTCAAGGCCACGAGGTAAAACAATCAGAAGCCAGGAGTTACATTATGCTTCTCTGTACTCCAGTAAAACCTACCCTGAACAGCTCCAGGGAGGGATCCACGGGCAATATCACAACTTCCACTCAGTGACTTACTCAGAGATGGGAGAAACCAGCTGTGTTAGACATCCAGGACTCCCCTAATCCCTCTTAATCAATAAGCAGTTGGTAATCAACCTGAGTTAGGATGAGGCAATGGGCACAGATGGGCAATGAACTCACAAGTTTAGTCATGAGGGTTTAGCCAGCACGGACATTAGTGACGTGCACTGAACATGTTTAACCTCCAGTATCAAAACCAGTATTTCTAGCAGGGATATTTTCAGACTCTTCATATCTCTGCAATGAAGTCAAACTTTTATGTAACTCACCAAATTATTCTCCAAAATATTCTCCAATTCTCCAAAACCAGCAGGAAGTTGATTTCAGGTTTTCTGAGAAGACCGTGCTGAAAGCTGTATCGCCGTGAGCTGCTTGGCCATCCTGCTCTGGGTACATGATGTTCTCTGTGTGGCAGACTAAGCTGGTGGGCAGGAGTACCATTTCAAAGGTGTCTGACTTGAATTTACCTCCATATGCAGGTTGAAACCAATTCAGCCCTGGTCAGCCTTTTTCTAGCAAAAGTCAGGGTAACAAACTGCAGTTAAATTGGTACCTGAAAGCCACCATTGCTTTAATTAGATTCAGTCAAATCCAGGTCTTTGCAGTCTAGACATGGTTTAGCAAGTGCTTTTATGTGAGTAATTCATTGAGAAAGAGCACATGTTAAGTTCTATCTGGAGCTTACCTCAGTTTTGGCAAAATATACCTGGATTTTGACAGGCCAAGCATAGCTCAATCTAACTATTCAAACATTGGTACAAGGGATGATTTTACTTGACAAAGGAAAGAAAATGTTCCTTCTTGGGCCTAATACTTTTCCAAAGTTTAGCCAGCCACAAAAAGCTTTTCTATTAACAGCAAGAGCAATAAACAGGATAATTTTGCAACACAGCACAGACATGAATCTTGGGGCAATACAGAATACAGAACAGACTCCATGCCTTACTCTGGCCCCTCCTGCAGTCCCTGTAATACTCTGGGTTTTGGACAAAGGTCCAGAGATTAATAGAAAGGAAAGAGAAAAAGCACATATGGAGTAACTACTGCTTCTGATCCAAGGGTACACATACACTGGCCACACACTTATTTACAGCAGCTTTATGCAGGAATGTCAGGGCAGCCTTGTGGCTTGACAACTTCTGCACTGAAATCAAACTGATGAGATGCTCCAGCAAAGCCAGTTTGACTAAGATTTAATATAGATACAAATGGCGGTTGGCTGACAGAAAATTGTTAGTGCTCGTAGCTGTGTATAAATACATTGTTACTATTTTTTATTTGCTCAAAGAATCTCTACTACTGCGTAGCAGTAGTAAGACATGGGAAACAGCCCACAGTTTCTGAAGACAGGATGTGCAGCAAAGTGCTTTACATACCTAGCTGGTTCTTCCACAGGGTAACACCAGTATCACAGACCAGACAGTCCTCCTCACAATGAGACTCTCAGCACTGATTAAAGCCCAGCTGTAACTGGACATTGTGGTAAAGAACATTAGGCAGCTCAATTAACAGTTGTACTTGAATGCACCAGTATGCATAAAGCAACCCATAAATCATGCCATTTTTACTCAGAGTTGAAGACAATTGCTATTTTCTGAAATATAGTAAGGGGACAACCCTGGCTCACTTTTGTGATGCAAATTAGCAAGTTGCTTGGATGAAGAGGTGGGGAGGAAAAAATCTTTAAACTGGAATTACAATGAAACTTTCTCCACTACACAATAGTCACAGACACCAGCTCCAGTGGTATCTCCTCCAGGATCTGGACGTTCTCCTTCAGCCCGTGCACAGCCAAACCTCTGGCTCCTTACATCACTATCCTCACTGCTGCATCTGCCATCTCACTCGCAGTCACCAGAGAGACCTTGAAGCACCCAGAACAGCCACCAAGTGTGTTAAACAGGGGGACATAAACCACTGCTCTTCCGTGAAGATGTTGCTACAAGGAAACTTTTACTGAGCAGGAACAGCCTCCAAAGCAAAACACCATCCCAGATGAAATTCGGCTCAGGAATGCCAGCTATGTGGGCAGGGGGGCTCTGATGGATATAAAGGGAGGACAGGAGCAGGCAGGCTGCTTTCACAACAGTGGTTTCCAAGCCAGAGCAGAGGACCAGCTTAGCTGCCTCCCTCATCCCACTGTGTGCACGCAGAGCTCGGGAATGTGAGCAATGCGGACTGGGGGCCAGGGGGCTTTGCTGCCCAGGAGGGAGGATGGGAGGGGCTACCAGGGGAACAACAAGAAGACCAAGAGGCAGCTGGGGTTGCCGAGGACTTCTTTTAAGGGGGGCAGTCTGTGGAGGGGTCAAAAGGCTCAACTACAGGCTGCAAACCAACAAAGGTCCCTTCCTGTCCCAGTCACCCTGTGCTTGTGGAAACAAAACTACAAATGTAGCTTTGCAATAAAACTGTCATTAATCTCTACCAGCTAAAACAAAATGCAGGCCCTCCTGGTTTTTTGCCTAGTTGCTGGCATGAAAAATATACCAGCATTAAGACAAATAAATCTATGCACTTAACACTTCCTGAGCCAGAGATTCAACATTCAGCTGTACATGCACAAACCTCTGCCCCAGGCCAACAAAAGATGGGATTGCTACAGATAACAACCCTGAAACCCTCTCAAATCTGCTTCAGCCAAAACCAACAACCCCTTACAATGTGAACAATATTCTGTCAACTGCTTATTTATAAGATCCTTGAAGAACTCAATTTTATTTCAATCACATTTTCTTGATCCCCTCATCCCAGTCCAACCACTAAGTGACTGAGCACTGCCTCTCTGGCTGGAGCAGCAGCCTCCTAGGAGGTGTCCTCCCACCACCAGATCTCGCAGGAATGAGCACCGACTGCGTCTCCTTAGCATGCCTACCCCGCATAACTCGTGACAGTTGTGATGTGTGCACAGATACAAAGAGGGGTTTGTTTTCCTTAAATTTCCTCAGTGAGAAGGCTCCCGGCGGCCACTAGTATTTTCGTTTATGTGATCCTGAAACACTGCTTAAAAACACAACAGTGGGCACAAGCAGCAGTAGGGATGGGATGAGAAACTGCAAGACAAACACAAAGGAGACAGACTCAGTGCGAAATGACAGATGGGATCAGAGGCAACTTCCACTACACATATCAGAACGCTTGTCTACTCAAAAAACCCCCATGTGTAAAGCGGCCCATAACACCACAAGAACAAAGTAAGAAGCATACATCAAATTTGTCAGCCCACTTAAATGATGCTGACAAGATACATAAACTGCAGCTAATCATGTCTACATAATTTCCAGCATCTCTTTGTTTCAGAAAGAATTCACCTTGGTCTTGCAAGTAATTATAGCTCATCTTTGAATGTTACGGACTTGTCATGCACAGAAAACTGCCTGAGCAGGCTGCTGGTAAAATGTAAGTTGAGAAAATGGTCAGTGATGCCAGAGTAAGACTAGTATTCATCTAAGGAAAGAAAACCATTCAGGAGCTTATCAACAGGGAAAAAAAAAAAAGAAAGCAGAAACTTGAAAGTTTCAGCCCCACATATCAGGAAGGAATGGAACTTAAGCTAAAAATCTCTTCTTGTATTGCATTTTTTGAGTCTTAAGATTAATCTGGGAGAAAGACTATTGTTTTAAAAGTTAAGTTATTAATTGAAAATTGTGAAGTGTGGTTTTTAAAAAACACCATAGAAAGCTTAATTGTAATCACGTTCCAAATTGAACACCTGAAAACAGCCAGATGACTTTCAGTGCCTTAAAAAATGGAAGAAAAAACCCCAAAACCTGTCTCCTCTGCTCTGGAACTCTAGCTTTTTACAGTTTGGTTTGGATTTTTTTCCCCTCTCTCTTTTTTGGTTTATTCGTGCAAAATGAGGTATTATGAACAGAGTTTAGAGCAACTTCAACTCTTACATTTTTATTTTATTCTACAACTACTATTTCTATTAAGTTCACTGATTTTCATTCAGCAAGCCTGAATTTTCTGTTGAAAGCAAGCAATTTTCTGTTGCTAGACTCTACAAGGCAAAGTGCTTCTGCCAGACAGGTGAAAAATACAGAGCAGCAAGAGAAGGGCTCTGAAAATCACAGGAGGCTATAGAAATTCTGCTTCAATATATCTGTAAAGTCCCACCTTTGTTAAACTGCATGATATTCTGTAACATCCAGATCAAGTTTTGACAACAGTCCTCTGCTTTGTTGGGATCTCTCCAGCCATTCTGCACCCATCTTTTACTTCTGCTCTCTTGTGCACTTACAACACACAGAACAAAAAAGCTAAGCCTGGCCTGCCAAATTACTTCTGTTCCCTGTCCCTGTTTGCCCCAGAAACCCAATTACAAAGTTAACTCACGCAAATGGAGCCTGAAGGGAGCACTCACACTCAGCTACATGACAGATCGCAATGAATCAACAGCCTGATTTTCACCCTGGTTTAATATCTGAAATGTAAACAATGCACACTGAAGTTATCTATTGCAGAACAGCAGGTATATCTGGGTGTATCTGTCGCTAATTGGACTGAAAAGTCAGATTCCAGCAAATGAATCATAATCCACTAAAGCACACTCCTTTAAAAACAAAACAAAAAAAAACAACCCCAGAGTAGGATTCACCCCGATAGAAACTCCAGTTTCTACTCTGAAGAAATATTCAGCTGAAGTAAACATCTTTCCTTAACAGGTATTTTGCTGTGTCTATTGAGGTAGATACGCCCTGGAGGGGAAAAAAAAAAGGGGGGACTCTAGTGCAGCCCTCCAAAAGCTGAACTGCAGTGGGAAGTAGATTATATCTTAATGAATCAGTCTACTAACACTGCAAAGGAATACTGATGAATTGAAACAACCTGTCTACTAACAGGTGGGTTAATAACAAAGCACTGGTCAGAAAATACCAACAACCTTAAATTGCGTTTGCAAACTGCAAAACTGAGAAGACCTATCAACTCTTTCATTCTGATTTCTCTTCTATTGGAAGTCTGGAAATTGGGAATAAAATTCTGCAATATTGTTTCATTTAATAACTGTGCATGAGTCAAGTGCCCCTGCTTTTGTCTCACTATCAGTGTCCTGACTGGCCATTGTTACTTTTCATATTCTAATTTTAAAACACTCAGAAGTGTCTACATAAATAGGGAGAAAGGTTCCCTAGTCTGAATCTAAATATTACTTTCCCCAATCACTACACTTGGCAAATTCTGTCTGGAGAAATACTGAAGAGACACATAAATGAGCCACACACACTCATGTATGTATCTTTTCTTCACTACCGAAGCTAGATTAGTTTGGTATAGCTCTCAGAGATCGTTCGTGTCTCGATATGCTGAGACAGAGATGAAAAGGGCATCATTCGCCAAGAGTTCACTATTGTCCGAGGTCCTTGGGGGCTTTTTGACACAGCTGTTCCAAAACAGCTCAAGAATAAGCACCATCCTTTTCTCATTTAACAGGTCACGAAGTGAATGAAAACACTGATGGAAGCCCCACATTGCACAGCCATGTTTATGCAGCTAAACAAACACATTCAACCTCTCGACATTGTCTCACTTCAGGGAAGACTTCCAGCCGTTAACTGGGAAAATAGCTGTGGTTAAAAAAAGAAAAAAAAAGAAAAAGAAAAAAAAAGATAAAGGATCGGAGGAGAGAATTAGTTTAATTTTTAAAAGATAATTAGTTTAGTTTTAAACCAAACTCTTAATCTTTGAGACTAACAGGTTGCAGGCTGGTAGCATGAAGAGTAGAAAATGCAAGGCGAGGAACTCTCTCAGTCCCACCCACAAAGCAGGGCTTTGATGATCAGTGCTTCTGATCATCATCTGCCAAAAAGGTTCTAATGTACCACACCACATGGATTTCCAACTCACAGGCTCGGGAGGCAATCACAGTACCATGATTTCATGCCTGTTAATTTCTGACACATGCCCATACTACCGCTGAGGCTTCCCACCCTCTCATACTATGTTGGCACAGCCCATGGGACACTGCACACATCAAATAGCCGGAGGTGAGGGGAGGGAGGGAGGTATTCCAGCACATCTGATTCCAGCCAGATCACTGTTCCAATCTGTTTTGTCCCACAGCCACATTAATATTGGCACCAACAGAAAGAAAGTGGCAGCAGAATTGCTGCCACAAGAGCTTGCTGCTTTCAGCAGACACAGGTTTTCTGCCTACCTGCAGCCCCTGTAGGCTTCCCTATGGCACAGGCAGAGTCAAAAGGAAAGAGCCAGGAAGTGTGGAGACTGGCATGGGTGCCAGTCAGCAATTCGTGGTGCCAAATGATCCAAGTCAATCTGGGCAGCATCCTCCCCCTTAATAATGACACTGTAGAATTATGAAGGGATCAGAAACACTTATAAATTGTGAAAAGAGGCTTCCTCAAAAAGAAGTTGGTCAATCTTTAACAGAACAAACTACATTATTTAGAAGGGGCTGGTGGATTATGTAAAATAATAGATGCTGCATAAAATCTAAATCAGTGCTTGTCCTTATGTCAAGAACTGTTGATCAAGCCATACAATTAGGAGGCTGAAATGTGTGCACACATGCTACAGAATTCATTGTCAGTGCACTGCAGCCATAAAGGCTATCAGGTCAGTGAGACCAAGAGAAGGACTGATCATTTGTGTGGATAATAGCCTGTCTGGAGCTAAACTTGGAAATACTACTTGAAATAGTAAAAAAGTAGGAAAAAAAGTTCCAGCGACTTGGAGTTTAAAAGTCAATGTTAACTAATTACAGACTCATACAAACCTGCTCCTGCCAGGGCACCACTGTTTCCTGTAAATGCACTGGACTCTCTCATCTGGGCTCAGATGATGGCAGACCAGTAAGAAAAAACATCCTTGGGACAAGGAAAAGGTACCTTTAGATAACAAAGAACTCAACAGTAAATCCTTCTAGATTTCCACAACCAGCAGCTTAGGGCATCTGCAGGCAGGAAGGACATCCTCAACTTCAGAGGACTAACATATGAAGAAATAGGCTTAATACATCAGCAGGCCAGTGCAGACCACCAATCCATTCCCGATGTGTGGTATCACAAACACTTGTCCAAGAAACCCTGTGAGATATTCCCACTGCCTTTCTGGACACCAACCACCCCCAAACACCACAAAAAGCTGTCTGTAGCTCACAGCATACACGGCTTCAGAGAAGATGGAAAAACAGACATATTATGCATGCAGGAGACTTCCTTCACTGACACTTGAGCTCTGTGTGTCACAGTTATCCCAGTGCTCCAGGATGGCACAGAATCTGTTTGTGTGAGGAATGGGACACAGGCACTATCCCTGAGCCCCAAAGCAGGCTGGGACACCCCCAGTGCCCAACATCCTCCCACCATTCCCTTCCTTCACCAGAATATTTTCTGTAGATGCCTTGTTTTAGGGAAAGGTAGTTACAACCTCCAACCCATCAGGGCAGATATCTGGGTCTACTTCTGGCTCCTGTGTGCAACAGGGAGCCCATACATCAGAAAAGCATGTGAACAGTAGTTTGGCTTTTAAAAAGACCAGACTCAGTTTAACAGTGCTTATCCACAATTAAGTTCCAACTGATCTTGTCCTACTCCTCTGTCTTCAGTCTACTCACATCTCTAAAGAATTAAAGGGACATTCAAAACACGCATTCATGACTCATGTTTAATTGCCAGCTATCCTTCCTCAGTACAGCTCTAATTAGAAATCAGAAACACATTTTTGAGCTCAGGAAAACACAAAAAATTGGCACTAACTGACAAGGGAAACTTGTGGGAGTGCTTTAAGTCCAACTGGATGTCGCCTTCTAAGTTATGCTTTAGCCAGACTAGTCACTGGGCTTAATAGAGGGTTAAGTGCCCAGAGTCTGCAGCAGCCCAAAAGAGAGATCAGATGCTCTTGCCACCCCTTCTGAATGACAGATTTTTCTTCATTATTATCAAAGCTCAGAAAGCATTTCCATATTCACCACAGCACATTACAAGCTATTTCCTTTTTTCTACTCAAGAACAAGTGCACCCTTAATGGTGAAAAAATTACTATCACCACATACATCTTTCTGCTTTCTGGAGTTTGCCAAGGAACCTTTGGTGAAGTAAAAATATAAACATGGCCTGAATCACTATTCAGATTTAACCACAAATCTCAACACTAGTGTCATGAGTGCAGATACAGTTTCCCAAAGTAAAATACGTGGGTACAATTCAGAGTTAGAGAACCTGCTAGATAGACCTTACAAGTATAATTCACAATACAACACTGCTAGGAAAATATATAAACTGAAAAAAAAAAAATCAATTATACAAATTTCTCATTCCTTACATGTATTTCTTTCTCTTCAGGTACCAGTCTTTTGATAGCTGGGAACAGTCATATAATTTGCATGTTATTTCCCCTCAATATATAGCCTTTATAATGGGAGCAAGAGACCACTGTGGAGTGTTAAGAGTTGACAAGCCTAAGTAGCTTCCCTTGAGATACCTAAATGCCTTTTTACAGCACTGCCAATTATTCAACCATGCAAGCAGATACTATTAAGATACTTAAAGTGAATCATTTTCCACTAGACTCAAACACATTACAAACCTCACCATAAATCTCAATCTCTAGTCAAGATGAACTTATTTAATAATGTTCATAAGTATTTTTGTTTCATAAAGGCTTGTGAAATATGGCTATATAAAAAAAGCTTTATAAAAATGCAGTGTTATTTTTAGATATGCTTATATAGTTTAAAGAAAGGCCTTCTCAAATAAATTCTCAATTCTTCTCAAATTCAAAAAGTTACAGCTGGCATTTCAAGTTATCTGTAAACTACATTTACATCTTTAAGAAGTTAGGTGGAATCATAGTTTTTTGGAAGTAGTTCACTGTTACTTGTTGTTGCAATTCCACATGAACTCCTCCTCATCATTACAACATGAAAACCTAGTCATCAGCTTAACACATGTCATCTTGACACAACCCACAAAAATTTTAGTTAAAATTCATAATTGGGCACATACACACAATCTTTCAAGCCACTTTCCCAGTACTATGCTTCTTCTCTTTCTAAAGTGCAGAGGAGAATTTGGATGGATAAACAGTACAAGCAGTGATGCCTGAAACACCTCCTTTGGCCCATCAGCCAATTCCATTAACATAAACTGCAGCTAATCATGCCTACATCATTTCCAGCACCTCTTTGTTTCAGAAAGAATTCACCTTAGCTTAGAATTCCATTAGCTAAATGACAAGGGAAAAAATTCTTCATCTCCATGACCTACTACTACAACAGGTGCTGACACCACAAGAAAATCTGCAACTCTCCTCAGTTAACAACTAATGTTTTAGCAACTAAAAGCACAGTCAGATGCCCATTCCCAACAGCTCTTCACAGCAGGTCTGCATCATTTGCAAAACTGACTCTTCATTTGGACGTTTTCATTTCACTTTCATCATCTATTATTTAGACATGCAGTGCACTGCAGAAATTGAGACGACAGGCTGTACCAGAAGCTTACAAACCTGAGAAAACTGCTAGAGCGAGAAAAGGCAAACAGATACTAAGAGGGAGCTAATGGATCAGCTCATCTCAAACTGAAGTTATTTGTGCTGCAAGAAATACTTCCATAGCAGGGTCTCCCAAGGAGGTGGGATTTTTAAAGACACACTGGACTGACACCTAAAACCAGTTCACATTCAGTGTTCAATCAAGGCTTTCTCCAGTGCAATTCTGAAGTAAAGCCCAATCTTAAAAGAAAGCAGGTGTGCACAAATTTAAAAATTAAGACAGTAGGGACTCCCATATGGGCTGGAATGCTACAGAAGTTGTCACTAAAATACTTTACAATGTAAATTTCCTTCTAGTTAGATTGCTAGCAATACAAAGGGACAAACCACACTGTGCTGTCAGACAAATTAAACAGAGTCAAATGTAACACCAAATGCCATTAAACACACAATCAGCAAAGCTACAGATTTTGAGGCACACAAGAGCCTGTATCCATCTATCCTTCAGCCCAAGTTGCACTGTGCCACAACCTGAGGTTGTGCCACTGCCTCTGGTGCTAGTGTGACCCACACTCAGCACTGCATGGAATGCAACACGTTTCCACACCCCATCACCCCACACCAGAGCTGCAACCGCTCTCATTCAACACCAACAGAGGAAGGACACAGGCTGTCCCATCACATGACAATATCACATCTCCTGTTGAGAGAGTTTTGGGGTGGAATCCTATTTTACTTAGTCACTAATACATGGCAGATGCTCCCAGCCAGAAGAGAGACAAGACTTCAAAGTTATTGCTTGCAGCACGGATTGGCTGGGATTGCAGTCCTACTCCTGTCAGGCAGCACCACTGCGCCCCACTGGCACCCACTCCCTTTGGAAAACTGACTCTGGACTTGAAGACCCAAGCAGCACTTCTAAGGACCTGACACACCACCTGAACATAAATGTCAGGGCTTTCTCAGCACATCAAGAACACTTTCTAAATTAGTTTGGCCTTTCTAAAATTCACACATAAACCCGACCAACCTTCTCTCAGTTTTCCCATATTTTCCTTCCTTCTCAACAGACACCCACACAACCTTTAATAAGTCATTCTGACAGAAGGGGTGAAATAAAAGGGTAAAATACAACTGATATGTTTAATCAGCAAATTGTCACGGTATCTTTTATGGTTTGCCAAGATACAAGGTAGTCAGCTATGCTATTGATATGCCAAACAGGCTTAGCTGCTACTTAAAGGCTTGAGAGCTTCGATTTAGCAAAAAGCACACTATGCCTGACCTTACCATCAGTACAAGAAAAGTTAAACTCAGCTTGGTCTTATGTGTAACTCGGGAACAAAGCAGTCACAAGAAAGTCACTACCATTACTGAGGCTTGCAATTACGTCTGAATCAGTTTTTACACGTAAATGTGTATCGAGCTATTGGGTCTCACAAAGTTGTTTCAGAAAAATTAAGACTGTTTTCAAACACTTCAGGATGTCTTTAAGAGTTAGTGAGTTGGATTTTTTCTTATTTCGTGAAGAGCTTTCGTGAGATTCGTGAAGAGCAGCCAAAGTTAAGGCACTTTCATGTACTGAGCATCAAAGCCGAAGACCTTCCCCTTTCCCCATCCCCCTACCCCAAAAAAATTCTTTACTCTTCTGAAGTGCCGGCTCACAAGTTAGTGACGGTCCATTTAAACAAAGCGCCGGTGAACGCTGCTCTCACGTGTGACCCATTCCACCCCCTCCTCTCCCCAGCCCAGGTACTTCCCACCGCACCTGGCAGCGCTTCCCTCGGGGCCGGGGGAGCCGCTCGGCTCCGAGAGCGGGCGGGATGCGGCGAGGCACGGAACACGCGCGTCCGCTCCCCGTCTGGCATAATCAAGCATTTTTACTCAAAATGGGGAGGGAGATCAACAACAACAACAGAGCGGTCCCCCGGGACCGACGTCTCCCTGCCAGCGGGGCAGCGCCGCGGCTGCCGGTGCGCTCCCGACAGGCGCAGGAGCTCCCCGGGGCCGGGGGGACTGCGCTGCCCCGCCGCCGCTCCGCTCGCCCGAGCGCCCGCGGCCAGCCCGCCCAGTCGCATCCCCCGCCGCTCACCTCCGGGCTCCGCGTCCCGCCGAGGAGGTCGGGAGGGGCTCCAGTGACCCCGCAAAACTTCAGCGCCCCTGCCCGCCTCCCTCCCGCCGCCGCGCTGCGACTCCGCGCAGCGCTCCGGCCCCGCTTTGTACCCGGCGGCGGCCGCACTGCGGCTGCGCGCTGCCAAAAACAGCGCGGCGCTCCGGCCGCCCTCCCGCCCGGGCTGCGGCTGCCTGCCCCCGAGCATCCCTCGGGACAGCCCCTCTGCCCCCCATCATCCCCCGGGACAGCCCCTCTGCCCCCCGAGCATCCCGCGGGGCGCGGGCCGGGCTTGCTGGGCGCCCGGCGGTGCGGGGCAGCCCCGGCGGTGCGGGGGAGCGCCGGTGGCGGCGGCAGCACAGAGGGGTTTCCTTGCCCCCCGCTTAAGAGCCCGGCTCGGCGGCTCGCCGGAATGCGGGAGCTCCTCGTCAGGGAGAATAGGGAAAAAATCATCCTTGGGAAAATCTGCCGGAGGCTAACCCAAGTGGAGTTCGTGATGTGTGCGGGTTGGAGGAAGTGGTTCGAAGCCCAGAAAAGGAGTGTTGGGCCTAGTAGGTCCAGTTAGTGGGGTCAGTTCCGATACCTGTCCAAGGCCGGTGCAGTCTAGTGCCGAGGGATTGGGATCTCCCAGGGGAAGCCCTTTTATCATGTTGGCCCCCCGGCAGAATGCGATCTCCGGCTGCACTGGGTAGGATGGGCTCCTCGGCAGGGCTTTCGAAAACCACAGTTGGCTCCCTCTGCATTGTTTTGTGAACCTCAGCTTAGAAACAAAGTTTTTAGACTTGTGCCTTGATTGTTACTGGTCAAAACAGGCGATCTCTAAAGCCTTTTCAGCTAGGAAAGGATACAGTAGTCCCGTTTTTTGTGTGCCTTGAATTTTTTTCGCTTAAGGGTTTGAATATTCGGAACGGATTGATGGGTGTTTTCCTTCACTCCTCCCACTCTTATCTCAAGCGCTATCTCCATTGCCCCGGGGCTCCAGTGTCTCCCGGAGCAAATGATTGTGTGATGGTGCCAGGAAGGTTTCACGGGACTGTCCCTACAAATAAAAATCAGAATCCACAGGCTAGGAGTAAGTAAGATGCAGGAGACTCAGCAAAGTCAGGAATGTCCAGAAAACAATGCCTGGTTTTCTTTTCCAGCTCTGGATACTGGACTCTGCAAGTTGATTATTGTGAGTTACTTCACAGAGCAAAAGGACACAGCTGTGGTGCAATACTCCTTGCTTTTTCTGGTTTTACATGTAGTGTGCTATTAAATGCTGGTATCTTCTGATCCCTTCTCATTTCCTTCTTTCTGTGTAATTCCTCTACTTTTGTTCTGCCTTTCCCTGGTTAATTCTCACGAAGCTCTGAATATTCCCAGATTATTTTTTTTTTCAGACATGATACCTGAAGTTCATTAATGGAAACCACCAAAGTTTCTCTCAATGAATATTGATTCTAGAATAGACCAAGGAGAACATTAGGAAATTTGAAAATCTCTGTTGTTTTTTTCTTTTTCCCTATGGACCACACTCAGCTAATGATAGGCAAAAAAGGTTAGGGTTTTCTCATTCTATAAAAAGCTAATAGGCTCAGTGACATTTCCATCTAAATAATTTCGAGTATTTCTTCTAAAATTTCTGAAGCCATTAAAACATTTTAGAGATTAAATCACATCTAGTATTTTTTCTAAGTAAAAGCTGCTATGACGCTGATGTAAACCACCTCTCAAACCACAGAGCTTTTATTTTTTAAAAAAAGGATTTTTGTACATTTTAATTCAAACTCTCATATTTTTGGAAATATTGGCAGTCGAAATTTGCAAACAGGCCCTGCAGCTCTTTAAGATGCTAATAGTTATTAATCCTGACTGCTAACTTCCCATCCAGAGGCTATTTTTTAATGGCTGAATTACCAACTCTTAAAAAAGGGGTTACTGATGAAAGAAGTAGTCGAGATAACAGTAAGCACCACTTACCATTTTTTTATATTAACAGCCAAAAAGAAAGTGTATTCAGACTAGCAAACAACTCCTTACCATCAGTTTATTCATCCGATTAGTTGGGTCAGGACCATGTTGTACCAGAAACTGTGCAAACAGAATAAAAGCGCTCAGACTACGGCAGTGTACAGAGCAAGCAGATAGGACTCTTTCCACTTCTTCCACTTAATCCTTTCTTTCAAGAGCTGCCAGCTCTTGACAGTTAAAACAAGTGAAATTAAATAAAGAAGTCAATTGTTGCATTACCTACGTAAGAATGACAGAAGTCTTTCAGTGGGTGTGGTCGTGCAGTGGATGGGGCTTTTTCCTTTGATGGTGCAATTAAAACCGGCAGGTCTTGGTTCACCCTTCAGCTCCTTGGGGCTTGTCTGGCCCTGCAGAGGACTTGCAGAGTGCACCAACTGGGAGCCCCGGGGATCTGCCAAGTGGGGCAGAGGGGTGTACGGGCGAGCACGAAGTGAGGGGAGCCAGTGAGCCCCAATCCTCCATCTGCCCTGCACATGCACACAGGGAAGGCTGGGAGAGGGAACAGAGATCCCACCCTGTTGAATGCCAAAGACAGCCAAAGCCTCCAGGAGAACGGGGGATGAAGATGTGAATGTGTTGCTACTCTTTCATCGGTGTGAGCCATGAGGAGCCATTCCTCCTTCCCAGCTGGGCACTGGCACTGGCTTTGTCACTGTCAGAGATGCCTGTGGAGCTCCCACCAGGGGCTGTGGGAGCGAGTGTTTGCCTTGCTCAGCCTAAGCGCCAGCAAGAGACACTGGTCTGGGAACAAGTGCTTTTGCAGGGCTTTTCTAGCTCCCTCTGTGTTCTTTATTTGTAATCTGCTCTGACAGGTAGGAAGTCTGGACAATTAAACATTTAAAGAAAAAGTTCCTACCACCCCCAAAAACCCCAAACTCACCTATTTCTTTCAAAAAGCCAGATGCCCCATGCCTGTGAGTAGGAAATCATAAGGGGCATGTCTGGAAGTACTTTGAAGAGAGATAACACATTGTATTTTTCCATTATCTGGTCCAGATAAATATTGGTGGTATGCTTTGACAGACATTTCAGATTGCTCACAATACAGATAAACCCTATGCACACACAGAGCATGTGTTAAAAACAAGAAGGACTTCTGAGAAGTCATCCTGCCCTTCTGCAACGGGTTGAACCAAGGCTCAGGCAGAGTGAGCTCTCATGGATTTTCAAGCCCCATCCTTCTGGATTTTAACATTTCCCGTGCCTGAAACCTGTTCATTTTTGGACATCCCTCACGGCTTACTCAGGAGCCACTGGGTCAGTCACATCAGCATCCTCTGTGCTGCAAGTGCAGCTGAGTGCAGGTGATCTCTGGGCTAAATTTAGAGGCAGATTGCATCAACCCTGCTCCCAGCTGTGGCCCACTTTTGTAGAAGTGTGAAAGGAGGGGCATCAGACATTCCCTCTGTATTTGGCAGCAATTTTTTGCTTTGCTGCCACTGTAGAGGAGCATGAGAGGCCACAATTATAATAGATGAGTTGCCTTACGTCTTCCTCTTACTGCAATGTATGTCTTTGGCTCCACAGCAAGCAGCTCCTCAGCACCCTAACTCATAAATGGCATAATTTCACTTCTCCCACATTTCTCCAACCTCAGAAAATAGGATGCTGACAGTTCCACAAGTCTCACAGCTTCAGGAAAGCTCCTTAAGCCACAGTAAACTTCACCTGATTTGTAGGGGTAGTGGAAATAGTCCTGATGTATAAAAAACACCACTCCTATGAAAATTATATAAAAATAATAATTATTATTTTGCCAAACAAAACAAAAAGTTGAAACGTTCTTTCCATAGGAAATGGTAATGTTTTTCTGTGCCTTATTTTGCCCATTCTAGAAATACCACTTACCTGAAAAAAACACGTATGTTTTTTATCCAAAAGGAAGATTTGGCATGTAGGAAATGGTGTTCAAGCACCCACCTAAGAATGACCAGATCTGAGTGACCCTCCCACCCTTGCCCCCCAGGTCCTCCCTGCCTTTGTGCTGTGTCAAACAGAGAGGGCAGGGCTGTGCAGCTGGAGTACCCTCCATTAAAGACCTCTGGTGCACCTCTGCCTCTGAAGGACACTGTGAAGTACTGCCAAGCAGCTACCAATGCCAAAGCTGGATGGCAGCCTAAGGAACTAAATAAAACGTTATTTAAAAATACTGAACGTTTGCTGTTATGAATATTCTGCATACCACAGTGAGAGCAGGGGTAATGCGTTGCACTGGTGGGCACGGCAGCTGAGGCAGAGTAATCCTCTCCACTGCAAGCCTGTAAAAGCCCAGCTTTTTCTCTCTTGTGCATCTGCAGTCCTGACTAACTTTTACAGATGCAGTAGTTTCACTAGATGCACGTTCTGTCTCTCTTTTCTCAGCACAGAACACCACTGGCAGTTCACACTGCACGGCTGGTTTCTGCAGAGCCCCATCTGCAAAGGAAGGATGTTACACCAACACAGAAGAAGGCAGGGCATTTTTTCCACCCTGGTTCATGGCTCATATCAGTGGCAGCAGGAAAAAAATACCATATGCTTGCCTGGGAGTCCAGAGTAAGATGAAAGAATGCAGCAGGACACCTGATTTTCCATCATCAGAGTTTTCAGTGCTGGAGGGTACATGTTGCTGTTTGCCACACATTGTCTTGGATCTCACCATTACGCCTATGGATATTTGAGGCAGAACAGTGTTCTTGATTCGTGCATGAATGCACAAGAATGCAACTCCAGAAATCATTTACTAGATGAAATGTAGCACTTGCCTCTGGAGAAGCAGTGTCAAAATATGCTCCCCAAGGTTTGAGCAATTCTAGTATGACAGTGGAAAAAGTTGCTACCAAACTTTTGTGCCTTAAATATTTTTAAAAATGCGTGATTCCCCAGACCTTCCAGACCTTCATTTTTGAGCAGGACGAGGAGGCCACTGCACTTTAATGTAGTTGTATCATCCGTATAATGAAATTGTACAACGAAGCTCAATCTCTGCAAAAGGCCCTACTTCGACTTGATGCCTGTCATGATTCATCTGAGAGGTTAATAGAATAATTTCCTTAATGGGTATGTACATACAGCTGCTGGGGTTTTGAACTACATTGGAGAATCATGCTGAAACCTAAAATTATCACCAAAGGTCTCTTTGGACGCCTGTGCTGGGAAAGATGAGCATGTCTGCATGACAACTTGTGAGAGGCAGAGTTGCCCTGAATGAGGCTGGATATTCACAGGATGACTGTCTTACATGCCAGAGGAGGGAGAAACTATTTTACAGCACCCCAAAAGCAAACTTGAGACCTATAGTAACAGGCAAAACAACATCTGTAGGAAGAACTCAGGACAGAAAAACCATTGGCAATTTCTTGCTGGGACAAGAAATGTATAAAATCAACTCCCAAAGTTAGATTCATTTGATGCAATCCTAAATTTATGCATATTCGTGCCAAGGAATAGCAGAATGAGGAAACTAATGACTCCAGCATTTGTTTCCTTCATGCACAGGTCATTGGAGTAGCTTCTCCTTCATTGTAGAGATAGGTAGGATATAGGTAGGTCCTATTCTCTACTGCATAGATAAATTTGTTTACTTTGTACAAATGATTATTAGATTTTATCAAATTCATTAGACAACCATCCTCTTAGAATGGTGTTTCTCAACCTTCATTCTAGTTTCAGGTTCAGAAGAGTATTTTAACTTAGAGGCATGGTATCTTTTTTTAAAGAAATAAATTTAGGATATTGAGGGTCTTAACTGTAAAAATGCAAGAAAAAACTTGATGTACTTGGGCATTTTGTTGAGAAGGGTGGTGGACCCATCTTCTGTTCTTGTCACCTACTGACTGATTTGACAAATAAGGGCCCATCTGGTGGTCATTTAATGATGATTCTCAACACTAAAGGTCACATCTTGACTAGACATCAAGCTGAAGGAGACAACGGCCTTTTTGTTTTCTTTGGAAGACATCAGTTTAAAGTTGCTTTTCAGAGGCTGGGGACAGTTTATTTGTTCTTCAAACGCATGCCATGCTGACTAATCTGTGCTTTATAACACTGGTTGTGGGTGTAGATCCTCTCCCATAACTCACAAAGATTTTTCATCCTGAGCCATCCAATACTGTTTTTTCAGCAGCAGGGGTACAACATGCCTGGTGTAAAAGTACAGTATTTGTGTTTCAATGAATGCATGACTAGCAGTGTAAGCCTTCAACCTTCAGATGTACCTACTGCCAACACAAGCTGGTAAAAATAGTAAGTACTGATTCATCCATTAAACTAAATCTTTGCTTTATTTTGGTAGCTTCATCTGGGACCTGGCAGTTGTTGTATGGATACAGGTATCCTCTCACTGTCTCAGACTACTGTCTCCTTCCAGGCTGCTAACAAATCTCCAGCCTCTAAGGCAAGTGCTATCAACTTAATTTTTGTAAAATTGTTCTTGCTCACAATCCCTTCCCCTTCTTCCTTCCTCTTGCCTTTCTTTATCTGGGAAAAACATCTCCTCAAGAGTTTAGATCTGAGCCCAGGATTTTATGCCTTAGGTCAAAAAGGAATTGATTCCTTTGGAGCACTTCCAGCCTTTTTTTGATACCTGAGAAGGGACTGTTCATCTCTTGAAAAGTCGACTGCAAATAAAGGCAGGGATAGGGCTTTGTACATACTTCCTTCTTTGCTACATATTAAGTCCAGAAGCACTTGTTTGCTTGAGGTTCTTAAGGTTTTAAGATGGCTTTTTGGCACTTTCAATTTCTAGATGTACCACCTAAGCTTGCTTTTGTTTGTTTCCATTGAGCTCTTCTTGGGGAAAAGAAATTTGCCCAGATGTTCACATTTGGGAAAGTCAGAAATGTGTGATTGGAAATCTTCCCTTCCATTTGTTTTACACATGGCTATTAAATGCACAAGACTTAGACCTCTTGCCATTCAGATGAGACACCTTGCCCCTTTGGTTATTTAATTTTCTTTTGTAATTTGCATCTTAACAGTAGTTGCATGTTTAGAAATATTCCATTAATAGAGGCTGATGGTGAAAAACCTTATTTCTGTAACAAGACATAATTCTAAAAGAACATAGAAAAAAGGGTGTGTAATGATTTAGGTATCTTTTAAATTAATGAAGATAAACTAAAAAAAAAGGAAAATTCAACTTCATATTTTTTTTTCTAAAGAGAAAATTTTGTTTTGAAGAGTGCAAAGCATCAAATTGCTTAGAACAGACAAGCAGAACAAAATCTTACAACTTTCAAGGCTTTCTAAATTATTCTTATAAAAGTTATTATTGAACATCTTCAGGGGTTCAGTTTGCATGGTTTGGCCAGCTAAATACTTTGATGCTTTTAGGATCTTTTACTGATCAATATTGAGTGACAATAATACAAAACTGGTTTTGAATGAAAATGAGTAATATAAACCAATCCCTCAGTAAGAACATAAAGAGTGACAGAAACATCGTCACTATGTGAAGCGCTCCATGAGTGCCAGAATTTACTGTAGCTTTCCAAAACATAAACTGAGTTCTGTTGTGAGAGTGCATTGTCTTTATTCATGCAATCAAAAGGGACTTTTGCTAATGGCAGCACCCTATGAGCTCTCCTCATACATCAGCAGCGTAGTGCAGTAAACCCCAGTAAAACACTTACTGTATGCTTCATTTTCGTAGCAAGTATTGCTTTGAGAGATTGAAACACCTAAAAGACACAGCTGGCTCTGTGTCAGGCTCTCTGCTAAGCTTTAATTGCCTTTTCTGAAATATTTGAGACAATGATACTTCCAACAGACAAAGAGAAACAACAAAAAAGAGTTTAAATGCTTGCTTTTGCTTTCTCCAGTCTTCACAATTGGTGGGAAACATAACGAGAAAGCATTCAGCTTCCCAGGAGAGGTCAAATAACCCACAACTGCCAAATTTAAGTGACAACACTGCTTTTCTCTGTACCCAGCACAAATGTGGCTACTCCTACTCACGATCATGCCTGTTCAGTCCATCACCTCCTGATGTTGTGTTTTTTTTCATGTAGCATGAAAGGTGTGCTCCCTGTATAGATACTATTCTGCAAACCAGGAAATCCAGTGCTGCCCATGTAGGGTTCGTAGTGCTGACAAAAAGCAGCTGCCTTGACTATTCAAATGTTTTCAAAATGCACTGATATTTATGCTTCTGGGCATTATTTCTGACCCCCTCATACCTGTCATGGACTCCTTACATCTGCCAGATGTGCAAGTGTGTGCTGGCGCCTGCTCTGGATGGGGTGTGCTCTCCTGTGGCAGTGGGGCTGTGCACAGACCTGAGGCTGCTGGTCACCACCTTGCCACCCATGTCCTGCCACAGGATGGGGCATGGCTGACATGCCAACAGAGAGAGGCTGGTGCTGAGCTAGAGGATCCCTGTGATAAACTCAGCACTATGCTCCTTAAATCTGGTGCTTGCTAGTGAGTGTAAGGGATGAGTGAGCTCCGGTGAACTCCCAGCTAAGTGTCTAGGATGGTGTCATGCTTATCTGCTGGAACCCCCTTTGACAGTCTCACCAGTTTTGCCCTGGATTTACCTAGTTTGGACACACAAAACTCTCCCTTAGTCTTGAATCATCCAGATGCTGAATGCAGTAATCAGGCATGTTTCTGCTCTACATCTACAGACCAGGGGAAGAAAGAAGGGCACTACTGTCACTGAGCTTCCCACTGATATTTTTCACATAAACTGAATGAAAAACAGAAGTTGGGAAGCGACTTGTTGCTTTTAATCCCTGCAATAGTCACAATTTATCTTAAAGACAGACCAACACATCCTCTGCCCAAATAAATGTATTTTTTGCTAAATGATGCTTCTACAAGAAGATGTTCTTCCTACCGAAATTTTCTTTCCACCTGCATTCTATTGAGATATAAGATACAACACAAAGGCACTGCTAAATATGCTGTGTAACAATTACTTTATTGCAAAATGAATATTTTAAGATAGAAATTTTGTTTCACATAGTTCTGCTCTTAAAAGAAGTGTACAATCTATGTTCCATTTGCAGAAGGGACAACATGAAATGCAAACTGAGGGCAAGACTGGCCATCTGATTGCGAGGTGCTCAGCTTGTAAAATGGGAGAGAAGAGTCTGTCAGTATTCATATTCTCCTGAGTATTATTTCAGTTCAAGGAACCACTTCATTACTTTTATCTAGTATATTGTACATGTGCTGGGGGTTTTGTTTACCTGAGGTTTCTGTTAGTTAGGCTGTAAAGGGTAAGTATCTTGTAAACAGTGATGCTAAATTGTGACCTTTCTCCTCAACTGGAAGTTAAAAGCAATAAAGAAAGGGCTAGGTTCTGATAGACAGAGATCTCATAGCTTCAAAACTTTGGGAAATCAGTAATTTTTCAATCTAGAACTGCTTCAAAGCAACTTGAATATAGAGAAGCCACTCTGACATAGAGGCATCTTTTGCTTTAAGCTTTATATACCATTTGCTTATGTACTTTGGATATGCCCACTTCAAAGTAAGGGAGTTTTTATTCCTGATTGTTTCATTTAACAATACTATGAATGAAGATGGAAATTATTTTCTTACACTCAAGTGCTCTGTAACTACAGGGTTTATTTCACCTACTTCTACATATCATCTTGTTCTATCATCTGTGCTAATCTTCTACAAAGCACATCCAAAATATGATACAAATGTTAATTAAGTGCTTGGAATATTCATATTATCAAATTGCAAGGCTGCAAGTGACCATAAAAAGTCAAAATGTTTCCAACAAAAGCAACAACTTCAATCTCCCTTACACTTTTGGATTAAAGAGGCCTTGCCGTTTGAAACATATGGCATCAGCTCTGAAAAAGTTCACTGTAATTTTCCAAAATGAAGCATAAAGGAAAAAAATCTACCATTTCCTTGAATTTTAACACTAAATTCTGTGCTTGGACAAATGGAATTGGTTACTTTAATCAGCATTAAAGTATCATTTCCAAAACATTGATGAGGGAAGGAGAGGAACTAATATTTAGGACACTTTCACAGATCCTTGTTTCAAAATACAAACATCATTGGCAAGCATCCTCACAATAAAAATTGTAGCTCTTCCACTGCCTCACTAAAGGAGTTCCAAAAGTCCTAATGAGTTCCAAAAGTCCTAAATGAGTTCCAAAATCCTAATTTCTCCTCTCTCTTTGCATCCTCATCTGAAAAATTGTAATGACATTTCCATAATTCAGAGAAGTGGTGTAAAGATTACTTTGTGAGATATTTGCTTAGCTCTCAAAAAAATACCAAGCACTAGATATTATAAATTATGTGCTAATTTCTCTTAAGCTGCAGTAAAGCCTGAGTCAAGTGATTTGCAGGAAATCCCCATTGTGAGCTTCCGTAGTTAATTTTCAATAAGGTTTTCTACATAAGAGCTTTAAGTAATAAAGAATCACTCATAGCTTAGCATCTTCTTTTTAAACTATTACTTGTTAGCTCTGCTAAATATGTCACAGATTACTAACTGCATGGCAAGTCACTACACTACATGTCCCTATACTTAGAAAAAATTTAGAAGATCTACAAGAAGTATCTATTATTACTTAGCAATTTTCATGCTTTTGGTTGAGAAACCTTGTGCAGAACTCCCTGCAGTTAAGGGCCATGACAAGAATCTGTTCAGAAACTGATTGAGTAAATTATCCTTCCGTAGAGCACCTGCCCAGCACACACTGAGCTGGCAACCATGTCCCTCCTCATTAAGACAAAATTTAAGCATGTGATTAACTTGTAGAATGTGCTTCTGCAAGTTAAATGCTGTCTTGGTAAAGGGCTATAAACAGATATAATTTGTTGTTATTCCTTAGACATGTTATTTGGATTCACCTCAATCAAACCACACAAAGTTCTATGTTTGTTACCTAGTCATGACTGGCTTCATGCCACTGGCCACTCTAAGGTCCACCCCTATGCATTAGACCATTACTGTACAATATATACAGAAGTATCTAAAAAAAAAAAAAGCATCCCCTTCCTTTCCAAGCCCTCGTGATAAATGTGCTTGATTAGGATTTATCCCCTAGGTTTCATTCAGTGATCTTGTGTAAATGATTTTCTGCATGCTGTCAGAAAGCGCACATGCTGTCTTGTGAGAGATTTCTGATTTCATAGATGTGGAATAAATACTCCATCTCTTCTGTTGTGCAGCATGAAACTTTTCCTTGGCCAAAGCAGCTAGTGCTTAGGTGCTTTGGGAAGAAGTCTGGGCATCGTATTTCCTAAAACTGTGATTACGAAAAGATTCCCTGCAATGAAAGAGATTCATAAATAGAGTTGGCAAATGAAAAACAATCACAGAAACACCTGTCTGGTGAAAAGGAGCTCTGCTGAACCGTGCTATGTGTTGGCAGGTCAGAGTTGTCATTTCTTCTTCTCCCACCCGAAACTGGACACAGTGACTTTGTGAAGAATCATATAGTCATAATCAAAGTACATTGGACTCTTCTGTGTCAGCCATGTGACTAAAAAGGATTATGTTTTCTGTAGTGAAAGGATGACTTCATGCTGCCTAACACCACATGGTGCCATACTTGTTCTATCTCCTTTCTGGCTTCAAAGGCTGAAAAACCACAAGATGTTTCCAGTAAATTTGTTAGGGAAGTCTTATCTAACAATGCATTATAAATCCTCTACCCCCGGAATGTAGAGACTGAAAAACACAGCTAACAGTACAATCATCTCCAGTGGAAGTCAGCAGATTTCTTTAATCAGTAATGGAGTTGGCAGTGTATATTCTGGCTTGGTTTTAACTGCTGGTAAAACTCTTTTTTCCTTGCAAAAAATGTCATATTTTTGTATAGCCACAACAGATAACCTGCCCTAACTGTACCTTATGTTATGGACCTTAAGCTGTACAGGTTTGTACAGCTCTGGGATCTTCCTCTCAATCATGGGTCTAAGGTTCTCCTTCAGTTTCATGTAGTTTCTTTTGAGCTCCTGATGATATTCCCGCTGATCAGCAGTAATAAGGTGCTTGTTTTTCTCCACTGCTTCACCACACCTAGACAAAAGGAAAGAAAAAAAGACATTATATATATAATCTACTTCTGTTAAACTCCCTTGTTTTGTGTTAGGTAATTGAAATGGACAAGAATCCAGCTCTTTTAATCTAGGCATTCCTCTGGTAATTTATCAAGACTAAAGTCATAATGAACTGATAAGAATGTTCTGTTTTTTTCAAGTACATAAATTGAGATGATATTTTTAAGAAATTAGGGAAGCATGAATGAACTAATAAAAAGCAAATTTAATGATGGCAGAATACTGAGCTGGCTGCCTACTTACTGTATTAACAGATAAATGGGCAATAGCAATACTTAGAAGCTGTATCTTCTGCATAAGACTTATTTTTATTTAACTCTGTTTAACTTATCCTTTAGCAAGGAGGATAGTCTGGACTGAGGGGATGAGTATCATCATATATGAATATTCTTGGTGAGATCTACAAACGTATCTAAAGCAAAGGACATGTATCTGCCACTACTACTGTGTCTGCTTGACAGATGCAGTTTTCTTATGAACAGCTTTCTAAGTAAGAATGTAATTTTATTAAAAATCAAACCAAGGCAATAGTCTGAAATGTTTGATGTCTATAAGATGTCAAAAGAAAAAACAAATGGAAGATCTTAATTTCTACATTATTAGAGTGTTAACATTTCTTCCCTTTGAGAAAGCAATGCCGACCTAGGCATTAATGTGAAGCTGAAATAACAAGTGTGTTCCAAGTGTTCAAAGTGTGAGATGCCAGGATTCATGATGCTAAGTTTTATAGGTAATCACTCAGTTATATTATCATTGCAGTATTGCTAATATTGAATCTATTGATATAATTCCGCATTTCAATTTTATTTTACTGACCTCATTATAAACTCTTTGAAGCACAACCTCAGCTTGTTGTGATGTCGATAAAATTTGGGGTCTTCTGGAATTTCAGCCAGGAACACTTGTGCTACCTCTAGTGGTCCCTTATAGAAATAACACAGGAAAATGTGAAACCCGCCTGCTTAGACTGAAAACAGAACACACGTTTGTTTAAAGCTGTTTGTTATTTCATGAGTGCAATTACGAAAGAAAATAAAACTATGCACAGTTACCATAACAGGATGGATTTTAGCTCCCTTTCTGCCACAATGCTTCCTTTGGCAAGCGGAATTTATGCCCATCATATCTTATCCTCTCCTGTTATTATTCATCCTCCAGTTCCACAACAAAGGGAACAAATTCTGCTCAGCAGAGAGGAGCTGAGACAGCTGTAGTGACAAACCTGGTTATATTAGAGAAACACAGCTCCTCTGTGTGTATTATAAGACCTTCAGGCAATAAGCCCAATACTGAAAAAGGTCACTCTTTGCAAAGCTTACATTTCATAATAGATGCATTAGTTGGAAACAGAATATTTAGGCTTTCAGAAAAAAAACCCCAAACTCTGCAATACTGTGCATAACACCAAGTTTTTGCTCAGCCATGGCTTCATCATTCCATTTTTTTTTTTTTTTAATTGCCTGGGCTTTTTTTAGTGTGCATGTTTATGTTATACATATTGCATCTCAGCTTTACTTTGGGGCACTCAGGACTTGACTTCATGTATTGACTTAATTTCCATGAAACTGAGTTTGTGGTGGTTCCACAGGAACAATGTTATTATTATTATTCCCATTCCTCAAGGATAAATCTGGAATGAACAAAATGGCTAAGATGGCTAGCATGTTAGAATGAAAAATCCTTGGATGCATTCACAAGATTTCTATGAGTTTCTGCACTACAAGCCAGGACTGTGCTTCCCAGGAACACTTTCACCAAAAGCACAGCTAATGAACAGTATACAGAGACTAAATCTCAAGGGATGAAATTTAAAAACACACAATGACTAAATGCATCTGACTAGATGTACTTCTTTCAGCGCCAGAAATAGGCGTGCAAAACAGAATGCATAGTAAAAAAGTACACTTCTTCTGGCTTATTTGGATCCCTTACCTGATTTACAGTGGCTCCAACCGAGCCCTGCAAAACCATCTGGAGCATTTTGGCATCTGGTGGTTCTTGGTTGGTGGCTGCAGTTAGTTCCTGTGTTTTTTTACGCATATCTTCAATAGCAACTTCAATTGGTGTTAAAATAAACTAAGTGAAAGGGAAGAAAAGATGGTTCATTACCTGAATCATGCATGCAGCTGACCTATTATAAATACAACAATGTCACTATCATTCTCCTGTTTCAAAAGCAGTAGTTATGAAACCCAGGAACACTGTTCAATCTAACTTGGCAGATGGTCATCTTGGCAGACAGTGCAGCTGATCCAAAGATCATAGATGTCTTATCATTTGCAGAAATAGGGTGTGAATCAGACCTTCTGTTGGCATAAATTCATTCTTACTCCAACTTACCTCATGCCTGAAATGGTGGTGTAATTTCTACATATAAAGCTTCCCTGTGTCTAAACCAGACCTAAGGCAAATCTAGTTCTCTGACTGCACTCCTATCCTACATCTGCTTTACCAGCTAGAAATATAGCTACAAACAGAGCTCCACATATCCTCCTACAGAGCATTAGAGCTAGGAGATCAAAAGAAGAATGTACATTGGCTATTGTCTTTTCTCCACAGTATATCTCTATCTTGCGTTGTCTGTCCCTTATGTGATAGTTCTGTTTACAAGAGCAATGTCTGAGAAATTCAGCATTCTTTTTTTCTGCCAAGCATAAATTTGGAAATCTTTCCATCCAGAGATTCATTCAGTGCTTGAGAAATTAGATTTGTCTTCAAAATGCAATTACCTCTTCTCTTTGGATGACATTGATTCTAGTTTTGATGTAGGGGAAAGCATGCATTGTGGTTAGGATGGTGTTCCTCTTGTACTGTTCACTAAGTTCTCCTCTGGGACGCCCATCCATAGTGAAAGGCGTAGTGTACATGAACCGACAGATGTTGAAGTTCTTTTCAAAGTAGGTAACTCTGTCCTTCATCTCATACTCATCAAAATAGGGCTCCACAAAGGTAATTTGTATGTATGCCTAGGAAAAGAGGGAAGAACCATTACAGTACTTTACAGCCCAAGGAATGTAAAAGGAATGGCTCATGTGAAGTATCCCATAGTACACATTGCCTAAGGATGTGTAGGCAATGGATGGTCTGGAAAAGCACAGAGCTGAAAATCCTTCAGAGATCATTTTCTTATTCAGAGCTAACAAAATTTGCATCTAGGAGGGCACAGCTTAACCCTGGGGACCAGAACCAGGGCAGGAACCAGAGACTAGAACTTTTAATTTCTATACTCTGTGACAAGGCTGTCACAGAGGTTTTAATACCCCTGGGCACAGAGATACCAAGTTGGGTGGTTTCTTTTAAGGCCTTAATGTTTGAGCATAAAAGTTGCAAAGGGGACCTCCTCTCCTCATTTCTCTTGTGAGAGAAAGCACTCAACCCTCTCGGAAGTACTTTCCCTACCTTATTGGGATCCAGCTTTCTTTTGTCTACAGGAGCAGAGTCCTTAATCACTTCCACAGCATCCTCCCCAAAACACTGGCCATAAAATCCCTAGAAAGGAAAAAGAATTATCCCAAAATTTTAGTGCATAATGCAATTCTAGGAGAAAGGAGTGACAACCATGACAGTTTCTGGGCTTTGTACAGTCAGTATACTGTTCCACAAACCACAGCTGGCCAGGGTAAGGCATCTTCTGACAAAGATCACTGTGAATTGCTCAGACAGTCACAGGGCTTGAAGTTAAACAATCAGAAGGGAACATAGCAATTCTGTAAAAAAAACCTGAAAAGATACCAAAGCAAATATCTGGCATGCTCAAAATCATTCAGCATTTTACAGGCCTGCTTGAAAGACACATAGCCTCAAAAGAATGGCTCACTTACATAATTATACTTTAATAAGGGATACTGTGGAAAAGAAATACTAAAGAAACATAAAGAAAATACTGAGGAAACACTAAGGAAATAATCAGTCTGTTACTGATTTTTTCATATAGCAATGATAATATCCAAATAACCCTGTGTGGGTTAATTGGAAAGTATAATATACCATTTGAGATCCTGTTAATATAATGTTTTTCCTTACCTCTAATCTGTGAGAAATCTCTGGGAGTTTTGTAATTGCAGGCTCCTTATAAACAAATTCCTGTTCATCCAAGTCCCCAAATTTTGATCCATAGAAACCAACACGGAAGTAAGTTCCAAACATTCGTTTCTGACCCTAATTGATAAAAAGAAGAGGAAATTTACAACTGCTTTATGTGGACATTATAGTATTTGCGTGCCTTTTTCCCCCCCAACTGGTGTATAAGAAAATCCACTAGTCCTATATTTTCCCCATTTCAAAGCCACTTCTATGTATCATCAGTGTCAATGGATTAGAAGCACATTAGAGAAAGCATACAACTAAGGGACATTTGACTGAAATCTAATTTAAAATTTAAGCTGATCATGAAGGAGGTTGCACAAAACAAAATAGCTTATTATTTCTTAATTCCTTTGAATACATGTAACAAAATTAAAATGAAAATTACACATTAAGGTTATTTTTGTTAAACAGATGTGGCCTGGTGGACACAGATATGGTCAGCTAAACCCATTCATTTCTGCTTTTTTTTTTGTATGGAGAGCCTTTTTACACTGTAGGCTGTGTAGGTAGACCCAAACAGATGGAAGCTTTTATTTGAAAAAAGAAATGGAACTATTTCAAATTCCAGTGGGTTGATCATGGCAGGATGCCAGGTACCCATCAAAGCCACAGTATTTTCCTTCCCTGCAACCGGACAGGAGAGCGATAATGAACGGTTCATGAGCTGACATAAGGATACGGAGTGATCACAAATCAGTTACCATCATGGGCAAAACACACTTCACTTGGGAAAACCAATTGAATTTATTACCAATCAAACTCAGAACAGGATAACAAGAAGTAAAACAAATTTTAAAAATATCTTACCCCCTTTCTCCTTAGGCTCTACATCTTCTCTCCCAATGGAGTAGGGAGATGAAAAATGTGAGTTATGGTCAGTTCATCACATATTGCTTCTCCCACTGCTCAGGGAGAGGAGTCCTTCTCCTCCTCCAGCCTGTGGCTCCTCCCTGCTCTAGTGTGAGTTTCACATGGGGTCACAGCCTCCTTTCAGATATCCACCCACTCTGGCATGGGCTGCAGGTGGATCTCTGCTCCTCTGTGGATCTCCCTGGGCTTCAGGACCACAGCTGTCTCACCCTGGTCTGCACCATGGTCTGCAGGGGAATCTCTCTCTGGCACCCATAGCACCTCCTGCCCCTCCTTCTCCACTGACCTTGGTGTCTGCTGAGCTGTTTCTCTCACATATTTTCCACTTGTGTCTCCTCTGAGCACAATTACATCGGGCCAGTAACTTTTTACCCTTTTAAAATGTATTATCCCAGAGGTGCTGCCACTGTCACTGATAGGCTCAGCCTTGGCTAGCCCTGGCTAGCAGCTGGCGCTGGCTCTGTTGGACATGGGTAAAGTTTCTAGCAGCTTCTCACTGACCTTATTCTTTTAACCCTCTCCCTCCACTATCAAAACTTGCCACACAGACCTGATACACACAGGAACACTTTATTAACAGCAGTCTCAAACAAATAGTGCAACCCTGCAAAGTGTCTTGCTAAGCAGTGCCTTGCCTCAAAAGTACCTTATTAATAATGCTGTCAAAGGCCTTCTGTAGCTTGCTGTGTGTCAAGGTAAGCTTCCTGAAGTCTCGATGTGCTTCCAGTATGGGGATGACAATTTTGTACACTTCATTCACAGTTTCATACAAACCTCCCTTAGGAAAAAAAAAAAAAAAAAAGAAAAGATGAAGGAATGAAGTGAGTTTTCATGCACTCTGAAAAGAACCTATATCTCGATCAATGGAGAAAAGGGGATTTATAGGACTCATCTGTTAAGCTGCTATGTTGCTTGTTTTGGTGTTCTGACAACTAGCAATGGTAAATGGGATGTTCTGAACAGCAAACAGAGACCTGGATGTAATTTGGATCTCTGATCTGGCTCTTGAGCTCAAATTCCTGTGTAAGGCCTTGGTTTCTGCCTCAGGGTTATAAGAACTAGAAATGCAGGTTAGCAGCAGGAAATGGATTTGTTTGTCATGTATGGTTCAGGGCAACCAGAGCTGCGTCTGGACAAAGGGATGCAAGTGATAGAGATGCTAAATCACAAGTCCTTATATAGTAAGTGTAGATTATGGGGCTCCTGGTTGTATGCTTTATAAAAGCATATGAGTAACTCTCACATGCCTCCTAAAATACATATTTTATCCAAGATCTTTTTCTTAAATGTACTATCTCTTCATAATACCAACTGAAAATCTTGGTTGCTGCCTGAGACAATCACTTTCTGTTGATGTTCCCTGTGGTCTGCACTGTAGAGGTGGGTATGTGACTGAGCTGGGCTGAAAAAGCCTAGGTTAATCAATCTGACAGAGACAGTATTTGGATGGACAAAAATGCGTCCTCTTGTTATTTGGACTGTGTCGGGTCTGTGATGCCTGGTTCAGGAGTACTACATTGTTTCCTCAAGTGCAGGAAAGGAAGCTGTGGATCTGGCTTAGGTAGCCCGCTATCCATTCCCTCCTGGTGGTTCTGGTCCTCACTCACCGTGCTGAAGAGCTCTGCAGCTTGTTCCAGCAGGCCTACCAGTCCACTTTCTGAGAAATACCTTCCAGAACATATGCCATCTTCATCTGGAGACAAAACGTCATCTGAAACAGCAGATTCCTCCAGCACATTGGATGAAATGTTCTAAAATACATCAAAGTACACAAATAAAAAACCCCAAATCAACAGTATTTCACAAAACTTGAGGAAGAAATTATTTTAACATATTTATATGATGGGAAGAGGAATCAGTTTTTTCAGGTGCAACCAGGGGACACATAGTTACATTCTTTTTCAGATGAGAAAGTAACATAATAAATCTCCATAGATGGCAGATCAGGAGTTTCACTGTAAGAATCATGAATTTTCTTTCTAGCCTCAGGTTTAAAATGCAGATTCCTGTAGGTGTCAAACTAGCTCTTCTCTGTTGGCTGGATTTCCATGGAGCTTGCAGTGAGCTCAATCCCCAATACCAGTAGGGTCACAAGCAATGTGCCCTTCCTAGTGCTGGCACTTAGGGGTGGGAAATTCCAAACTGCATTCCAGACCTTCTGCCACCTACTTGAATAAATTAAACTTTCAAGTTTTTAGCCACCTTTTCCAAGCCGAGGAGAAGTAGGACACAGACAATATACTAAAATCCACAATAATTGATTGCTCCTTCTTGGTTCATTCTCTGCCATACTACACTTTAAACCTGCAGAATTTACTCAGTTTCTTGTTAATGTTATGGATCCCACCGTGCATTTAAATAAAACTAGATGAAGTCACTCTCTTGAGATTCTAGACCTTTAAATAACATGTCTACAGTTCTTCAGGACTTCTTTGAATATATGACACTGGGTGGCATCAACATTAAAAAATTTAAAATATGTACAAGATAACAGCAAAATATGTGTGCATATAGCTTGGGACTGGCAAATGTAACTTTCAGCAGCAGCACAAAGTCTAAGCTTCGATTTTCTATTAATTAAAAGGAGTTAAATTAGTGTCATAGTGTCTCATTTCAGCAGAAACTGGCAATGACAATCTGTCTGAGTGCAGGATGGATGCCAGCTGGCTAGCTAGCTGAGTCCTTAAAGGCATCTTTATAAAATAGCAGATGCACTGAGGGCTGTTACTATTGATCAGATTTCAGATAAAGAATTGGCACCACACATCACTAGCAGCATTGGGCTTCCCACCCTGCATTTTATGGATGTATTTATTTCTCCATGGGTGAAATTTACTCCAACCGTGCTGCCATTACACTGCCTAGTCTGCACATCATGTCAGCACCACTGGAAGGGTGAGCACAGCCTCAGAACAGCATGCACAGGAGTTAAGAATACATCTGAATTTTGGCCAGAGGAAGAACTACAGCACATTTAGCACACCTATGCCACTTTTTACTGACCAGTGTCATTGAAGAGAGTGACTTAAACCAGACTTAGGTCCACTGGCTCATATCTGCAGAAACGCACAAGCCATGCAGATTAATTTCACGTTTTCCTTTTCTGTAACAGTAGCCATTAAGGACTGTTTTCATGTGACTCTGGTGGCTTTAAAAAAATTATTTTTTATTTTCCTTTAGCAAAGAGAAAAGAGTCTAGAGAAGTGATTTATATACAAAAGTAATTAGAAAGTCATGGACACCAATTATCCCTTCTCCACCTTTAAGCCTCTAATAACTAATGTCAAGAATGTACTTCCATGTTTTACAGTCCATGCACTCTAAGAGGGGAGAGCCTGCATGACATACCCTTGAGGCTTGCGTGATCTTCTGCAAAGTGGACATGCCTCACCCAGCTTAAGCCTTTATACCTTTCATATTGAAGAATATTACATATCCCTTGTATAATAAAGGCAGTACATAAATCACCATGTATTTTATCAGCAGTTATATTGAAATTCACAAGCCTAGTTTTCATTAAGGAAAATACTTCTGTGAACTCAAAATCCCCTCTGATCCCCAGCCCTTATCACCATGTTAAATAAGGCCAGAGTAGCCTGCAACCTAGATGCCCAAACAGCCCAGGCAAATTAGGCTGCTACTGAGCTGTGTACCTCAGCAGGTAGACACACACACACAAAATACTTGCCTGTGTTAATACCAAGTGGTTTTAAAGTCAGTCCCTATGCACTTCATAATCTCACTAATTCTGCTTTACACCTTGTGAAGGGGATTTAGTGAAAATATGAATTAAGCTCAAAGGGAATTCCACTGAAAGAGACCCCACTCTGATTTTGAGTGATAGTTTTGATTGCATAGAGGGAAGAATTTTGTCTGGTACAATATAAGGAAAAGTATTACTCTACTGACAGTCAGTTTTCTGGATGCTAACAGACTCACTGCAGAAGATCAAAATCAGAACTGATTTGATCCTTTGCTGACTCATTTTATTAATCTGTGAAAAGGAGGTAATACTTCTACTCATCCAGAATAATATTTTATTCACATTAGTATCACCCTCAATTCCACAATTAAATGCTTATCACCAATATTAGCTGATCTCCTATCTGAGCCAAATGAAGAAATGATCACAGAAAGAGTCAGGGAGTGAGACCTGTAACTACACGTAAAGCTGAGCCAGTCTGTGTAGTGTTTCCCTCCTTTAACAAAGTCATCTGAATAAGATTTCCACAGGTGCTATAAAACATAAACCTGTTTGTAAGGAATGGGAAACCTTTTGTTGAAAGCCTATGTAAAAATGCAAAGGGTTATTATAGTTAGTTACTGTTATTGAGTAAACTGAAATTCAAAATTGTCCTGTCAGATAAAGAGTTCTATAATTGGGTCCTTGTCATTAGGGCATTTTATTACCTCTCTCCTATGGGGCAACTATTTCTTTGTAAAATATGTATTTACACAAGCATTTTGATGAGAGGAATTGATTTGATGCTTTTAAACTCCTAAGTTTTTGCTTGCCTACTGCTCTACACAATAGACTTCAATTCTCTAACATAAATATCCATTTATAGGAACCCACATATTCTAGGAGCAATGGAGGGAGGAATTGCATTAAGGTCAAGTGTGTGAGCTTGCAAGCACTCAAGGCAGCCTGGGAGCAGTATGACACTGGGGAGGGAATGCAGATTTTACTTATATCCGAATGATGATAGTATCCAACAAGTAGAGAGTAAAGAAGGGTAAATAGAAGTAATGCATGGAAGTTAGAAGTTTGAAAGTATACCAAATTGATAAGGGATGCAAAATGGCAGAAGCATAAATCCATGGCCACAAGTTTAGCCATTAAGAGTATATACCGCTATCTTGATATTAAAGAAAATTAAGAATAAACACTTGTCCACCACCTAATTGCTGAGGTAGAATTGCAAATAGTAATGCCCAACAAAACAAATTAAATGCAAAATGCCAAGTGGCTCAATCATGTTCACATTTACTATTTTGAAGGGAAAAACCCCCAGTGGTATGCTTTTTATAAGGAATGATGAATGCACTAAGTATTTCAAACTCACTTTGACAATAAAATGTGCTCCCCAACAAATCAAAAAAGCAAATCAAAGGAGTATTCAAGCAGTGACTCCTGAGCTGCCATTTGTTTTAGAAAACTGGGCAAGTTCCAGAAGACAAAATACGCTCTGGGGATCATCTACTTCTTTAAATTGTACAAGATGAGCAGATGGTGGTAGGTTTATCAGACTGCACCAAGACAAAATGGTGGAAATACTGATAAGAAATTACTAAAGAAAATCTTAAAGGTATTGTACTTAGCCTGAATCAACACCAGACTATGCAATCTTGGGATTAGAGTCTAATAAAGTTAACAGTGTCTAAACAGTAGATGTCTATATAACATCTAAGGTGATCCTACAAAATATTTCCACTAATTAATTAAAATTAGTTATAATTTACTTTAATCATTGCAGCCAACAATTCACTGATTTCAGAGAGTAATGATATAAGAGACATTATCAACACATGGCAATAAATTAAGGGTTTGGCCATTTTTATTTCTAATAATGTGGAGAAAAGCACTAAAATAATTGAATTTGAATATGAAGTCAGTTCAGTCATATGAACTGCGTAATCTGATAAACTAAGTGAATATATATCTGTATTTAAAAAAAGTTTAACCACAAGGACTTACGCTTTCATCTATGTGATGTAGAAAAGTAAGGTGAAAAACTAAACCCCAGAAAACTGTTGGGAAAATATCAGTTTATTCCTGAGTAAAAAGCTCAACAATGCCAAAAGAACCAGTGAAGTCTTCAGAGAGACTGTGAGAGAATGTGAGAGCTACAGCTCATGCTGAAAGAACTTATGGGATATTTTTACTTGACTTGGATATACTGGATTGACTGCAGTGATTGTGTTATTCATCAATCAAAAGGGTTTGGTTAGTCACTTGAGGGCAGTCAAAGGATTGGAGAACACACCTGAAAGAGCTGAGCAGATCCAATTATCTAGATTATGAGCAAGAAGTTTGAAAGATGCATCTGTCACAGTTGATAAGTAACAGCCCTAGAAAAAGCATGTGGTAATAGAGGGGTTTTACTTAGCAAATGTGAGATTACCGTGTCAAACTGCTGGAAATAGAAGCTGGAGTCTGCCATTGTAACATCCGCCCCATACATGCAGCTCTGCTTTGCTTAGCACAAGAACAAACACACACACCAGAGCTGCCTCAAGCCATCAAAGCCTTTTACCTGAAAACTGACACTGCCCACAGGGAGATAGTTCCGATCCTCAAGCATGCTCAGGTACTCTGACACCAGTGCTGCAGCATGGACCAGGCACATGGCTGCTTCCGTGTAGCACTTCCTCTTGGTGTGCTTCTCTGCCATGTTCTGCAGCCAAGTCAGCCTCAAGTCTGGCGATGTCTGGTATCCTTTTGCAATTCTGAAAACACAGAAAGCAGGTGTGAATGATCATTTCTCAAATAACAGAAATACCTTTATAATTCTTCCCCTTGGTTGAATGGAATGAGACATCTCTGTATTTATTCTATATGATTAATTACACAGAAAGCAAAAGAAATTGTTAGGCAGGGCTGGGCAGGAGATAGAGGGGCTTTGAGGAAAGTAATACAGCTGTATCCAAGACTCTTCAATGTTCCTGACTCTTATCCTTGCCCAAGTCTATGTCCACCTCCCAGAGCTGCACTGCATTGTGCTTACTGCTGCAGCCTGGGCCTCCTGCTAAAGACCAGCTCTGCTAAAAAGGCAAAGTGCGCAAACAGATAATTTGTCACACCTTGTCTCTAAAATGCACAGTTCAGCTCACCTCACTGTGGAATTTTCTCAGTAGCAATTCTAAATGGATTCACCTGTACATGAGGTCCATCAGCATCTCTGGATCTTCCTGAAATTCCCTCATTTTCACTGTATCTGACAGGATGCCATTCAGATTACACAGTAGCTCCTCTACCTGAAGCAATGCAAAGATCAATGTGAAATGTGTTTATTTTTAGCTTATGGAAAAAAAACCAGCTTCTGTACAAGATGATGTTACTCTTCTTAAGCCTCTTTTACCCAAGGAAATGTCAGGATGTTTTCTTCAGTTCTATGTAATGCAGTAAAGGCTGCTGACATAGCAAATCTTACACATACACATTTTAAGTAATCAAAATGAGCTGAAATCCTTTGATCTATTTATTTCTGAATGAAAAATCAAATGTGCTAATGATGTTCAGCTTTAGCTGATCTTACATCTGAAACCAGAGGTTTTTGTAAGTCTTCAGCACAACCTAAGTTATTCTAAGAATTTTAACAAAGTGTTTGACAATTGTCTGACATGTTTTTCATTATTGCTTCTGACACCTTACAAGTTCACAGAGAGAAGTTTCCCAGGTGGCACTTGTCTGAAAACACAGTGAATCAAATTCCATTTTGGGAAAATCTTAGAAGGCATAGTTCCTGTTGGGGTCTAGGACAAAGCTGTACTCAAAACCAAGAGATGATTCTCCTGAAATGTGATTTCAGAGAAAATTATTTAGAGTTTATTTTATAAAATAATATCCACTTCTTCCCCACTTACTGTTGTACTAGACATAAACTTATGCAATAATCTCTTATTTTCATTGCTTTGAAAGACCAAGATCTAGAACTTGCTTCAAGCATGCTCCTATGTGAAAGCTCCTGATAAAAGCCACAGATGCCATAAAAGATTTAACCTGAATGGGAAATGGTGTTGCCTGCATATCTGTGTCTTCCTCTGCATAGGCCAGGATGGTTCGCAAGGATCGTCGAAGGAATTCCTCATTAAACTCAGGTGATTTTCCAACCAGAGAAGCTAGCGACATGGTCACCTGCATCTTCACTCTTGAAAAATTCTTCCAGAGATAAAAAACAAAAGCATGAAAGAATGATGGCTGCACTGCAGTTCACATGTCTACCTCCTCTATGAAAGTGATTCTCCTGTCCATATTGGGTGCAGTAGGCTCGCTGCTCACTAAGTGGCCTCTGGTGCATCAAACCTAATCATGTTTTATCCACTTAAACCAAAGATCCCTAATTCTGACATGTCTGTACTTTGGCGCTCCAATGTTCCTTGAAATATGCATGCTTGCTTGAGACAGGAGAAAGCCAGAAACACCCTTTTTCCTCCTTTGCATCAGACCACACACTGAAACAGATGAGGAAGAATGACTGGAAAAATATTCTGGAAACAAATCTGGGAGGCAAAAGGCCTCTGGGAGCTTCAGCTGGGGATGCTTTACACCCTGATGATCATGGTGTGGCTGCAGTACATTTTGCATCTGCAGAGCTTACACTTTTTACATATCCAAGGCTTTTAAAGTAATAACTAGCGAAGAAAATTCTGTGCAAGATCAGATGCTATCCAAAATGCTAATGCATATGCTTTTGTGCTAGAACATTATTAATCTACATGCATAATGTATGTATTTGGCTCCACATGTGTGGTAAAAATCAGAGCCTAGTTCTAAGACCAAGGAGATGGTGAAGAATTCCCATTAATACAGGTATACAGGAGTTCTGCTGAGGTTGCAATTGCATTAGAATAGAACTAGATGAGTTGTTCTGACACAGGAATGAAAAAAAAAAGACAGCATGAAGGGTATTGCTTATGCACTGTATAGTCTTTGCTGTCACAGGCCTGATACTGCTCTGAGTGAAGCTGCATTTATAGATATTGCAGGGCAACACTGAGTCATGTTTCCTGAATCAAAGCAATGAACAATAATTAAAGCTACTTTCCCCCTGCACTTTTAGCACTTCTCTTGGCTCAAATGTGTGAAACAGCAGACCAGGTGACTACAGATGCATTCCACATGCTGTTGCAACTCCAGTCTTTGTTTCAATTGATCACAAAAAAAGGTGGCACAAAATACACTGCTGCTCTCAAAATCTTACACTGGTAGAGCTGAAGCTGTATCTCATGAGGAGATAAAGAGTGGCACAGGCTTGAGTCCGTGTAATATCTATGCTGCTGCTGCAGTGATGGAGGACTCTTTGACACAGGTCAGCACACTGTTCAACCTCCTCTTCAAACAGCAAATCTCCAAACTAAGGGAAGGAGAAGAAAACATTTATTACTTTTATTTCAAGCCATTAAAACATCATTATCTTAGTGCACAAAAGTCAGAGGCTTCAAAAAAAGTCCAAATATTTCAAAAAGTACATTTTATACTTCTTCTTATTATGACTTCTGATTCCTGTGATGCTGTAGATTCAATTTTTAAGATTTTCTACAAGAAAGAAGGGTTTGAAAAGAAGCGTTTGTGTTCTGGAAAAAAGAGAAAGAGACAGAATAAACTCAGAGTATGATGGCCCCAGGAGTTTTTGCAAACATTAAATATTGCAAAATTCTTAGAAGTATGGAGATTTGCTATTTTCAGAATACATAATGATTGATGAAGCATGCAAATACTTCCTTAAGTATATTAAGAGCAATTTTTTGCTCTTTGCACCAACGCCCTGCCCTTCCCCAGGCTTCGAATATGTTCTTCCTCCTATGGTGTGTGACAAAACTTCCACTGCCAAGCTTTCCTACCAGACCCTCCTTTACAGTGCCTTCACAATGCACATAGCAGGCAATAAGCCTGGGAGCAGGATATCTGTCCAAAGAAGCTCTCAGCAGAGACAGCACAGATGCACCAGTACCATATCTACATACACAGGACTGATAAAGGTGTCTGAGTGAATATGAGATATTGTTTCCAATTTGCAGACTGATTTCTCAATTCTCAGCCTTTCTTCAGTCCATTATCTCACTGTTTTGTGTCTAATTCATATTACCAGCCTGCTGGCACAGGGTTTTATAACTTTTATTTGTAAAATAACATATATATGCCTACAGTGTAATAGAAATAATTGGACTGATTGCTTCATGAAATACAGAACAGAGTCAGCTTAACTACAAGATCTATTTCAATGAGAATAACAATTGCTTCACAAAATTCATTACTCTAATTGGAAGTTAGCTTTTAAAGATAAAGTAAAATGAAAACATAATTATAAGTTTCATAACTATTCAAGTATCTACCCTGTAATTAGGCTTTGTCAGCCAATCTGCATTTAAGAGCAGACAGGCATTAACTGGACAGGAGTATCCTGTTTCTTATTTGTATTTTAGAATAGTTTAGGGAAAATAAACATTTCATGGATTCTTCCTTAGTGGAGCTTCTTTTTTTTGTAGAAGAATGAATCTTAAAAATATTTTAGAGTCCTTATGAAGCACCCAACCCCTTATGATCTCTATTAAAAAAAAAAAAAAGAAGACTTTGGGTCAATTTTTGTCCTCATATATGTTTTGAAGTTTGTAGGTTGTTTTTTTTTTTTTAATTTGGTTTGTTTTTCTGGTGTTTTGTTGGGTTTTTTATTGCTTGTTTTTGTTTGTTGTTGTTTTTGTTAGGTTTTTTCCTTTATTGTTCTTGTTTCTTCTGACCTGGAGTTTTTTTACTGAAGATAGAGAAGTGGAAGAGAGATGAGGATTTGGCTTCATTTTCAGGCAGAGCAAAGATGAAAACTGTCAATGTCTTAGAATCTACTTAGAATTTTGAAACCCATCTTAGAAATAGAAACCTAGAATGATGACCTCAATGTCTCATAAGTTTTGATTTCTCTGCTGCCCATCTGAGTGGAAACTAGTCTTGCTGATATAACTACTTAAATTGGACTCTATGAAATTCTTATGCAGTTCTTGGCATTAAAATTCCTAAATAAAATCAGAATGTATTTGAAATAAAGTGTGTGGAATTGCTTGCCTTTTCATTAGTAAATCTTCTAAGTTTAAGAGTAGACTGTAAAGCCACAAGATTATTCAGACTTAATTATTCCATTTTGTGTGGTCAGTGAAATAACCTTACAACAGATGCAGAAATCCTGTAACAACCCTATAGATAGCAATTTGAACTTATATATACAAAATATATTTAATAAATGTTAAAGAAAAGTGGTAAGTGAATGGAGACAGCTCTGCTCTACAAACGCTGCTCTATTAATTTGATGTGAAGCATGAAAACGAAAGTATATCAAGAGCATACCTTAGCAATGAGTGCTCTGAGTGTGGCAAAGCAATGAGTCAGGTAAGTTGTGCTCTGATCATAGCCAAGAGAATTTACCAGGACCTTCAAAACTCCTCCCAGGAGATTATCTCTGCATTCTGCTGCAAAGCTTGCCTACATAGGAGGGAGAAAAACAATAACTGTATGAGGTAATTCAGCAAAGAACTGGCACACAGGAAACTGAAGTTCTGCTCTCCAGCCCATGAGACATCCAGTAATTCAGAAATTGCAGTTTCTTCATTTTTAACATCTGCTCTGGAGAAATTTCAAAGCACTTTTGTAGTGAAGACAAGACAGAGGGGGAACGGTCCCAAACATTTTCTAAGTTCTGAAGATTCTCCGATGCATTTTTAAGCTCAGTGAGCTCCTGCAGTGATTTTTGAAGCTTCACTTCTGTTTTTTCCAATTCTTCATGTATACTTTGGGTTAGGAACTGATCCTGTGGTGGGCAGGCACCATTCCTTCCCTTGCATCCTTGATATCCTGAGCATCTAGGCTAGACAGACATACTGGTATGCTCTGATCAAACCCACAACAAAAACAGTGTGGAGACTAGGTGCTATGAGTGGTGTAATGTAAAAATAATGTCCAGTACAACAAAAGTCTAGCAGATAAATGCTTTTCTACTAACAAGTTTGCAAGCATGAAGCTTTCTCCTCCCTACTTAGGATTTTTTTCTATTCAAGACTATACAAGTTTACAGAAGATCTCAAAATATTTTGCACTGTCTAAGAAACAAAAGGAAAAAATAATCTTGCTTCCACTGGCTTCTGAGGGAGCAGGGATTGGTACTAATCTGCCTGTACTATTTTTCACCTGAATGATGTTCTCTTGCATATCAAGAATGATCAGGTTAGCTTCAGTTGCCAGGTTTCCGCTGATCAGAGCTTCTTGGTCTAGCTCAGCTTTCGTCCTGCAAAATGAGTTCTAATTAAAGCAAGTAGAGGGTATCCCAAGAGTTAGATGACCTGCTGTTTAAACAAAGCCAGAATAAAAATGCATACTATTCTGAATGATCCCATAAGAGCAGACAATGACAATAGTGTTCAGAAGCGTTTCTTAAAAACTACGGAGTGAAATTAGGAAAGCTGCTATCATAGAAGAGCAGTCACAAAGGGGACTTTTGAAAACTAGGCTTCTAGACAGTTTGGACAGATGCTTTTCCTCCTTAATAGTCATCTGCATAATGGCTACTTAATGTCATGTTCAGTTGTTCAGTAAACTATGCTGTAATTTCTGAATTCATTGCCTTTAGCAGGACACAAAACTCCAAAATGGAGTAATTGATAACTGATCTGAAAATTTCATTAAAAGAAGTAAAAACAGTAGACTAGACCAAAGTGGAAATTGCTTCAGTGCCATAGAAGCATTGTTTAATGCAGGCAACTTAAAATGTTGATTCCTGAGACTGTTGACAACAAAAGACAGCAGGTCCATACAGCAGTGTCCCAGGCTATTTAAGAGAATTGAAATATTGATAAGAGACAGGAGACAGTGGTAAGGCAACACGTGAGACCTTCTTAGCTGAGACTTGAGAACAAGGTCTGGAACACAGTTCCTCTGCAGCTGAATAAGCATAGGAGCAGCTACTAATGAAACTGCATTTTCACACATCCATGCCAGAAACACAATGAGGCATTTTTCTTTTTCCTAAGCTGCTCAAAAAAATGTTGTTGCCTGGCCAAAGGCTGGTTTCTAGAGCTTGAGATTAAAGATCCTTTGACTTTGGCTGAAGTTCCTAAGGTGCATTTCTGTGGCTGGAGCAAAACACGTGTGAGTGACTTCAAAATATGTAGCTTCTCTGCTACATTACTTTACCCAAAAATAAAACCAGAAGAGCAAAGAGCTGTCATTTAGTGCACAAACAGATAATTCTGAGGAGGGCTAAGAAGGGAACACAGGGAAGTCATATGGGCAATAACTACAATGACTCAAAGCAACAAAAACCAGAAGGGACTGCAAAAACTTTAGCGCTATAATAAGGGCAGAAATCCCAATAAGAGTAAGAAGAGAACAAATTTAGTAAACTTTGCAGGTGTTTGGACTATTTCCAGCAACCACTGAGCTTTGATCCACATGCTGACTGGATCTTCTCTAGCATGGCACATATCTTATAACTGCTGCTACAATCCCAAAGCATTGTCTTCCCTGACTCCTGCTGACAGAGCGTCTCAATATTAATACAGCATATCAACCCCAGCTTATCTGATTTAATGTGACAATACATATACCACAGCACTGTTTGTACTGAGGATCCAGGAGCAACATCAAAATAAATGTACCAAGCCTCCATGGTGTATTTGATACAACTCTGCCACTAACTCACGTTTGCCACACTATTAATAAGAAGGAAATAACATGTAGATAGCTATTTAAAGTTGTCCTTCTAGTATTTGTGACCTCTTTGTTGTGTCATAGCAACCGCTGGATATTTCTGCTACAGAAACATTTTCTTTTTCTTTCTCTTTGACAAAAAAGAGAAAGGATTGAAGCTACTCATTTTGTAATGAAACATCCTGGGAGCAAGGACAAAACATAAAAACCCCAAGCAGCTCAGTTCTAATAAAAGCAATATGCCTTAATTAAACTACTTACTTATCTTGTCTCTCATTTGCCTGCCGCCACTGTGTCTGCTCCTTTCTCCAGCGCAAATTTTCATTTACCCCTGCTGATCTGTCATTCCCTAAGAGTGCAACATATGTCAGAGAGACTAAAACAAAAGGGGACACTTGAAGTCTGACAGCTTGCCAAAAGGAGGAAATATATTTCTATCACAGTCTATCAGAACTAAAACCATTCAACTCAGGGCTCTAGTGAAAGACTCATCACTTTTTTTATTTAGGATTTTTAGAGCATTAACTTGCTTAATGTCTACAAAATCTACATAAACCAACCCACAGATTCTCCATTTATTAAATGAAGCAACCTTTTCTGCTATGAACGATTTGTTTTTAGTGATGGTTTTGATATAATTTCTTGGCTCTTGATTAGATACTAACACAACTTTTTAGAATATCTTGAAATTTCTTTCTTGGCTTCATACTATTCACATGTGAGGAACTCAGTCCTAGCTACACCTTGGAGAGTTGAAACCTAATGATAATTTCAGCCATACGAAACCAAGAATGGTCTGCAAAGGAATGGACTGTGGGAGAAAAGGGGGTGAAATGGACGAGGATGAAAATGGATAGTGTGCACAAGCCCAACAAACTCATTTATGTCTATAGATACTTGAGGTCCTCTCAAAAGGCATGGGGAACAATGGTTTGAAGTACCAGCTGGTATTCTGCAGCGCTTCATCATTTCTCCTCTGGCTCCTTCTCCTCTCAGTAAAGCCTCTTCTAATCGAGCTTTCACATCGCGTGACTTCTGGAGTGCTTGGGTGCTAACTTTATCTGAGCTTTGCTTGCCCTGGAAGTAAAATTAAAGCAATCATTACCAATGCCTCCATTTTTGATCATGAGACCAAATTACATCTCCAGAATGAGATACAGCAGGAGAGACCTGTAGAGGGGACAGAAAGCAATGAATATGATTGATTAATACATAAAGTCTAATAAATGTTGCAAATGAGGAAAGAGGTACAATGTGTCCTGCTAATAGAAATAAAGATGTAGTTCAGTTCTACTGAGAAAGAAATTAAAGTTCAGACAGAAGGTTATTTGGTCCATTTTAGACGGATCCTCCCAGAAAGAGAAGTACTTGCATCAAGCTCCTGCTCATAACTAAAGAGTCATCCTTAGCGTCCTGTCCAGTACTTACAGGAGCTGTTGGTATAATTCCACCAGAAAGAGCCCCCAAATACCCAGGTAAAAGAAAATAATTAAACTACTTAGGTTACCTTCACAGAAGTTCCTCAAAAGTTTTGGCAACATTGTGCTTGAAGACTATTGTCAGTTATTTTATCTGAAGTAATTTGTCTGGATTAGATAAGTGCTAATTTAACCATTGTCAATAACAGATGTCCCCTGGACAGCTGGAATTTAAGGAAGAAAAATTATCCAAACCAGTACAACAAAACAATGCCCTGTTTCACTTACCTTATACTCAAAGCATGAAACACAAATGAAGAGGAGGTCTAAAATCCTGTTCAGCTGCATGGATGGAAGGTCTGCAATCCATTTCTGTATTAGGTTCTGATCAGCATTTTTCATAATCCAGAGGAAACAGATCAAAAGGTTGCGAGTAGTATCAGGACCTAATGTGGCACTCTGTCTGTAGGGCTGGGAACACATAAAGTACATGTCAATTGAAAGAAGAAAAGGGAGAGGAAGGTCATCTGGGTGAAGTAATCTTATTTAAATTTCATTGCAATCAAATCTCAGGACTGGACTACAGGAAATTTAACATCATCCAGGTGATAGTTATTGTAATTTTGACTGTATGTGTAATTAGTGAAAGGACCAGTTAAATGCAAGTGAAAGACTAAAAGAAGCACCAGTTTGCTACATGCTTGTATAATAATTTTCTTATAAAAATGTAGGGAAAAGATTCTATAACAATTTGCTTCCCCTCTGCCATGTAGTTGTGTCAGCCCAATTGCATAGTAGATAAAAAAAAAAAAAATGACCATACATAGAGAAAAAGAAGCATCTGAATCCTAGATCCATGGATTCAGGTAAGACTGCAACAGTGGGGCTGCCATAGTGGTATTTGCTGATCTGGGAAGGAGTCTAGATTTGGTGTGGAAATGAAAATAGCATGTGGGAGAAAAAAGTAAACGATGTATGTTAAAAAGAGCAAATAACTAGAAGAGAATAGGAGAAGATGAGAGAAGGACTATGAGAGATCCATTGGGGTTGGAGGAAACAAAAATGCAATTTCTCATGACTGTAGCTATTAGTGGGAAGAAAGGATTAAAAAAAGAAGATGAAAACAGATAGAAGAAAGGAGATTGGCAGAGCAGTGAACATACCAGGGATACCAGAGGTATTCCAGAGTTCCTGATGTTGAACTGACTTCCTGCAATGGCAAGGGCCACGTTTTGGTTGATTGCACCTGAAGACTCTTGTTCTTCTTCTGGGTTTCCTGTGCGTCCCTTTCCACTGCGGATATCTGAAACTAAATTTGAAATATCCCATTGGAACTTCAGGGGCAATCCAGTTGCTTCTGCTCACATGTCACAGTTTTCCATCAGTGTGTAACTGAGCAAAACAATTGGCACTTCCATCCCTGATACTGATGTACCAAGCAGTGAAAGAGGCACAGCATCAGCAAGAGAAATTGCAGCCATCTGCAAAGACTGCCAAATTATTCAAATACATAAAATACATAAAAGGTGGTAGCGAATATGAGATTATCTCTGAAGTTCAAAGCCAAGTCAGTACTTTGTAAGACTTGGAACCACCCAGTTCTACTTAATTCAGTCAAGAGGATAAGCACAGAAACTAGACATGGATTTGGTAATATTCAACAAAGTATGTAAGTCTGCTAAGAGCTGACAGATCCAGCATTGCCTGCTGACTTAAAGACAAGTTTTATTTCAGGCACCTAACTGCTACTAACTGCTGATTCTTGACATCACTTTCAGGAAATGGAGTTATTTATACCTAAGTTAGTCTGATTCTGAGCATCCATTTTGTGTTTTGCAAGTTCTGTTTTTCAGAGAAGCTGAATGATCAGCTGGACCCCATGTGTGACAGATTCTCAAAGGAAAAACTCTAAACCTAGGCATATTGGTACACCTGGGCTTCTTCATAATAACTCTTCATCTATCGTAGAAGGATAGTACTTAGATTAAAAGAATGGTGTGAGATCTAATTAGCCAACGTATAGTAAATGCTTTCACCTTACCCAATTGAAAGTGATAGACAACTAGTAAGTTCATACTAGAAAGTTTTTTGGTAAAACATTTAAATGTGAAGCATTTTCAGAACCAGTGACAAAAATACACTCCTCAAAGCTTATACATTTTATTGATTAATTTTGGTGTCATGTTAATAGCAGCAAAAAAGCAATAGAAAAAGAGAATACAATCTAATTTCTATAATTGTGGTGTAACATGATGTCAGTATCACTATCAGTATTTTCACTACTGTTAAGTGTATCTCGAGCTAAATATTTCTTGCAGACTTGCAGGCTTTATTTGGAAGGTCAGAAAACTTACACAAAGAGATATGCAGGAGCACTTACAGATGTATCTCTGGTCTATCACTTCCTCATGAAGTGAGGACACTTAAGTTTTTCCTGTTTGTAAAAATCCAGTTTACTTCTAAGTAAAGAAATATTCTACATTACTAGATTAATCTCTTATGTTTGATAAATTATATAGACAAGTCCCTCTTAGAAGTTGAAAAATTCAAAGCAAAAAGGTCTTACTTGTAAAATCATGGAGTTGCGGTAGTGAGTCCAAAATGATACCAACCAAAGGGAGATAAAGAGCTGCAATTTTAATCTTCACCTCCTTTTTGGAGCAACGTGGGTCTAGGTCATGGGAACTCAGCAGGCTAAGGATAGCACTGACAGCTTTTCTTTGCACCTTGCTAATCCTGTTAACACAGAAACCATCCATGAGTTCCATTAATGGATCATGCATAAATCACTCATAAATCAAAGATTTAATAAATAGAAAGGAGGTGAACAAAATAAATAATAAACACCAGTATGCACTTGATAATCTCTTTAATTCTGAGCAGAGATTCCCATTCCCTGCAAGCGATAGGTATCTTAAATCTCCAAGACACTTTACCAAAATCAAAGAGCACCCAAGTCTTTCAAACTTCCCATAAAAATTTGTTGTGGTAAAGGGAGATGCTTAAGGAAAAGCATCAAACTCTGGCCAAAGTTTAGCTAAACGCTTAAGTTCAGACAAAGACAGAGGTGTTTTAGAGGGAAGAGCAACTGAAATTTTGTGTTCTCAATTTCTGTATTCAACAAACAATACCACCATAATTTTTATTAATTGAGAGGAACGTACTGCAGCTGAAACCATGACCGGGTCATTGCTATGTTAGAGTGACTCACTGAAAAGCATGGGGGAAGCAGGACTGTCCTGGAGTCAAACTGTGGCCTTGCCAAGAATAACAGCATGACCTGATCCCATTCTAAAACCTGAAAATTATGATACGCACCCCTCGCTGTCTGCATCCAGTGCTGCTGCCAATTCTGTGAAAAGTAAGCCAGTCAGGAAGTGCTGCTGACGGTATTCAGTTGAGAGGTCAAACATACCAGTGATTTTCTGGTCCTGGTAACTAGAGCAGGAGCTGGAGTTCTGAAGAAATATATTAGAAGTGTTAATGAATGAATGTTTCTTAAAGAGATCACAGTCACAGTCAATGTAACAAACTCTGTAGAAAATGTCTACCAGAGGAAAATCACAGACTTCGAAAGAATGTTGGGCATTCTGGAGGAGGACATCTCTGTGTGAAATTAAAAGCTCGCGAGGATGCAATTTCATCCTTTCCATTCTGGGCAAACAACTCATTTTACACTTTTTGAGACATAAAGTTCCTACCCTGTATTCATTATTTTGGACAGGATACAAAGTCAGGATTTTCTCCACTCTTGCTCTTATTGTTGCAGAGCAGCCACTAGCTATCACAGAGCAAGCAAGTGCCTCTAGATTAAGAGGGACTTAGGTGTCAGAAGCTGTTCACTGTGTGTTCTTCAGCCTCCATGATGCCTAGTATGGAAGTAAGGTCAGGAAAGACATGTGTACCATGTTTCTTTTTGCCCTGGAAATCCTTGGCTGAGCTTGCTGGCAGCTGGCATAATTTAGACCAGCCTTCAAACTGCTCTAACTTATGGCTGTGACTGATATACAGCCAGCCCAGGAATGGAAAGTTGCTGATATATATGTGCTGTGAACTTCTTAGCTTCTGCAATCATAGGTGTGTGCCACAGGTCACCTGGAATGTTCTTGTCCCTTGCTCAGGTGAGCATAAGTCTTAGACTCTACTCCCACTGCAGCTACTAGGCTTTATGAGTCCAGATTTTGCCTTTAATCTATAGTCTTTGGTATTCCTTCCCATATTTTTGTCAGTCACCTGGGAACAGTCTCAGAGCCCTAATACATGAAGTATCAGTATACCACACTGTGGTAGCTATCTTCTAGTATATTGGGTCAAATGAACCCCATGTCTCCTAGCAGCCCAGTATTTTGGATCCCTATACTTAGGCCCATTCCCATGCAACCTCAAACAAACAGGCATTGGCTGTACTATGTTTGTGTGAAATAATGTCAAAGTGTAGAGCACCCAGTTAAGTGAGTCTGGCTTCTTTCAAAAAATTTCACAATATTTATTCACAAGACCATATTTCTACTTCAAGTCTAACTAAAGCGGGCTGCACTCCTGCAGACAGATCAAAATTACTGCAAGGGTGGTCAGCTAGTGCATTAAATCATGCAAGGGCCACAAAAGAATTGATTTGCACAGGTTGCACATTGTAGGTTACTCCTAAAGGAGTTGATGATGTTGCTTGAAGGAAAGATTTATTTATCTATTAATAAATCTAGCAAGCTCTGACTTGCTAGAACTAACTACAAGAACTGTGTTGATATTTTTTATCTCCATAAGCAGAAGAGTCATTTTTCTAGCTCTTTGTCATCCAGGATTAGTATTAACCAAATGTACTGTGATGCTTTGCTTTTAGGATTAGGAAAAACCTCAAGAAAATATTATTTACTATAATGAACGTTTAACAACCCTTATTGAGGTATGAGATGTAGCACTTAGCATCCAACCAATTCTTCAGCAATGACACTCAAAAAAGAAACCACAAATTGGAACTGCTCCATTACTGAGACTGTGCACCTCCCATAATTTTTTGTTTCAATTCCATCCCCTTGCCTCCAAGCATTGGTATGGAGCATTGCACTGAAATGCTTCAACCCAGTCCTGACCTCTGCAAGACCATTGAGGTGGAAAACATTCATGTGAGCAGCCTTTGATAGGGGGTTTGCCCCATTGTAGAAAACCATCTCCACAGAATGTAGAGAAGAGCACAAGACTGGCAAAATGGAGTGTTGCATGCCAATCAACAATTTCTTTTTTTAATGTGTTTGTAAACTCTGTGGTCAGGAAGATCATGGGAGGTCCTGACATTAAGGAAGTCTAGAGCAGTGCCAGTATCAGACCAAATCTGGAAAAATTTCTGGAGAAATGAGATATTATGCAGATTGCTTGGCTACTCAGAACACCTCAGTGTTTCCACATAGAAAATAATATAGTTGAAATTAGAAGGAGAACACTGTTCAAAAAACCACAGAGAACTATGGACAAAGATATAGCATGATCTGTACTACTGTGGAGGAGAAACCAAGAAGAAAGAACACTGGAAAAAGAAAGCATGATAATCCTATTTTAAGCAACATGAAGGCTTTACAAAAATTCACTATTACAAGATATTGAAAATTGCAGTGTATTAGTCACTAATTCGGATAGTGGTACCATCTATTTCCACCTGGGAAGTAAGTTCCATTAGAAGGCAAACACACAGATAGCGTGCACTGCTGCGTGCCATAATTCTCCAAAACAGATGTTGAAATACATATTTGTGGTTGTGTGTGGATGGGATAAGGGTGTGCCTGTAAACTGGCCTTCAGAGCTGTGCTCCTTTTAAACCTCATGTCTAGACCTCAACAATAATTTTCTGTGAATGTGCATGTGCGTATTTCCAGGGTTGCACACGTCTGTGTCATGTTCTGCTTTTATTCCTGTAGATGCAGTTTTGCAGTAGCACTCCTGTAGCCTTTCTTCTTCTCTCCCTTTTTCTCAAGTGGGAATTTTTTCTCCCTGATCCAACAGTGGCTGATTCTAAGGATCTGAATACAGAGCAATGTAAGTATTTTTCTACATGTGCCTCATGTAATGTTCATGCAATACGTATCTAATGGACAAACACCTGGGAGGACAAGGAGGGAGAGGGAGATGCCGGAGCAGATGCAGATGTCATGAAGAAGAGGTTCAGATTGAGGTAATGCTCATGGCTGCAGAGAATTCTCAGGAACTCAAGTCTCATGGAAATCAGGGTGGAGAGTGAATTCAGCTTGTTTGAAAGCTAGGAAAAACAAACAAAAAAAGTGTCAAGTGATGGCCTAGTACTATTTAAATTACCATGTAGTGAAATATCCTGCTCCCTGAAAAGGACATAGACACATAGCCCTGTGTACATGAAAATGCTCACTGTACCTAACTAGTTTCCATACATTAACTGCTCTTTGTTTGACAATGATAGTGTCTCTCTCCCTGCTCCCCAGCTGACTTTCAACTTCCCGAGAGATAACAAATTACTTCTTTCTTCTTTTCCCCCAAACCAAAAATATACAATATTTTTGCATTTTGCATAAAACAAAAATGAAAAACAAACTGAAGTTTTCTGAGTCTGTGGCAAACTCATAAAATGTCCTGCTCAGCAACACAGGACATGGGTGGTCTCATCATTTCCCTTCTTATCAACAACATCAGTGAAGGAATTCATGGAGATACCTGATGGACCAGCACAAATACAGGTAACAAACCAGAATGAAAATGCTCCCTGTCAAATACAACAAATAATTCCATAACAACATTCTGTATCACAATTTATTTTTAATTTTCAGAGACTTGTGAAGCAAGAAGACAGATGACTTATTTTGAGTGATTCCCTGAAAGCTAAATACTGTCCTCACAGCACTCAGCTGGAGGAGTCAGAGAGCTGATCTGTGTTATCTGCAGATCCTACTGCTAAGGGCAGTAAAAAAATAAGGAAAGAAAAATGGGTCCATGGATGTTTTGCAGCAGTGCAAACTATGACATTTCTAAAAGAGTCTTTACCTTCACTCAATTTTTTTCCCTGCAGATCACAAATCAAATTAAAATCATTGCATATGCAATGGATCCTTTAATACAACTCAAATGTGAATTTCTTCTCTCTGTCAGGGTTCCTATAGGTCAGAGTGACCCCAAGTGAGAGATCCTAAGGAGTCTTTCCTTCCCTAGCTCAAATGCAGTTAAATGAGGAGTCTTGGAATGCTTTCAGTTTTCAAGGTTGTTTCTTCTTATCTCTATATTCTTTCTCTGAATTGCTGTAGTTCGCCTAGTACAGAAGCCATAGCAGTCTGTCCTCGAGTACTGAGTGGCTCCCACATTATATACTCAAAACTATGTGCTTATGTTTACAATTTCTTCATCAATTCCCATCACCTAGATAAGTGTCACTATCACAACAAGACATGGAGGACAAGAAGAACTAGAAGAAGGTTAGGACACACCTTCCAACTTGTCCCCTGAATCCCTTATCTTAAAAAACCCAAAATTCTACTTTTCCACCCTGTGTTAGTTCAAGTATCACACTAGTAAAACCCTTGTGACTTGTAATTCTTCAACCAGAGTTGGCAGCTTTCCACAGGCTAAAACTGAAGCCACAGATGTTTTTTGACTTCTTGCCAGGGTGTCAGAGACCCCTACAGGGTCTTGAGACAGAGAGGGATGTTCTGGACTCCAACACTCAAAGATCTTGATGGATAAACTAATTAAACAGAACAAAACACATAAGCCAAATGCAATCTAAATCATGCATAGTGCCTACCTGATTGCAGTAATGTTTGATGAGATTAAACACAAATCCTCTATCCATTAAAGAAAGAAGATCATACAAGAAAAATGCCAGGCTGATATTAATTTTTTCTGCTTGTTCACTTTCCTTAAAAAGAGAAAAAATTCCAGTTATCATGTATAAAACTTATATAAAGGTGGAAGAATTTTTAGAATAATGAAGAATAGTGCAGGGGTCAGCTCCCAGAACCATCTCAAGGAAAATATAGGATAAAATAGTTTCAGTTCTCCAGTTCACATGATCTTGTTAAAATTGCACAGAATCACTTTAGTAAATTATTTCAATTGTTTCATAGAGAAATGTCACAGGATGAACAGTTAATTTGTGCACCCCTTTGGGCTGACAACAATGAATTTGAGACCTGTTCTGAATTGTCTATTGGCTGCAGTACTGCACAAGAGTTTTTTTTTCCTATTATATATAATAGAATGCTGTTTTAGGAACTGGGTTTGCTGATGGAAAGTATTTTGTTTAGAAATTTTAAGTCTAAAACTGATAGTAACAAAATACTGGTAAGAAAAATCTGTGGAGTTCACTATCCAGCAGCTAAACTCTTGTATGCTTGGAACTGGCCTGGTTACTAGAGTTACACAGACTCAAGTAAGAATCACAAAGAGCTTCATGTACCCTCTAAAATGAGGCTACAGTTACTTCAAACATACCAATTTAAATAATAAACACTCAGTAGCCTATGTAGTTCACCAAGAGGAATTAGTGAAGATGCCTGAGGAATCTGCACACATTTAATGCTCAAAACTGACAAAGGAGATGACTGAGAAAAATATTGCCTGTACTGGCTCCTCTGGTTAGTGAGAACAGGTGTGCAGCACCTCAGGGTGGCTACAATTCACTTTTTCATTTTCAAGCTTTCTGTTGCTGTTCAGGAATATATACATTCTCTACAATTTGGAATTTGCACAGGAAAATATTTTTCTACAATGAAGAAAAACCAGGTTTTCCACTACCTTATAGGGCAGGCAAGCATATGCCAGACATATCACTGTAAAATTCCAGGGCAATCTGACATGCTCAACCATGTATTGAAACATCAATTATCACTTCTTGGATTTAAAAATTGGATATATATTGCTTACTACTCTATACACCTCAACAATGGCCCTAATTCCACAAACACAACAGTGGGGTCTTCACACACAATCAGGTTCTATATGCTCATGCTATCAAAATGAGAATTAAATTAACAGCCCACAAAAACCTGTGAATTTCTTGTGAGGAAGCCATAAATACTAATTTCTTTGCAAAGCCTACAACTCTGTTAAGGCATTTTTATTGTATCAAATTATTATTTCACAATGTATTTTAAAAAAAGTCACTGATGGCTTAGGTAAACATTTCTCTGAAATTATTTCTCTGCATGTGGCTATCACAGAAGCACACCAATGGACTGAGCTTCGAGAACAACCTTCTGGTGAACAGTGACAATCCATTCTGTCATTTTCTGCCCCAGTTTGTCTGGTCTTGCCCTTTCCCAGTTTCTGATCCTCAAAAGCACTTGGAAGAAGTGGATTATGAAACTGAGCTTCTTGAAAAGTAACCTGGCAGGCCAGCTCTCCTGGCTGCCCTGCCTTGCTCTGGTGCAGGGCACTCTGCTGGGCTAGCTGCAGTTGGCAGCTCTGGGGCATGAAAACAAGTTGGTTACAACAACTGAATGAACAACAATCTCTCAGTGCCTACCTGTGGCCTTAGCTTTTTCTACTGGCCAGTCCAAAGCAGTATCAGTGATACAGGCTGAGAGTAGCAATGTTAAAATGTAAATTACAGTTTGTGATCCTTTCAACTTTATAGTCGTTGTATCAGTGCAATTTGTTAAATGTAGAAAGAATTTCATGGGACTTAAGGTTTATTTCTGGTCTTCAATTTTCAAATGGCCAGTGTCTCTTTAAAGAGATCAAGGGTTAGATCACTTGTGGCTGGCTTTTGTAACACTCACGAGGAGCACTGCCTTCCTAAGGCATATTCCACTGCTACAGAGAACTCAAATGAAGAATTAAACACAATGCAGCAGGAGAGATGGTATCTGCAAAGGGGTATAAAAGAAGAAGTCCTGATGGGGCTGCAGTCTGATGTGCTGGCTAACATGGCATAAAGAATTACTACAACTGAAAATGGATGTCCAGCCGTTCCTGTCAATAGAAAAGGGAATTCTCTTCTTGTACACTGCAGCCACAGTGAGAAGCAGGCTGAGGAACTGAGCTGAACAAAAACAGTCTCCTAAGAGAGCACAAGGCTGCCTTTTACAGTGCCACAACTCTCACTTAAGGTCCATGTGAGAATATTGGCTAATTCTAGCAACATTACTGATATTGAAATGAGATTAAATGTAGCTCAGTGTAACACAGGATGAGTAGCAAAGATCCATAGTGCTTATTTAATCCACTTACCTTGGGTGGTTTGACTACAAGTGCAGCAATCTCTGAAGTAATCACACCAACTATAGTGGTAATATCATCTTTGAAACGATCGGAGAACCGGCTTCTTCTTGGGTTATCTTGCTTCTCTGTGTTGTGAACATACTGAGCCATACTCTTTATCTGCAAAGCAGAAAGAAAGAATACTAAAAAATGCCCAGACTGGAGGTAAAATACAGCTTTAAGTTTGTTTGTAAGAGTAAGATTTCCTACTTCCTTTTCCCTGAATTTAATCACTCATTTTCTCAGAGCTGCTGTGATAAATCCTACATGGCAATGACAACAGAGGGTCTAAGGCTCCAATAGAGACAGACATTAATTCCTGTTCATATTCATCTTTCAGTACCTGAAATCAGAATCACCCTCCTGCAACCCCTTTATCTGGACTTCTGAAATGCTGCTGCTTGCCACTTTTGCCCTTTATGATGACAGACAATGAGTGACACTTGCGGAATTCTTATTTCTGATGTTGCATTACTTACATGCTGATAGTGGAAATCAGTATAGTTTTTGCACTGACATGCATCATTGCAGGACTCTGTAGAACTGTGAGTTTGTGGAGCTTTGTCACTGCTCCCATGTTGTTGACAAAAAGGAAAAGATAGGAATAGCTATTCACCAAAAAGGAAGGGCTTGGTTGATGAGTGTCTCTCAGTCTTTTGCAAGCTGTGGACTATTGCTCATGTAGCTCATACAGAACTTTGCCATCACTGCCATAGTGAGGAAGGAGGGTGAATACAAAGAACTCTTTATTTTGTACTCTTTGTGCTTTCGATATTTGAGACCTCTCCTTTACAAAGAGCAGAATAACTGAAGAGGTCAGCACCCAACAGAATCTGTGCCTGGAACACCTACTACATGCCACCATTAACTAATTTAAAAATACCTCTGCCGAGTCTTACCAGGAGCTCAAAGAAGAACCAGGCATACTTGAAGACTGATTCTCTCACCATGCCCGTGCTGACCACCATCTGCAATGCCAGCTCCTCATGGAAATGCTACATAATAAACACAGACTGTTGGAAAACGGCTTTTCAATCAACCCATCTTTCAGTTTCAATATCTTCCCTGAGGGAAACTTTTTCATACTGGAGGGTGAGCAGCCAAATGGGGATGTATGGGCATCCTTGCAAGATTAGAAGGCAGATTTCACCAAAGTGAATGCTGTTGGCAAACAGACTTTGGCACCCATTTTTCTGTGGATCCTGAACTACATATAATTGAAGAGCGAAATGCTTTTGGACCATTCTCAGGTCGTTGTCTGTACACTATAGGGAACAGTCACGTTTCCCACTACCTGCTAAGCACTTCTGTTTAGCACATCCGTGTTCTCCTGAGAGAAGGTAAAAGTAAGATTGGCTCTGTGGTGAACAAGGACAGAGCAATAACCAAAGCAGACCTTGTACAGTCATTCCTAGTTGGAGACAGTACTTTTTACAGTGACATCTAAACACAAGACACATAAACTCAGTTATCTAACCTTCTAGGAAACTCAAATCTGGACTTCAAAATCTTGGTTCTAAAAGTTACAAAAAGGGACAAAGAAAATAATTCTTTACAGAAGAAAAAGGAGGCAAATACTTCTGAATGGAGTTTACTGTAACATGTAAAGACATGTATCCAAAGGTAAACAGCAGTGGAAAATGACCGAGGCTCTAAGACCTCGAGAAAGAGAGCAAAGGGAGGATCTAGACAGGCTGCTACTTGTCTAAATCTGTCCTGGATAAAGAATCTAAAGACTCTGGAGCAGAAGCAAAAAAGTTTGAGTAATGTTTACCCACAGATTCAATATCTCATCAGTAATTCCTTGTTTGATAAAACTGGCTGATATTTTGTTCTGCTGCTCCCCTCTCCACATTTAGAAGTGCTAATTGCCAGCACTAGCTCAGGATTCTCCAGGCTCTGCAAGGAGTTCCCTCATGCATACCCATAGCCTACCTTTTTATTGGATGGTCTTGTGCTTGCACAAAGGCCTGACATATCATTTGTTCCTTCAATGTAGTAAGACATCCGACTGGAGCTGTGATCCACAGGCTGGGACACACAGATGGAAGAAATGCATAATAGTAAATCCATAACTAGCTTAAGCTAATTATCAGAGAAGAAATCACCCTCAGTTGGGGGTTTGTCTGGGTTTTTTTTAAGATACGCATAGACATTAATCGAAACAGTTCTTCTGTTTCCTTATTCCCATCCCCCTTCCCACTCAAGGCTGAAGACCACCAGGCAGCAGCAGCAGCAGCAGCAGCAGCAGCAGGGTGCAAAGGCACTGCCATCGCCTGCCCAGTGGCAGCACTGCAGCTGTTCTTTGGAGGATACCATTCACCCTTTAAAGGTGTAAGTTTATCCCCGGCTCTACATCGAAAATAATTAGCCCCTTGAAGTTGTTCCTTCCACTAAATGTGATGCCAATTTAAAATGCAGTGAAATGGCAGGAACCAATAGTAAATTTCTACATTTATCAATACCATGAAGCTGTAATATCAAACATGTTAATTCTGTATTAATTTGGAAAAATGCCTTGAGCCCTGGTTTGTTTTTTTTTCCTAAGACACATTACATTAGAGTAATAATCATAAAATTCAAATCTATCTTACTAAAAATTGCTATGGGTGGATATATATGTCCATATGAACAAATCAAATAAAATGTCAAAGCCTGTGTATCTTGCTAGTTCTGATTTAATTAGCTGAAGACCAGTACCTATTCATTGTAGATGGAGAGGCACATGCTCATTCAACAGAGAAAAGACTTCAAAATATTTTTGAAAATAACCTACTTGAGAAGCAATATTTTACATATATAATACTCAAAGAAAAGTGAGGAGGGGATACAGTTCAGACCTCATCACATCTATTGCTGTAGAGTTCTGCCAGGGCTGCAACTAGCAACAGGCTGCTTACACAGGGGAAAAAATCCTGCTTTTGACAGAGGCATAGCTTCCCAGCTCCAGCTGAGTGGCAAACTCTAGGTTTTGGTTTCCCCAGACACACAGCCATCCTCATAAAGCTCTGAGATGGGCTGGGATGCTGTAGATCAGCAAACACCAGGGAAAAAATATCCTTCCTCTTGGATGTTGCTGACTGTTCTGTCCTGCAAGCCATTGGTGGTATATGTAGCAGTGGATGGGAATGCAGAGGAAGCTTGTATTTTACTCTCTGGTTGAATAAGTATTTGGAAAGACCCAGATGCATATTATGCACATGGCATCTGCACTGTAGCTGACATAAAGCTATGGGGCTGCTGATAATTGACTACTTATGTGCTTTTTTTCTAATAGGAAATGATATAGCACCAAACAAAAAGAGGAAGAAAGGTCTGTGGCTGCACTGACTCTGCAGCTTGGACCAGACCAGGTCACCAGCTGTGAATGGAACTTAAAATATGGAATAACAGGAGAGCGAGGCAAGTAAAAAAAAGCCTCTGTGAAGTGTCTAAGCCACAAACAAGAGATAGAGTTCTCACCTCTTACTCTCCACTGAATCAGAATTTAGCAATGGGATTTAATTTGTATTTATGCCAAATCAGATAAACAGAATATACTTTTGGTGATACATACAGTTCATTTACAAGGAGCAAATCCAACCCTCTAAGACAAAATCTAGATTATTAGGTTTTGCACCATACCATTCTTCATATATTTGACTTTATTCTCTTACCTTGGATGACGTGACGTTTCTGACCTCCTCATCAGTAGCAGCTTGTGCAACAGTGATGTCAGGATTGCTGCAGCTTATCACTCTGCTCTGCAGGAGTTTGCTTCCAACAGACACTGCGGAAGTGCGTCCAAAGGTGTAATAACGAGATTCTGTCGAAACAGCACTGCTGCCTCCACCTGCCACAGTGAGATGTTTGAATTAAGACTGAAGGACATATATATGAGACAAACATCAGGTTCAAGCTGGTTTTGCTCAGTGGTGTTATAACATCAGCATTTTGAACAGAATAAAGCTCCTGAAAAACCCACTACTAACTGTGTCATTAACAATCTACACAGGCATTGAAAGAGAAGTTACAGATAATCCCAGCCAACAGCTAACAAGGTAACTGTACAAGCAATACCAAAAGATTAATAGGTGCTACCTAAGTAGCTGCACTATTACAATAGCTCTTTCTTCCCATCAGTTATTTTAAATATGCTGTAGATTAAGGCAATATTCACAGGCCTAAACACAAAATATCACCTTCAACACATGATTTAATGCCATGTTTGAAGTACCCAAGGAAGCGGGGAGAACTGCCATCAGGAATTTCACTAAATGATATCTAGTTTTCAGTTTCACCACAGAGCTTATTTCTACAGGACAAAGAATTTCCAAGTGTATGTGAGCGCACAGATTTTTGCATATCCCAACATCAGTCTAAATGTGCCTCAAGGGGGATTTAAATTAATATTCAAAAGAGAAAAAAGCTTTAGCTCCTATAGCACAGCTGCTTGTGGTAAATCATTGAACAAATACCAATTAATCAAATTAATCCTATAGGCTTTAGGATAATGATTGCAACAGAATAACAGAATGGTTGAGGCTGGAAGGGCCCACTAAAGGCAATCTAGTCCAACCTCTCTTCTCAAGCAGGGTCACCTTGAGTCAGCTGCCTGGGACTACAACCAGATGGCCTTCTACTGTCTCCAAGGTGAGAGGTATGGGCAACCTCTCTGGCCCCACTCAGTCACCCTCAGAGGAAGTGTTTCCTCATGGTCTCTCTGTTTTAGTGTGTGCCTATTGTCTCTGATCTTGTCACTGCGTGCCACTGGAAACAACCAGGCTGTCTTCTTTGCACTCTCCCTTCAGCTTTTTGTGTACACTGAAGATCCTCCCTGAGGCTTCTTTTCTCCAGGTTGAAGAGCCCAGCTCTCTCAGCTTTTCTTTATTGAAGAGATGTTCCAGACCCTTTTGTCATTTTTATGACCCTTGGCCCATCTTTGACCAATGTGTCCATGCCTCTCTTGTACTGGGGAGCTCAGAGACGGACACAACACTCCAGGTATGGCCTCACCAGGGTTGAGAAGAGGAGAAAGATCACCTGTCTAAACCTGCTGGTCATACAGTACTTTATCTTCTAATGACATCATTAATGCAAAGGAGACACTGGGTGAGCTTGGCCCTATACCACTTGGCAGTAGGTTACTTTGCATGGAAAGTAATTTATTTATATACAAGTCAGTAAAATTGGTATCTTAATACCATTTTAACTTATGAAAAAAATCTTCTAGAAAAAGTTTCAGGCAAGTTTAGGCAATTTCTCTTGCATTCATCTTCGTGAAGCTGCAACATTGCTTGTAGCTGTGGAAACCTCTCACCTCAACCTTTCATCTTAAATTAATAACTGAAGGCTGGAGATTATGAGGACAAATCTATTTTGCTCTTTGCAGTGCTGATATTCATGACCTAACTCTGAGAAAAATGGTATATCAGAACAGCGTGTGCTTAAATGGTACGCAGTCTGGGTCTGAGAAGTTGTGTTTGCTATCTTACATGTCAGTGCCTTAAATTCTTCTCTCAAAAGCGCCATGTTGCACAGCATGTATCAATAAAAAAAAAATTTCTGCAATCCTTGCACCAACAATACCTGGTTTGACCACTTCTCTTTGTGGGTCTGGCAGACGAAATACATAGTACACATAAGATGCCAGGAGACAGTTCCTTCCATGCTGGTCCTTGCTCAGCTCTTTGCTGTTGTGGAGACTATTCACTATTGCAACCACTGACTCAAAGGCAAACTGTGAGAAGTTGGCTGTGAAACAAAGGCAAGAATTAGAGTTAGCACTGAAGCGTATAACATAATTAAATGAGAGCATTCTTCGTATCAACAACTAATCTTGCAAGGTTCAATTCAGTCCTCAACAAATTCAGAGTTTTAGACATCAATTGCTATGCCTGACCAGACCCAAAGTCTACATAGGCTCATAAACACTCTTTAGCAGACCCACTAACTTTCAATCTAATCACTAGTATTCTGTCACTTTATGCTACATAAAAGCAGACTGTAACTGTTAATTACATTTCTAGCAGCCTTCACACATTTCCTTTAAATTATCTTCTTGCAGAATACTAAGACTCATTACTCTCCAGCTGACAGACAAATACAAGCTACCAGGCTTTAGCACAAATATTGTAGTGGATGACAGATGTTGATTATCTGAATGAGATAGGAAATTACCTACACCACTGTATGCAAGTATGCCATTCTTCCAGACTTAACATATGTTATAGGCAACTGGCATCTCAGTAAAACAAAAATCAGTATTCACTATTATATTCTCTGGTTTTGTGCTCACTCAGCTCTGTCTAAAGATCTTTGGGCAGAGGATATGATGCAGACAGCAGTGTCAGTTGTAGGATAATTATTTTGCTGGTGTTTTACTTGCAAAACAACTCAATTCCAAACAAACCTGAACCACAACCCACTTTCTGACCTATATTTTCAGATAAGTAAATTACTACAGTTTAATGTACTTTCCAACCAGAGACTAAATACTAAATCCAAGCCTGAATATTTCAGCAACCATTTCTCCCACATATCTAGGTTGCTTGCAAAGTACTTGAAGGCCATGAACAGTAAATACCTGTCTGGCCAGCTATGACCATAGGTTGTACAGCCAGCTGGAAAAGTTTATCTAGTACCAAATGCAAAAATAAGACAAGAGGTTCAAGGCGTGAAGAATTTAAACAGATAATGCTGAGTTTCAATTCATGCTCCAGTGAAGCCTCTGTAATCTTCTGATCCATTACTCGAAAGGGGAATGTCACTTGGTTTTCCAGAGAATGGCACAAAGTGAAGAACTTCTCCAGATGGTTATCCTGCAAATGCAGTGCACTCACAGTTAACAAAGTTGATATATTTCAGGCTAGCACTAGCTAAGAAAAGCCTGATCATACTACCTCATGGCATGAAAGGAAAGATTTTTGCCCTTCTGGCTTTCAGTAGTTGCTGCTCTGGGTGATCAACTTGTAAAGCAGCTGTCAAAGTGCTTTGTTTGCTCCTATCCATCTGGTTCAAATTCAGACTGTAGTGAGATCAGCTTGAAGGCAGGAAAGGTATTGCCCTCACTAAACTGATCGCTTCATTTAATGAAAATACATTTCCTTCTATCTGATAAAACTGTCACATTATAGTCCGTCTGCCACTCACACCTGAGTTCCAGCTACCTACAAGTTACGTGCCATATGAGTACCTCATACTTGTATTTAAAAAACATGCTGCAAAGGGGTGGTGGACCTGCTTCAGGTCCAACAGGGCCTTCAGCTGTTAGGACATATTTACCAGGCTTAACTAGAATGGGATAAGGGATAAGAGCCACTGAAAAACAACAGAAAAAAACCAAAGCTGTTCTGCCTCAAATCAGCATCTCAGTAAGATGGGCAAAGATCCAATTTCCTATGGGATTTAAATGATGGGAATCATTGAGGTCTCACCCAGCACTAAGCTTGTGTCCCCAAAGCACATGGCATTAACAAGCGAGCTGCTTAACACATACTGGTGGTGTATAACCTGTCAATGGAGGCAGGGAGGTGCTTTGGACAGTTCAGTGGTTTAGTTCACTTGGCTAGTTCAGCAAAGAACAGAAGATGCAGACTGCAGAAACTGGGACTGTGCCCTGCCAGCACCTTTCAATCACAGCCTGAGCAGACCTCTGCTGAGCTGAGAGGACACCAGGCTCCCTATTGCTCCATGTGACTTGCTGCCAGGAGTGCTCATTTGTTCACTTCCACCAATAGATTTAATTTCACCAGAGGATTTCATTTACGGAGGATAACAGGTTATTTTCATCGCTCCTAAATTTTTTATAAACTGTGGGCTCTGTTTCATAAACCTGCTAAATTGGCCTGTACACCAGATTTTTTTTTAAATGAAGCTACATTTGTATGTTACTTCTGATGCATTACCTGTGTGTGAACAGATGACACAGCTTGAACGTCAACAATGAAAACGCCCTTGTGTCCTTCAACCCACTTTATAGGGGGTGTCTGAGATGGAATTTTCTGTGATGGAAAACAAATATGGGAATTAGCTGCCTTTTAATGCTCAAACAGAAAGTCTATTTACATGAGGGTCTATAGGGTATTCCCACTATTCACTTCATTTTAGACATCCAAATTCAGTGCCACATAGAGGATGACAACTAAGAATCTCCTTGTTCTCACAGGCTCTTGGACAGAAGCTGATGCACTGAAGAGGGATATTTAGAGAATTTCAGCTGGATGTCTAGCACAGACCATGTAAGTATGCACCTTCTCATGGGATACTGTTAAGGCTAAAATTTCCTGGTCAAAGCATTGCCAAAGGCATTCCGTGGTGATGTGGTGCAGTTTAAACTCTAGGACAAGTTTCCTACATGCCATGTTTTCTGAGAGGGCACAGTTTTCTGCTCCAGTAATACCACCTGATTCCATTTCTCCTCCCCCTCCCACAGAGTCACAGAAGAATACCCCCAGATTATCCTCTGGAAGAAATTGAATTATTGCTTTGACATTATTGAAACAAATGTGTCCCTGATTAGAAAATTTACAAGAATTTGCTGGCATATACTGTTAAAAACAGTATAATGGTATAAAATATTGACACCAGTGACAATAATAACAACAACACTTTTCCTCAGACTTTCCCCTTCTAAAGAACAAAAAGGAGGCACTGCCTACCAGCAGACAGCAATATTAGTTTGTAAAACACTTATGCTGTTCTCCTACATTAGGAAAATACTATCTTCTAATAATTTTGTTTGTTACCTCAGGAGAGTGAATTGAATAGTGTAAAGGCAGTTTATCCAATGCAACAGGAAGACTATAATGTCCAGTTTGAAGACGATCATTTAATAGAATTGGCAGCCACTGAAACAAATGAAGAGAAAACACAGCAATATTCCTAATGATAAATGGTTAGACCTATTTATTTAATTTGTTAGATACAGTCAACAAAACAACAAATGAGATATTGACCCAAGCTTCTCTGCTCTAGCCCATTCAACAGTAATTTCTTTGTATTTTAAATTCAAAGATAGCTGATAGCTACTGTAGAAAATTGTACAAGACTGCTTTACAAACCATCTCTTTTGCAGAAAATAAACACAGAGCTTCTCACGTGTGTCACACATTTTTATAATAAATCCCATCAGAAGGATTTAGTGGAATCCACATTTTGATTTAAAAATTCATGTATCTTGAATACACTGATTCTTAGTATGGAAGCGAATCAACAGCTAAATTTTTTCTGTGCTTAAATTGAACATCTTCCTTGTGATCACCATGCCAGGCTGACTTGTCATATCCCTGCATTGAGACTTGGACACATTTAATTTTTTATTCAAGTCAAAAAAGCCTGGGCATTTCAATATCACAGGGAGGTAACATTTTGAATTTAGGTGGACAAAAACTTGAAAATTAAGTCCTCACCTATGCCAAATCTTGGTTCTGAACAAATGCATTCCTTAACAATCCCTCTAATATTGCTGGGACTATAACTGTCCATAAAAAAACCAAACAAACAAACAAAAAAAAAACATTTGAAAGGATTTGTGGTTGTGTGCTGTGGTTTAAAAACTCCAAAAGCCAACAAAGAAACAAACAAGCAAACAATCAAAAATACAGAAATACAACAGCCTCCAAACTTCATAGCAAAAACACATGGAAAGTGCTTGTCTGGCTCCACATCTCAATTGCTGACCAAAGCTCTAGGACATTTTCAAATCTGAAGCATCATTATCTCCAATTCTTTCTTTTTATATTAAAATCTCTCAATTTAAAATTACTGTTTGATAAAGAAAAAGGTCAGAGAGCCTATGCTACAACATGTATTTCTTAACCTAAGACAATCTAGTCTCAACATGAAGATAAAAAAGGCAAAAGAATTACATTTTAGCTTTTGGAGTTTTTCTGATTTTTAAATTTTTATGTGGATAAAAGACAATTTAGAACAGAAATGAAGTGCCATGTAAAATCTAAATGAAAATATTACATTAGCTGTTACCTCATGTATGAACGTGGTAACAATAATAATTGTAATTATGTATGGTTTAGGGTGGGTTTTTTTGCAATAAATAGAATCTAACAGAATAAGATTATGTGCTATAAAGCATTGCTGTTGCAAATATTTAGGTGCATATTTCAGTTGATTCAAGTGAATTCATTAAGTACAAGGACAGTTAACACAGTAAAATTATAGGATGAGGATTTAACACATCTCAGGCGGCACCTAGTTTCCATGAATTCACACTAAGATCCTCCACTGATTTTGATGTATTGCCATAACCAGAAAGGAATAAATGACAAAATTCTTGATAAGCAGAGAGTCTGCATGGGATGCACACAGACATGCACATACACGCACCCACACACCCCCACTCTTATGTGTCACATGGAACTTACTGAATACCCTAGGAGGGTTTCAACAGATGCTCCTTGCTTTGGTTGGCAGCTGATGTGGTAGAATGTGAACAGTAGATGGTGTTTCTCTGTGAGTTTTGCTGGCAGCTTAATTTTCACTTCTTCATAGAAGTCAGGGGATCTGTTAAAAAAAAATGCCAAGCATGTTCCCAATGTAAATGTAAGACTGATTAAGAGGCAACTTTGCCAGCTGGGTTTTAGATGCTATGGTTATACAACCAGATAACTCCTGAAAACAGAGCTGAATTTAACAAAAAAAAAAAAAAACAAGAACAACAACAAAAATATATATATATATACACATTTTTTATGAACTTGAAAAATTTTTATGCATTATGAATCTGGAAGTTATATTTATGAACAATCTACAGTTTTGAATCAGAAGCAAACAGTATCAGCTGGACAGATTCAGCTTCCATGTATCTGTAGGTTTCAATCTCTGTTTTGTATTTTTGCATAAGTATTCTGCAAGTCCTAAATCTCAAATTCTCATATATGAGAATGAGAATGTCCCTTCAAATCTTTTGGATCTATGAATTCACTGAAGTGAATGATTTTAAAAGTTGCACTGTTTCCTGTTCCTGTTCCTTAATCTTCATAGTAAAAATATTCTCAACTACTAAAAAGCTTCAAACAAGAAAAGGAAAGGTCACTTCTACAACAGCCACTTATGCAAATGAAAGTAGCAATTCAAATTAGATATGACAAATTGCACAAAACATAAATGTTTAAAATAGCATTCATTGATGAATTATGTAGGGTAACAATTATTTAGAGAGATCATAATGAATACTTCTCAAGTCGTGTGAATAGACAGTAACAACACTTACTTATTATGATATGTGATAGCTGTGTATATTTCTTGGACAAATTCTGGACCTGAAGATTTCCCAAAAATTACCTATATTAAGAAGAATAGAAAATCAGGACTACAGCATTTATTTGTCATCATCTTGTCTAAATTTTAAGATAGTGCCTAAAGATTTAAAATGACTCCTCAATTTTATCTTAGCTTGTTGGCATAAATGTCCTATTACCAAGCAGCTTTCCCATACTCCATTCAGGGTAAAACACCAGGAAAATTGAGCAGAGTTATTTCTAAGCCACTGGCTACTTCACATCACATTCTTTAGTCATAAACTAAAAGCCTAGGAATCATAAGAAAAAAGTTACGGTAAGCCATTTACATGTTGTCACACTGTCTTTATCTAAGTGCTAAAAAGTTAAATGAAATATATTTTTAGGAGTTTTGTTTTCCAGTTATAACCTGCTCATTCAAGGTGAGATGCATCTCACCTTACCTTAGAGTTCCAAAGTACCTTTTAAATCAATGAAGAAAAATAGGCATTTCTGGTTCTAGATTTGCTCTCCTAAGACACATGTCTATGGTAAGGCCTTGAAATCAAATAATTTATAGGGACCCCTGGGAGATGAGCTTAGACAAGAATCTCTGCACTGTGCAAGTTGTTATATATGTATTGAGAGGAAGGTCACTTACAGTGGAGAGAGAAGACAGATGAACTGTGTCTGTCCTAACCATTTGTCAAAACCTAATCATAACACAGGTAGAGTTTAAGGAAACCAAAAATGAGTATTGTGTAAAAGAAGGTGTTACATTCACAGGGCACAGCTCTAGCTCTGGAAGAAATGTAGCTTGGGAAACACTGCTGATTCTCTGATTTCAGGTCCACAGGTTATGTGGAGCAAGGCTGTGAAGTATATACTGAACAATGTCAGCGCACTGATAAAGGCTGGTTGGGTGATAGTCCTTGGTCCAACAGATTGTTGGACTAAAGTTTCCTCAAAGTAATATTTCCACCCATTGCTTTCCTTCTCCAACACATAAAATCACAGAAGATTTTTGTCTCAATGTCATTTTCAAGTAGCCAAAAACAATGTCTTGAAAATAGAAAAAAAAAAATACTGAGCTGAAGCAGGCGTCTGGGTTAGAACACTTCAAACCAAACCTCTGAATCTTGGTGAAGTTGAATAGAAGACCTTACAGCGAGATGTTGAGTAACCTGAATGTAGATAGGACTGTCTGCTCTGCTAGTAACATACACGTATGCCCTAATACAAAGTGTGTTTCAAACATGGAAATCAAATCTCTACCTATGCAGCATGATTGCGCATCCATTTATACTCAGGCATAATGAGCATATGGGATGAAGATCCCAACTTTTACCTTCCAGTGTAATACCTGACGACTTGTGTAAACACAGAGCATGCAGAGGAGTTACCCTGCAAAATAGACTATATCATTCTTAAAAGGTCTCTGAAGCCCTGTGAATTTTACCCTTAGAAATTCCAGCATGATACTGATGTAATACTATGTCATTCTTCTGAAAACAGGATAGGAAGATTTAGATAAGAGAGAGCAACATGCCTCTGGTTGCACTAGAATCACAAATATTTTTTGCTGTGGATAAGGAGTATAGTCCTGCTTTAGGATGAGAATGAAAGCTTCTCAAGCTTTCTGTGTTAAGCTTCCTAAGGCTCCACTAGAAACTGTGTTGATGGGAAGTAAATAGTGACTTCTCTTGTCAGACGTTTCTCAGGAATGCAAGTAAACAAAAGCCTGCTAAGAAATCTCAGCATTTATTACCGGCATTGCACAGGAGGGGTCTTCACCACACATAAATTGGATCTTGATGGTAATGTTCCTTGCAGAAGCCAGTCGGTTAGCAAAATTCAGCCTCTGAGGGTAAACATAGAGGAGATTTCTGGAAGATAAGGAAGAACTAGTAAATGGCAAGCATTCCTGTTTGAAAATTAAGTGCACAAATCAGTGTCTTCCTCATTCCTTTCCCTGTCCTTCAATTCCACCTACATAGTGAAAGATCTGTCAGAACTCAATTTCAGAAGTCCACACATAAAAGAAAATTTCATGGTGTGATACATAGAACATTCTATGTTTAAGGTTTCACCTACACTAAGCTATGTTCTGTTACAAACAATTATCTTTGCTTGATGTAATGAAAAGCAGGAATGTCTCAAAAAAGCAGTTCCTTTTTCAGATGTAAATAATCAGATATTGGAAGGAGAAAAGAATCACTCAGAGGTGATAAAAACAAGGAAATCAACAACTGAAGTTCATACATTCATAGCTTACAGCAAAAAAGAAGGCATCTATTTCTAGGTTATACAAACCAAAAAGCAGTATCAATGAACCTGAGTAAATACAAATAAGAAAATTTGAAACAATAATTCTATAAGCTACCTCTTATTAGTAATGAATATGAATAATGCTTTGAAATATAGCATACTTAGCTGTTTACTAATATCTGTACATGAACATATTACTAAACATAAAAAGCACCTTTAATTTTTGTGGGGAATTTGACAGCATAGGTGGTCTTCTGACGTATAATTCCAATAGAAGAGTAAAAATATTAATAGAAAGATTTTTCTCTGGTGAAGTTTATGGAAAATCTGAGATTTCAGGTAAATCTGGATTATGCACAGGTTCTGGAATCATGATTATGTCTATTTACTATCTTGTTTTCCCAGTCTGCTATAGGATTCTCACTGCTTGTCCTCTGAGTGTAAGGAATAAGACTAGTGTTGGAGGAAGCATGCTGGCTTTCAGTGAAAAACAATGAGGATTACTCATGAACTTTCAAGATTTCTTTTCGTCTCTGGCAGTCAGAAGCTGCACAGAGAATTGTACTGTCCTTATCACAGATATCTCCTCAGTATCACCGTCAGCTGCAAAAGTCAAGTAGCCTTGGAGAATATTGCCAGTAAGTCAGACCATCTTCCATTTACTATATCCCAAGACCAGGAAAACTGTGGTTTCTTCTTCTGATTTCCATGTGTCATAACATGACAGTACTATTCAATTACTAAGTTCAAGCTACTCTTTCTAACCCACATGTGCTACATGGCACACAGCATTCCTTAGTAAAAGAAATTGCTTTTAACTTGCCTTTCCCTTCATCCAGAATAGTACTTCTGACTATCACACTAGTGCACTCTTTTCCTTACTAGATTATGTGCAAGTTTTGCTTTGCCAAATTCTCTCCCAGATGATGTTAAGGAAAGCTAAGCGAAAGAGCGAAATATATTGGTAACCTCTACTGAATTATACCTGGGGGACTGACATATTAAATGAAGGATATTATCAATACTACATCTGCCAGAAGTGAAGAAATACATGTAGGGAAGGCTGAATAATACAGTCATTGCTTCATTAATCTGAAGCCTAGGACAAGATGTCACAAATCTATATAATGTACCTGAGCACTGGATTTTACTTTTAGAAGTGACTTGAGATGAAAGATATGTAAAACCACAGAGACCTCTCTGCTGACTACACAACCGAGGAAGCATTATTCCAACAAGTACTGGACTATAAAGCTAAAGCTTGTGCCATTTATGTTGAAGTAGTTTTAGGGATCTTGCTTACATGTGTATTAAGCCCATCAGTATGGAGGAAGAACAGAGGCAAATGCTGACTCTGGATATCCTGCAGAGGTGAAAAAGATGGCTGACATCTAAAGCAGGAAAGTAACACGATAATCAAAAGATGTTCCCTCACACAGATATGAATTGTAAACCCACTGCTGACCACTGCCTTAGTACTACTGCCTGCACTCCAAAAGCCTGAGGAGAAGCAAAGACAAGAATCATTTTTACATGGCAGTTAGCAGGGGCATTGGGGCAGCAAATACTGCTATCTTTTACATAATAGAACAAGAACTATGCCCATAAGGGCTCCAGAAGGCAGTGCATCTACCCCAAGGCTCTGGATTGAGCAGAACTATAGCAACATGTCACAGCAAATACTTCTGGTCAGTGTGATTAAATTTCTCCCCTCACTCTCCCTTCAGAAAGTGCAGGACTCTAGCTCCACATGCAGCCAGATATGCTTAAAAAACAAAAGAGCTATTCAAGGGACAGCGTGAGTCTACAAAAGCCATGGCAGAACCCCCAGTGTCACTTAGACTGAGAATACAATACCAAAGGCCAGCAGAGTCCTGGGTGAGGCACAGATGTCAACAGCTTCTGTGGGTTAGAAATGACCCAGAAGAGTCTAAGAGACTATTTCAGAATCAGTTACATGCTGGGAAAGCTAAGGGTCCCCTTAACGTGGCACAGGACACCACATGGCAATTCTCATACAAATTTACTGACCTTCTTACATTTTCATAGGGTTTAGCAGTGATTTAATCACTTCCCATGAGCAAAGCAAGACAGACCTATCCTCTACCAAAATAAAATCTATTCAGAGTTTCAAGTCTGTGACCCTTCTAATTTAGTGTTTGTAAATATTGCTTGTGCATATGTGCACATAAAAGAATCCTTTTCTTTGCTAGATTACACCTCATATGTGGTCTCAACAAATGCATCTCAAACTTCTTATGAATATTAGGCATCTTCACTGATGACTGTGATGAGAATTCCATACAGAGCAAAACTCAACATATCTGCAAGTAGCCCCTGCTGAATGTTCTGTAGGTGAGGAGTGATGTTAACACTGACATTTAAAACTTATGGTACTAGACACAAAAGCTGATGTACCCATTAGTTACAATTTTCAATAGTTGTTGATTCTTTCACAGTTTTGGTGGGGAGTCTTCAGCAAAAAAAAAAGGTTAAAAATCAAAAAGCACATCACAAATGCTTAACTAAACATGGAAACCCATTCTAGTCAGTCATTGACTAGGAAAATAAGCACAGTGACAGAATTTCAACAAGAGGATGTGTATGAGTCATAAAGTCCATATTTTAGGATGAGTAATTTGGAAAATAGTTTGAATTATTTTTTTCATGTTGCTAAAATTTTGAGTCATCTGAAGAGTTGGTGAACAGATGTAAAACTGGACCAAAGGACCCTTAGAAGACTCACATGTAGTAAACATATTCTCTCTGGATTCCACAGGCAGAGAGGCAGAAAGGAGTAAATAATGCTGTGAGAGCAATAACAGGAGTGAGACACCATCATTCATCTCACCTTTCCTCACCATAAACCAGTCAAGGATGGGGTAGAACGATTACCACCAAAGCTAGGCCTCCAGCTCACACTGCAGACTACAGCAAGTCTGAGAACATTGTTAAGTGGTTTGAAATTAAATGAAACAAAACCTCAAAGAAAAGGTTTTTTTTCCCCTTCCTTCAAAAATCCCCTAAGCGTTAGGTACTACCCCTGTCATAAGCAGGACTTCCTGTGCCTGGTTAAGCTGAGTTACTGCTGAAGTGATGTGACAAATCCCTCTTCCTCAGCACCAACATTTCATAGTGGCAGTAAACAGCATCATTTTCATTAATATTTAATGAGAAAATAAAATGACAAACAAACTTTAAATTATATGATTTTTCCTATTAAAAATAGAGGGGTATGAAAGAAATAAATCTTGGAATGTTTTGACAATTTCAGGGAAATATTTTTATTAAAGAAATGTAAGTACACCACAAAAAGAAGTGCTCAATTTCACAGTGCACAAAGAAAGTGGGCTGGCTGATCTCTCTAGCATAAATCAGAAATAGCATCATTTAAAATAATGGCATTACACCAGTAAAAAAAAAAAGCTTGCAAGACCTGAGTTCAAAGACTATAACAGAGGCTCCATTTTTCCTTTCACAAAGGAAATAGCTATTAAAAAAAAAACAAAACAAAAAAACCCAAACAAAAACAAAACCAAAAAACCCAAACAAACCAAAAACCAAACACCAAACCAAACCAAAAAACCCAACAATTCATTCCTCTGAAACGTCTTTGACAACCTCTCCCCACAGTGTCTGGGGACTTATGCACTTTATTGCGTTTATAGTTTGCAGACTTACTTCCAAAAATTAGAAAATACTAAATCACCTTTAAGGCCCTAGAAAGCCATGACTCACATCTATGACTAAATGCTATCAAATTGCTTAAGTAAGACAGGATGATTCTACTTTTCAGATTGGAAGAAAGGAAATAAAATAACATCTAACACTTTGTATTTGGCTCTGTTAAAAATTCAGAGTTACTCCTCATGGGTTAGTTAAATCTCAGACTCAAAATGGTATTCACTGTGTGGAAAACCAAGCAACGAAAGTTGAATGGCAGTTAAATTAAGCAAAGGGTCTTTAGGGTTCCATGGAGGGATCTGGGCAGGCTGGATCATGGCCAAGGCCAGTGGTGTGAGGTACAACAAGGCCAGTGCTGGTCCTGCCCTTGGGTCACAACAGCCCCAGGCAGTGCCACAGGCTGGGGCAGAGGGGCTGCAGAGCTGCCCACAGGAAAAGGCCCTGGGGGTGCTGGTGACAGCAGCTGAGCGTGAGCCAGCAGTGCCCAGGTGGCCAAGAGGGCCAAAGGCATCCTGGCCTGGAGCAGCAACAGAGTGGCAGCAGGAGCAGGGCAGGGATTGTCCCCCTGGTCGCAGCACCGGTGAGGTCACACCTCAGATCCTGTGTGCATTTCTGAACCACTCACTCCAAGAAGGATACAGAAGTGTTGGAGTGTGTCCAGAGAAGGGCAACAGAGCTGGGGAAGGGTCTGGAGCACAAGTCCTGTGACGAACGGCTGAGGAAGCTGGGAGGGTATAACCTGGAGAAAAGGAGGCTCAGGGGGCTTTAAATTGGGTATTAAGATATATTTCTTCACCAAAAGGGCTGTCAAGCATTGGCAGGCTATCCAGGGAAGTTGTGAAGTCACAGGTAGATGTGCTGCTTAAGAGACATGGTTTAGTGGTGGACTAACTTGGCAGTGCCAGGTTATAGCTGGACTTGATGTTCATTGGCCTACATCACCCATGCATGTCAGCAATGTCATTACCAATGATTCACTAATTAATGTAAAGATTAATGAAGGCAACTACTCTTTACAGATGTTGTCTTCATTATTACAAGTTAGGCTGAACAAATCCTACATTGTCTTGTTGCTATGACTTTTACTTAGGGTGAAAATCAAAATGGAGATTTAAAAGCAAAGGTTAAGCACGTAAGGTGTGAACTCTTGCTGAGAGAGAGTGACTGTTGAGTGACAGCAAGCATTTCCTCTAATGTGGATATATGTATTCAATAAAGACACCCTGGCAACAGAAGGATGGTGTGGAGACATTGAATTTGCTTTAGGAGAAGCACAAATTAATTTTCGGCATGGTGGCTTTGATATTTATTATGTCTGGCTGCAGAAGTATTCATTATGTCTGGCTGCTGATGAGAACTAAAGGGAGAATATTCTGTGCAGACTCAGCTGTTGTTACAGCTCAGAAACATAGTAGTTACTAATGGTTTTTGTCAAAAAGCAGACCTTTAGACACTGTGAGACTGCACGTTAGAATTGACACTTACTGGGATCAGACAACGAAAAGTTAAAATTCTATCTTTTTTTTCATTAAACTAAAAAAAGGCATCTTTGCTTACATTCATTTACATTTTCAGTTTCAATTCTATAAAAACTAATTTCCCTATAGAAATGTCTGCATTAAAGTTCTACCACCATCCAATTCTATCTTTGATACACAGAGAAGAAGAACCATAACTCTCTGCCTTTTAGTGTACTGGTGCTGTGAGCTGCCCTCGGGAGATTAAATACCCTGAATTGTGGCAGAGCCCAGGAGTAACTCCTCCAAAACTTCTAAAGAGGTTATAGTCAAAATGGCTCACTTATTTCCTGCTGATACCACACTGCAAGTTGTTACTGTAAGATAAGACCTGCCACTTCCTCTTTTTGCTTTCCTTTAAAGCTGAGACACAAACCCAGGTGTCACCAACGGCCAAACAGATCTCTAGTTTACTGTGAAGGTGTAGATCATCTCCCTGGAATACATTTGTTTGCCATGATGCAGTTCTGAGTTGTACAGAACCACAAATCTTGTCCTTGTCTCCTCCTGGGTTGTGTCCGGTGAGCAGGTGGGAGAGCTGGCTCTTTGCTAATTTCCACTGCAAGAAATTAGTAAGCTTTACATCGCTTTATTCTGTGCCTTCATTCTGTGATTCCTTATTGGTAGTCACATTTTTGCCACTAATATGATACAGTATCTAGCTACTGTTTTAGGGATCAGAAATCCCCATTAGAATAGCATAATCTATTTTTTTTGTTAGAAGCTCTCTTGTCTTGACCAACACAATAATCTGATGAAAGTCATTATTTCAAGATATTTCTGTATCTATAAGACTGCAATGTGGCCCATCAAAATTACTGTTAGCTATTACTGTAACACCACTCACTAGCAATGAAATACTGCACAAACATCTTGAAACATATTCTTCTGCTGTTAAATTCCTGTAGGACACTCAGGTGTTCTAGATTATTAAGAAACAAATTACTGGAATTTCTCACTTGCATGCTACTGAGTTCTTGATCACCTTGAAACAATCACAACAAAACTGCTTTAAAGAAATTAAATTACATAGCATAGAGTGCTCATTCATAGTTAAAGAGTTCATAGAGCAACACATTATTTCCTCAGATACTCAGATGACTCAAATTAACAATAGAAACAACTCAACATAAAAATTTACCAGAAGTGTTAAAAATTATAATAAGATCTACTGGAAAAAAAAAAGCTCCAAACCAAACAAACACAAAGGAGAATAGATAGATAGATAGATAGATAGATAGATAGATAGATAGATAGATAGATAGATAGAT
>QUSF01000011.1:2819728-2899940 GCA_003676055.1 Chloebia gouldiae | reverse complement strand
GATAGATAGATAGATAGATAGATAGATAGATAGATAGATAGATAGATGCCAAATCAATGACAATTGTCAAAGGAATTTTTTTTTAATGTTATAGAAAATTTCTCAAAAGACAGCACAACTAGATTAGTAAACACATTATTGAATATTGTGCAGTATTTTATCTAGGAAGATTAAATCATCATCCCAACACATTGTCTTTAGGCTTTTTAAAAAATATTATTTTTCGTTTCTACTTCTGAAAAAGAATCTGAATCACATTTTTCAAACAAATGTTAAAAATATATGATATTTCTTACCTATAAATGGTGTGGGGAACATACACTTCTCTAATTGGGAATTCCAAAATCTCTTTGAGAGGGCGATTACGGTTTTCTGAAAATGGCTTCACTGGGAGTAGTTCTGGTGTCAGACAATAACCAATGTTTTCTGGAGCTGGGGAAATCTCTACTTTAAGTGTTCCTTTAAAATTAAATTACAAAATCTTAACAAAAATTTAAAACTGATCAGTCTATAATAAAAGAAAAATTAAAACAATATGTAAGGTTACATAGCAACAGTGCAGAAAAAAGAACTGGTTCTTGAGCTGCATGAGAAGGAAATCGTAGATACATAAGAAGGATACAGAGTAAGTAGCCTACACAGATCCCTTCACAATCAGGGCAGCACATAGCTCCGTAAGTCTACCCTGTACTGTTTCAAAGAAAATAGAAAAAAAGACGGAATATTATATGCTGTCTAATGTTCTAGTGGCTCTCACACACAAGTAATATAACATTTGTCTGGGAGACAAACAAAAGGTGTATTCTCTAATACAGCTCTCTCTTACTCTCCCTCCCCCTCAGATTCTGCTCAGGCTAATCTCTGACAAAACAGGCACCACCCAGCAGGAAAGCTAGGCTTTCTGTGGTGAGCAGTTACACAGTTAATAAGATAACATTTACCCCACTATAAACAGAGTTTCAATTTAAATTCTCAGCTGTGATAAATTAAAGCCGTTTGTGGAGCTCAGACTTGTCATTTCTGGCAATCAGCTAAAAAGAAAAAACAGCTTTGCCCTCGGTTCATATTTTTTAAGGTTCCTCCACAATGTAGAAGAGGTTGAACTGTAATTTACTTGAAAAGAAAAATTATGCTGGTCAGGTGTTAGACAGTAGCTAAACACTGCCTATACTTCTCTACTCTGTTAACTAATGCTGACTTTAATATCAAGTTAAGATGAAATATGTACATATCTCTCTATAAAATATGAACCATTTCAAAGCATTGCAGGGAAGTAGCAAGGAACCTAGAAATTTGCTTTAAAGACCTGTCTTCAAATCTTTTGAATAATAAAAAAAAAATATCCAGTAGGTACACTGTAAATTAGGGAGAAGAACAAATAATTAAAAAATATCAAGCTAAATCTAAATCTCCATACTCATTCATGCAGAAAAAAAAATCAAAAGCATCTGTGTTCAGGTAGACACCAGAAACCCAGGAAGATCCATAATGGCACATATTATATGCTTTAAATCCAAGTCAAAGAGATTTTGGGTTTGTAATTTACAGAAGAGTTTAGGGGAGAAAAATACATATAACAGCTTCCATACAAAATTAATTATGTACCTGGTAAAGTCTTAATTCTTCTTTGCAAGGAAGATGATCTTTTGAAATCAGCTAAAAATTTAAACAGATCTTCATCACTGAGCCTGTCTCCTTCCTACCAAGAGAAAGACAAAAATCAGTACCTTTGTAACAATACTTTGTAACATGGACAAAAGGTTCAGGAGTGAACCATGTCCTTGAGGCATCCAAAGAAAGTGCATTGCTATTTACCCGACTGCAGTTGTCCTCTGTCCCCACACAAATATAACTGGTAGCTTTTCCCAACACAATTCATATTACATAGATTAAAAATATCTTATGAAATCAGAAGTAAAGAGAATCAAGTACCTGTTTAAAGAAGGTGTTAAGGGTTTTGGTTGATGGTGGATCATCTGAGTAGAAACTTCTCTCAGAAAGCCTTCTTGCTTGCAGCAGTGTTGCCTTCTTGTCACTACTGGAATCTTTCCCTTCAAAGGGAAATTAACTGTATCATCATCTTGTTTTTAGCTTTTTGTTGCAGTACAAAGATTCACAGAATACACTAGAAAATCACAGAAAAATCTCACCAACATCAGAGGATAGACCACCTAAAACATTCTGCTTCTTTTATTTCAGTCTATGTGAAATAGTGGAATGCTAGGACATTGAGGTGATATGTTTCTGCTGCAAAGCAAAAGTTTTTTAAAAATTTTAGTTCATGGGTTATAAAGCATACTGTACAATGGTCCTGCTCAGTATTGCTAGCTAACTCCTTGGGCAAAGGGAATTTTACTTCTACAAAGCCAGTGTTCAATGAAAATTGGGCCTAAACCATGAAAGAATATTTAGCAGACATAAAAATAAATATGCAGAGACAACATGATAACCACAATTAATTTGTAAGTGTTTGTAGGACTGAAAAGAAAAGCTGACAAAACATGACTTTGAATCTGTGATGCACTTTTGATGACAGAATGAATAACATTGTTGCCTACAGTCAGTCCTACTGAAGAGTCATTTTGGCTTAGAAAACTTAGACAAGTACCATTTAAACCTTCAGCTTCTTGTGTTTCTCGTTCAAGTGTTGAAACGTTGAAGAAATTACTCAGGCTTATGGGAATCCAGGCAAATGGCATTCTGTATTTCCCTAACCTCTGACAAAAGGATTCAGCTTGTGCTTTCAGTTTTTCAATCTTTTCTTTTGTCTGAAACAAAGGAAATATCGGCTGTTTCAAAAGCAATCAGTTATTGCAATGCTATCACAGAAAAAAATGTAAGTTACGTATTTACAGTTCACTAAATAACTTGTATTCTTATCATATATTTTCTTGCTACATCAGAATGGTAGCTGTTTTGATTTGTACATTCACTTCAAGTTGTTTTCAGTGAGTTCATTTGCATTATAGAAATGTAGAAAGCCAGTCCTTTTGCAGTAATATTCAAATCCAGAATGAACAATCACCATGAAACGTTAGCAGGTTCTACTTCTTTCATCACATACAGAAAAAGCATTCTATTGAAAGCAATATTCTAAAGGTGAGATGTGTGGAAGCCCAGCAAACACTGTCAGCCTGTTCCAGGGAGGTAAATGACTGTGAATTGACTGAACAGAACTCTCATTATCCATGGACAACAGTACTGAACAGGACAGCTGCACACTACAACAGGCCATCTGCCCATCCAAATCAATAATGTGTCTCTGAGGTATGAGTATTTCTGCTAATTCTACATTTCAGTCATTTCTTTTGCTCACCCCTGTCTGCTTCATGACTCAAGATTGTCAGTATTGATTTCCAAAGGGATCAGTAAAAATAATGCACCTTGTTTTCTCCTGATTTCTTTCTGTCAGCCACAGACATCAAACTGCTTGCACCATGGATGAGCTAACCAGCTTTTCCTCCAGTGTTTTTGGTATTTCATCTTATTTCAAAGGGTCTGGTATTTTTCTGTTGTTTTTGTTTGTTTTTAGGATTTTTTTTTATCTAAATATTCTTTACAGTTATTTACTTACCTTGCCAGCATCACTTTCTTTAAGAACCATGTAGGGTTCTGCACAGTCTCCAATTTCTCCTTGCTGAAGCACTTTTTCTATCTACAAAAAGCAATACAATAGAACAATTAAAGAAAAAATGTAAACAAAATAGTAACATGTTGCTTCTCTAGCAATTTGAAAGAGCTTGCCTAGATATATAGTCTTAAAACTGTCCTTATGGAGTAACTGATAGTAAACCTTCTAGTTTTCCATCTGTTAGGAAGCAGAAAATATATATGTGACAACACGGTCAATCACTTACTACTACATTTTCCCTGAAATCAGGTTAATTAACACATTCCAGATGAAGTGGTTCAAGCTAACTCAGTTTCAGAATTAAACAAACAAAATAATGCAAAGTTCACTAAACCAGTGCCGAAAAAAAAACCTCCACAGATTGTAAATAAAATTTTTAAAAGTGCCTTATTTCTCTATATTTTTGATGTCCCTTTGGCAGATATAGGAAATTGAACTGGTACATGGGATAGTAATACAACTTCATAGCTTGTGAATGAGATATACCACTGGGCACCTGCCCACATACTGCTATTAACCTGTCATAATTAATCTCATCTAAACAAAAGCCATGTTTGTCAGTTCTGTGAAGTCAGACAACAGAAACAGCTGGGAACAGGCAGAATGGTGTCAAAGTACCACTGTAACGTACCTTTATTACCAGGTATATATCTGGTGAGGGATAAGTGACAGAAAATACTGCTGATCTTGCCTGAGTAGACAAGTCAATGCAGGGTGTATGAGAACGCAAGAATCCTCTTAATGAATCAGAATTGAGGTCACAATGAAAATTTTCCGAGATCTTGAAAAGAAAAAAGGAGTTAAAATACATTGTAAAGCAAAAATGCTTAAAATTTAATTTTAAAACAAACTAAAAGTTGTAACTACAACTATAAAATAAAAAATTACAAGCATGTGACTGACTGAATAGCAAGAATCCTGAATCAGACTGCATGTGTAAAAAAGTAGAAAGTTTTTTGTAAGTTTTTCTAAGTTATTACTATGAAGATAAAAACTCAGGCCAAGTGAACAAAAATATTGTGTATACACTTACCTTTTTTCTTTCCTTTATGTCATAGAGAGCTATACATGCAAACAAAGGTTCTATCTCTATATCAAACCTGTTAGGGAAAGACACACAAGACACTGCTTGATACTGCAGTCATATGGCTGTGTATTAAAAAAAAAGAGGAATTATATTTTGACTGGCACTTTCATTAAAAACTGCAGATAGATTTTTAGCTCCAGACTAATCCTTAGTCTTAAGGATTTTTTTATTAGTGCATTACATTAGATGATTTTGAGAGGAAGAGTAGTAGATTGCATGCATTTTCTAAATTTGACAGAAAGGTGGTCTTAGAGATCAGTTAAAATTATCATTTTTTTTCATGTTTATGAAGTTGTGCTGGCTTTGGCTGAGGAGAATTAATTTTCTTCAGAGGGGGGCTAGGGTTTTGGATTTGTGCTGAACACATGGTTGATAATATAAAGATGTTTTTGCTGTTGCTGAGCAGGGCTTGCTCAAAATTAAAGCCTTTTCTTGTACCAGGAGTACACCAGCTTTTGGTACTCCTCCTGCTGGTGAGGAGATTAGGATGTGTGGGAGACTGGGAGGAGACACAGATAGGACAGGTGACCCCAAATAACCAAAGGGATATTCCAGATCATGTGGCACCATGCTCAGAATACAAATGGGGGGCGGGGGGGAGGTTAAAAGGATCAAGGTGGTGGAATCTGAACTGATGGTGTTTGTCTTCCTGGGTCATATTACATGTGGATTTGCTCTCCTGGAGATGGATGAAGACCAGCCTACCATTGGGAATCTGCAAATTAATTCCTTGTTTTCCTTTGCTTATCTATGTGACACTTGCTTTCCCTATTAAAATGTCTATATCTCAACCCATGCCTTCTCCAGATTTACCCTTCTGATTCTCTCCCCGATCCTGTTGGTGGAGGAGTGAGCGAATGGCTGTGTGGGTCTTGGATGCTGGTTGGGGTAAAACGACAATGAAAGTCCAGCAGTGCATAGGATACCAATCACCTTTTTTTTTCCTTTAATATATTATCTAGGTTCACTCCCAACCCCTTTTCATCCTGGCATGTTAAAGACTTCTGTAAAGACGGATAGAAAAAAATCTCTGCTATACTAAGAAAGAACATTTGAGCAGTGATTGCAGTTGTAGGGGACAGCTGTGGTGGTGCAACAAGGTGTGCATCTGCACACTTGTGAACTCAGAAATGCTGAGCAATGCTTGTGAAGGATTACTTACTTCAGAGTCTGCAGCTTCACCAAAATCCTGTTGCCCAGATGTTCTTTTGGGCGATCTGGCACTGGCCGTATCTCCACTGCATCTTCCTATCATTAAACAGTCATACTCAATTAAAACAACTGTAAATTTACACACTTGAATAAAACATCTATGTGACATTAGTAGCTGAGCTACTGCTACAGACTGTCATCTCCCCCCTCAGTGGGCAGTTAATGTCTCCAGAGATGAAAGAAAATAGATTTATTTTTTCTGAGTATTTACATTCCTGACCCCTAACTGGCATTTACACCACATATTTAGAGTTGTGGACCCCAAGTACAAGCTACTATGAAAGGTCACAGTCTGACATAGCCATATCACCAGCATGTGGCTTGGCCTACACTGAGAGCAGTGTCATGTTTATCTTCTGTGGTGCAGCTTTAACCTCAGGTGTGCTGGGACAGATGAGCAGGACAGCCAGCCTCCAGCTCACCTCATCCACGGAGGGGTAGAGGGCAAGGAGCTCGGGGTGCCTGTTGGTGCGGCGTGCCTCCTCGTTCAGCCTCTCAAACTCCTCCGCGCTGACGTGCCGCAGCAGGTGCTCCAGCCGCGGGTCCGGCTGCAGGCTGCGCAGCTCCAGGTCCGAGCAGCCCAGGCTCGTCCTGGAAGCCTCCTCCGGGAGAGCAGGCACGTGCTGGGGTCCAGCCTGCTGGAAAACAGGAAAGTGGCAAGGTGTGGCTTGGGCACCAGAGTATCACAGAATGGCTCTTGGCGAGCTAGCAGAGGGGATCTTACTGCCTCTTAACCCTCTGCCATGAAGCCTAATGGCGAGCATGGTGCTCTGCTTGATGCCATCACAGATCACAGAATCACAGAATATGCTGAGCTGGAAGGGACCCACTAGGATCACAGAGTCCAGCTCCTGGCCCTGCACAGGACACCCCAATAATCACACCATGTGCCTGAGAGCATTGTCCAAAGGCCTCTTGAACTCTGTCAAGCTCGGTGCTGTGATGACTTCCCTGGAGAGCCTGTTCCAGTGCCCAGCCACCCACTGGGTGAAGAGCTTTTTCTAATATCCAACTTAAACCTCCCCTGACACAACTTCAGGCCATTCCCTTGGGTCCTGTCACTCTTCACCACAGAGAAGAGATCAGTGCCTCTCCATCCTCTTCCCCTCACAAGGAAAATGTGAACTGCAATGAGGTCTCCCCTCAGTGTCCTCTTCTCCAGGCTGAACAGACCAAGCAACCTCAGACACTTCTCATACAGCTTCACCCCTCAACATCTCTGCGTCTCTCCTTTGGATACTCTCCAACAGCTTTATATCTCTCTTATATTGGAATGAACAAAATTGCACACAACACTCAGGGGGAGGTTACACCAGATGCTTCTTTTGAGGGAAGCTGATGTATTTGATCACTTTTCCCAAAGTGAAGAAAATGTACCTGAAAAGTTGCATCACCAGAATCCAATGTTTCTGATTCAAATGTTTGTTTTTGAAGCGTTTTGTGAAAATCTTTTCGGGATCCCTTGTTTTTCAGGCTACAAGTATCTGAATTCCCTTGGTTTCTTTTATGAAGAAGCCCCAGAAAGTCAGGATAACATGAAGAGGTATTAAGGGAAAATAAAACAGAAAAGACAAATTAAACACTATTTTAAAACTGAGAAGAATGTTTTGCAAAAAGCAGTGTACCACAGATTTTACATAAAAATGCGACATTTCACAACTTTAACATGTTTTAATGCAGCATTGCAATTCTATAATGTATATTAACAACAGTTTAAAAGGAAAAAAAGATAATTCAGATAATTTTTTCTACAGAGTATAAGTCTGAGACAGCAGGAAAACCTGACTTAAGAACAAAATCTGCTCTGATCTCCTCATCAGACATGGTGGTTATTTCAGTGACCTTAAGAACATGGATCAGGATCACTTATCTCTTGGCTGGTTTCTTCAATTATATACATCAAAGCTCTTACTGCTCTTACCCTGAACCTAGCTAATATCCCAAGTTAATCACGTGCAACAATCTACACCTTCCAAAAATAGGCCTGGTTTTGAAGAGGGCTATTTCTATGGCACAATGTAGCCCTCCAGGCTGGCAGCTTTGAAAAATTCTCCTGAAATTTCAAGTTATATTTTTGAGGCAGATGGAAAAAACCAGCAGGTATTCTGAAAAAAAGAATCCAGAGCTGTTTCTTTCACTTTAATATGCAATTTGCTAAATCCTGTGATGGTCTTTTTGCAATCAGTCTCCTTATTTACAACATCCTAGTTCATTCATTTTCCTTTCTGTGACACTCCCAAAGAAATGACTGAGCATCTGAGCACTTTCATAAAGAAGACACAATAAGCAATTATTGATCAGGGAGACACCTTTTTATTACATTTTGGGAGTAACTGAATTATATGCTCTGATGTGTTTTAATTTTAATTGTTTGCATTTTAATCATTTGCCAGTTCACTGCAATGAAAACTGGTCATAAAAAGACAATCCGAGCTCTCCTTGGATGTGACCTTGTTTTGGAACCACTGTAATTATCCAGAATGGAAGGCAGAAATTTTACATGACTTTAAGACTTTTAAGAATCTAAAAGAGGTTGTATAGATTATTTTTCCCTATCTCTGGTGGCAAACAGATGACATTCACATTTTCCCTGTGGTGTGAAAACTACAATAAAGATGCTTTTCCCCTAAACTACTCTTGGAAAATTTATTTATATTGTTTATTTATTTTGAAAAGCATTATAGGAATTAAAACTTAACAAGTGGCAAACCATGATTTTAATACACATGTCAATTTAATGGGCATAAACTGAATTTAGAAAACTAGATGAGGAAAAACTCCAAAGGACAACTAATATAGGCACAGGAACAAGCTACCCATTCAGCCTCCTGTAAATCCACATAGACTCAAGATGTGCCCAGCTTTTCTGCCACATACCTCTCTATCCTGGGGCCTGAGGATGACCTCTGCTCATGCCACCCACTGGAGACTCCTCAATCTCCTGTTCTGAGCCTTCACATTCATGAGTGGATCAAAGTCACTCATACACTTCTCTCACCCATAGCTCACCAGACAATATATTCAGCAACCTGTTCTATAACATCTGTCAAGTAGGCAGCTACAGCTTTTCCAGCCTTCCTCAGAACAATGGAAAGCCTTCTACAATTACTTTTTTCTCTTGATAATTTTTCTTCCTCTCATGCTTGTTTTGAAAAAAAAAAAAAAGCTGTCCAAGCATAACATGAGATTCCTAATAACAATCTATCAATAACAATCTATGGATTATGTGACACTGCAGCATATTTGGTATTGTTTTGTTCTTTGCAAATTTTAATAACTTAGTTGCATTGTTAGCCACAGCCGCCAAAGCTCAAGTCTCTGGCAGAGTCCACCATCATGCTTACCATAGTGTCAACTGCTCAATAAAGCTTTTGAATGCAAATTTACCTCACTCGACTGAATGAAATAGTAAAACACTCAGCAAAATGTTCCACATATGTGCATTTCTATGGCTCCATTCACACTTCTACCAGCACACATAAATGCAAAAATAGCTATGTTCTATTTTTCACTTCACCTACTTTACTGCTTACTCCCTTCTCCTGTGCACAAACAAAGCTGCACACTGTCCCTTTACAGCATACAGAACAGCACTGCTACTGCCTCCGCTCTGAGTGGTGAGGGAGGAAAGCCAACAAAAACCACTAGCATATTTCTAGTGACTCACTGTGGAGCAGTTCTGAGAATTCAATCAATTTCATCAGCACCCCTGGAGGAAGTAGCTTAAAAACCCCCAGCAGCTGCTCCACTGAGGAGCACAAGCTGCACAGTTAAACAGCGCAAATTCCTCTACAATCACCACTGTGAGGTGCCCATAAGGCACTGGTGATGTACATGAGAAAAACGCAGAGTGACAAGGGAGGGTGAAGAGGCAGAACAAAATGGCAGCAAATGTGTCAGCGCTTAGCCACCTGCTGCTCCTTCTGCTTTTCAAGAGCTGGGCATGAGTGCAGGAGTGGATGAAGAGGAAGTGCTACAGACAAAATAGACCTCCAAAAACCTCTTTCTGAAGAACAGGATGAGGTGATGGGGAAGGAGGCAAGACATCCCACAAGACTCCCCTGAAAGTCTGGGGGACTCGCTGCAACAGAGAGCACTGACTGAGAGTCGCCTTCACATTTTACATATGAAGCTGAATAGGACAAAATAAGACAAAATTAAATTAAAATATAATGAACTAAATGAAAGGAAATTAAGCACTTATAATGACTACAGGCCCAGCTCTGTGTGTTGAATTACACCAAGCTCAAGTGCAGAAATCATTTACTGATATAAAATTTGGGTATAACATGGATAATCCCATGAACACACTCAATCACTGCTGGGAAAGCCCATAATCCTTGAGTTTTCAGACACATTTGGAAATCAAATCATGTTGAATTTTCAGGGCATGAATAGGAGAAAAGCATGCAAATATAATCTTTATGCCTGTTATCTTTCCTTTTAGTGGGATCAAACAGTACTAGTTTTCCTGATTAAGATAAATCATCACTACAGAGGGTTGATGTGAATTTCTTCCCATCAACATCTCATCCATTCCCAGAGTGCCTGATAATTAAGAAGCAAATGCAACTGTATTTGGCAATGCACACCATCTCAAACAAAACAATATGGTTATTTATACTACTGAAAAGTCAGTTCTTCTCTTCCATTAATGACTAAAATCATTGTAATTTAGGATTACTTATAACAGCGAACATCTCCTTTGTAAGATGTAATGTAATTTTTATTGCATTTAGTTTTATGTTGCTTACTTTCGATTCACAATCAGCCACTCACGGATGTAAGTCTGAACACAGTCTTTGACATGTGAGTCCAGTTCAACCCTGCGAAAAAAAGCAACATATTTCAGCTCCTAAGTCATACTTTCAGGACAAACAAATTTATCTAAACATGCTACTCAGATAAAGGCCTCTCTGTTAGTCCTCTCTCCTGTGTATTTATTTTACTACTAAACTATTGTTTGAGGTTTTAAAAAAATCCTCTGTACTGCATGAATTCCCTTATTGCAGGTTTTTGGTACTGCGCTGATAAACATACAAAATACATTTAACAGAGGTAACCACTTGCCACACTATCTATTTTTAAATATAAGAGTGACATTGCTATAAAATATAGTAAAATTAAATAAATTATACAACATAACCAACCTTGTGATTTTCAAAACTTAATAACAAGTCTTAAGATATATTCTTAAGAGATATATTCTTTTAGAGGCCTCAGCTCCTGGACTCTTGCAAATACTTAGTTTTTGTGTCTGTGCAATTTTCTCTTCTCACAGAAACAAATAAAATCTTAAAAACCCTAAGCTTTTAATCAAATAGCATAAAAAAAAGTTTAAGTTCTAAGAATACATTATAATTTAAATTTCTCTTTTTCAAATAAGTCTCCTTTAATGAAGAGGGTTGTCAGTGCTCCTTGATAGCCTGGATACTATTTGGAACTACAGGTCTTTTGGCCAAACACAATGTCCCATGAACTTTACAGCATGATGCTGTGACATAATTCCCCTATGCCCATTCTTAAATTTTTTAATGACATGTCCCAAAATAATTTGTAGCATTCTCCAATCCAAGTGAGTAAAAGAGTAGGTAGGATACACATTCAATACAGGAACAGGTGAAAGGTATGATAATTTTTAGCACTTTCCACATAGAACTCCGAAGAGATTTGCAACTGGTTGGGGGGCTGGCCAACTGTTTGGGTTTGTGTGTGCACGGTGGGACAGAGCCTTGGCTGGTGCCAGGCTGCCAAGTGCCCCTGCCTCTGGTGGTTCCTGCTTCTGGCTCAGGTGGGAGGTGTGTTTTAACCCAGTTTGATCGGTGGTACCTGTTTCCTGCTCTTGGTGCACAGAGACATCAAAGGCTGCATTGCCTGCAGGCCCATCCCTGGTGCACGCCCCTCCTGTGTTCTCATCCTCCCTAACACATCCTGGCACCCTTGACCGGGATTTTCTATAAAAACACTAATATTAATGATATTGATGTGAATGGCTAAGTGGCAAGCTGCTGTGTAAAAAAAATCTGCTGAAAGCACATTTGCTGGTATTGACTATTTGAGCTTTGTCACAGACTCTTTATAGAGTCTTAATAACTTTGTGGTGCAAATCAGGCTTAAAACTGATTGTACAGCATGAGCCTGCATGGTCTTCTACTGGAAAAACAAATAGGTAACTGATGTTTTAAACATCAAACATGGTGGGAAGTGTGCCTATTTCTTACCTTGAAAACTGGTAAGAAATGGCTTTATTTTAGATGTAATTTCAAAAGTTGAATGATTATTTTAATATTTTTGTCCATCATTTAAATAAAAGATTACTTCAAGCAAAAAAACCCCATTCATTTTCTCCCACATCCATTCTCTCTCTCAAATACACAGAAAAAACAAGAATCCCTTGTAAAGATTGGGACTTTTCTATGAGTAATTTTAAGTGGAAATCACATATTGTACAAATATTAGAAAATCCCTTAGAAACTGTGTGATTCAAAGAGTTTTCAGATAACCTATCATGACATCTCGTGTCTACATATCTCTTTGTTTTCCTGAACTTCTTGAGAGAAGCACTGAGCCAAGAAGAAACTTGCAGACTGAAACCTTGCTTAGAGAGAGGATTCTCAACTAGTCAACAGCTGGCAAAAATCACACAAACTGTGTTTCCCTCTTAGCCTCATTGTATTTGGTGTGTCAGGCAGAAAACACTGAGCAAATAATGCTGTTATATTGGGCTCTAGTTTGAACAGCTGGCTGATAAAAACTAGAGCAGCGTGTAGGAGCTTTTGCAGGAACAGAGAGGGATGCAGGTCTGCCCTGTGAGCCAAGACAACGTGAACTAAGCCAATTTGTCCCTCAGCATGGTGGTTCAGCACACACTGAATATATCCTGTGCTGTTCGTTTCCTGGATACACTGCAAGGAGCCAGCCCCCATCCCAAACACGCTGTATAGTTAGCCATCTCTGCTGATGGAGCAGTTTGGGGCTAAATGCTGCAGACTTCACAATTATCTCACCGCTACTGCTTGCAAAATTCAACAGGCCTTTGGAGTTCTACTTAAAGGTACCATTTATAGCGAAACAGTCCCTGAAGAGTATTTAATATACAATGCATACACTTTCTAATACCACATCTGAAAACTCCCTGATGGATTTTCTCATTCTGAAAAAAATTCTTTTGCTCATAGCATGCCTGTTTTTCAAACCATCTTATATATTTGCAGGACCATTGAGCATCAGTGTCACCACAAGCTACCTGTATAAGCTGTTTAAAACAGGGTAATTATTTCAGCAATGTCAGCCTAAAACTACATGTGATCTGATCAATGTCATGTGACACACAACTGGCAAAAAAATCCAAAAAATTCAATACTGTGCTTGTTACATGGTCAGAGTCAACTTATATTTCTGACATCACAGCTGCAAAAATAATTTTTGGTACCATCCTTCTGTCCTTCTTTACTCTTCTTCCTGGTTGATGCCTACCCTACTTGCACCACTACCAAGGAAGTTGTGTAAACACTTGCATAATTTTAAGTGTTCAAAGAAGCCTAACAGAGCCAGTGGCAAAGTTCAAACATTTGAAGTTCAGGAATTGTGTAATGGCTGGATGGGCAGAAGAGTGATGTTGGATCAGCATCTTCAAAACTATTTTTAGCTATTCAAAACTAATTATGTTTGCAGCATTCTGGAGGGAGAGAAACTTTCCTTACCCATCTTCTGGCATAGAGGGTTGCAAAGTCCTGAACTCTTTGGGTGTAAAGACAACATCCAGATCATCTTCAGGAAAGTCCCCGAGTTCTTGCGCTAGATCTAAGTCCAAGTTATTCAGCTGTGTCATCAGGAAGCCTTCAAAATCTACTGGGTCTACTGCATCATAAAAGGAAGGCTAATGAGAAATAAAGAAGTATTTATTTTAGCAACAGAATGTTCTTTTTGATAGTGTAATTTAGGCTTATTTATTTAACTATTGTAATTGCCCCATTCTTTATTACACGTCAGAAACAAACATCTAAACTTCTAACCTAGAAACAAGAAAGGACATAAGGGAGATGACCAAAATGACAGTGATAGGCAATGCCAATGGGCAGGAGACAGCAAACAAAACACACTAGGAATGACAAGGTCAAGTCTTGGAAGTTAATCCAAGTGATGGAGCTAAGGACCAACTGTAAGCACCACAGCTGCTGCCATCATGAAGAAGCACTCATTTGAGGTGCTGTGCCTGAAATACACTAATAGAAATGCTTTGTGTTTTCAACTGCAAACAAAATTGGGGACAATATATAAACAAAATCAGGGAAAAATTGCTATTTTTCATTTCTGAATGTTACTGGCTTTTGTATTATTCAAATTCCTCATTTACCATATTTTTCAAGGGTTGGTACTGTGCTTTTGCAAAAGATTACATGGAACTACTAAAGTTATTCCTGCAAACCTTAGATATTCCCCACTTCTACAGTGCACAGCATTGCACCTTGATAGACAGCAGTTGTATCTCATTACATTTAATTATCCTTTGTTAAACAGGTCCACTCAGAACAAAGTTAAACAACTACAAGCTCTACGACTCATTAAGCTGTCTGCTTTTGATCTTTTTAGTGTCAAAAACAGAGGCAGAAACTCTTGTTTTATTTGGTACCTAGAGATGTTCTACATAAAAATAAACGTGACTTCATGTATTAAAAATGTATGTATACACAAAACTGAAAATTATTTTATTTGCTATGTAGCAAATAAAAATACCCTGTCTATCTTTAGGAAATACACTATTTGTCCAGTTGAGTACAGAGACTAGAATCTCTTATCATTGATTTTCTTGACAAGTAAAAAGTAGATCTAAAAACTACAGCATTAGAATATTTCTAGTTTATTTCCTTTGTGTTCCAGAAAGGCTGATGACACCACATCACTGTAAAAGTGAAGAAAATTAGTTGCAGCATTCGAATAATAGGAATGGAATAACTTATTTACTGTGAGGAAGAATTCTAGCAAAATAGCTAGAATTCCAGCTAATAAACCCTCCTTTCTGTAAAGAGTGAGGATTGCATTGCACTGATTAGCCCAAATATTTTTTCACAAGGCTTTCTTCTGAAGCTGCCAGCAAAAAAAAAAAGGTCTGTGGTGCTGTTGATATGTTGTGGGGAAAAGAAGGCTTCCAATGTTCCTCATATCAACACACCTTTATACTCCATGTTATCCTGCCAATTGTCTCATCCAATGTGCTCTTAAGCTATCCTCATTATACTCCAGTGTTCTTCTGCACAGAAAAAAACCTGTGTGTCAAAATCAGTAAGTCTTCTCTCATTAATACTGAGGCATGCTCATGCAAGACTTTCATGGAAGTCAACAGGAATTTCACCAGAGCATGAAGTGACACCAGTGACACCAGTGTTCTAGCTACCACATCAGGAATTTTAGCTCAATGGGACAATGAGAAATTTCTTAATTTATGAAACATGCATAGAGACTTGACAGTGGCAAAGCTCCAGTAACTTTGAACTAAAACGGCTCTGGGCTTAATATGCCACATCAGCCACAGTAGAAAAGAAAGTGTTAAAAACAATTAATAGTAAATTCAAGCTTTGGAACCATTTTAGTGTTCTGGAAAGATAGTTGAGGAAGTTTTTCAGATAACAAAAATCCAGAAATATCTTGCAGAAAGTTAAGCATATTTGGAAGAAAGGTGCTGGAAACATCTAGGAGAAGCAAACCAATTTAAACCTCTGAAAAAAAAACCCCAGATGTGGTAAATACTCCTGCAAATATTTTAGTAGAGACCTTTGAATCCAACCAAGTACCACCCCCTACCTCAGGTTCCCTTTTTAAAGGGAAGCTATACTGGTTTCTGCATAAATACAGTCTCTGACCTCATTCCTCTGCCTTTATTTAAGGCATTGACTAAATTATCAAAAATGTTTCTGGGAAAAATCTTTCCCTCTCTTTGCTCTTTTTAGCCAAAAGGAAAACTCAACATTACCAGCAAGTCCAAGTTATGAGGCAGTCAGACAAAGAAAAATACTCTGCTGGTTTTTAGTTTAAGCACTATCTTTGTTTTGTGCCCAGTGTAGTGCTGAACATGCCTGATCAACAGTTATGAATAAATAGTAAACTTTATTTGCTGATTTTTTTTATTAATTATCAGCATAATATGGTTGAAGCTCACATACTGTACTGTTAGTGGGTAAAGCATAGCATGTTAATACATAGATATGTAAATAGGGCTATATAGAGAATTTTAGATCTAAATATATTAAAAAAATGTGTAATAGATATAACTGCAACTATCACTAATAACTAACTGTAAATATATGAAAATATATATAACATATATTTAGATCTAATTTAAAAAGCCATTCACCAAAGATTAAAGTAAAACACAGCTTAACGTATAAAAGGCATACTACATCTTTTCAGTTGCTGAAGATACAATGTTTTGCATGCAAAATAGTTTTGCTTAATACAATCTAATTTTTGATTAACCATTGCACTTCCTTTCAGAAGTCACACTTTTCCATTCTGTCAGGTCAAATCCATTGCATTTCATTGTATCCTCTTTTTCTAGTTCCAGTGTTAACAATAATCTTTAATCACTAGAAATATGCGCTTTTGACTATTGTAAATTAGACGAAAATATAAAAAGGATAATGTAAAAAGAAAATGCAGGTGGAGGGAAATGAACTCTCTAACAACTGGTGTAACTTTTCAAAGGAAACATAAGAAAATGGCTTAAATAAAAAGCCAGCATTCCTTTTCACATATCATAAAAACATGCAAAATAATTTTCTACAGAAAATGCCACAAACGATTACTGCAAACATACCTTTTTAAGGATGATGAATTAGAGGCATGTAGATTGTGACAGCACACACAAAATGGCAGCTACAGTGTAATACTCGGTAAACGAAATGCTACCACGTATTTTGGTAGCACAAGCGGTTGTCTGCGTGCAGAAGAAGGGACTTGGCCTTCAGGCTGAGTAACCACAAGGAACACGTTAAAGATCACAGCGCCTCAGATTAAGGAAGCGAGCAGTGCTGGGAGGCCCTGACACAGGAAGCACCCACTTGCATCTAGGTTTTCATAATCACTGGTACACAAAGACTCTTCCTGATTCTACTTATCAGGACTCACAAAATCAATCAGAAATTAAAAGGGACCAGAATCATAATAATTTTCTTTTATGGCATAGTATGTTTGCATGATACTCATCCTCCTGAAAAGCAATAAAAAGATCTGGTATTTTTTCCCTTTGTCGTAAGTGCAATGTCATATGACCTGACTTCTTTAGAGGGTGATTAATGTGGAAGGCTGAAGATGATTTGGAGACACTTAACAGTTGACTCAATTATATCTATGTCAACTGGGACATGCTTCAGCATTTCTCACTTAATGTGCACATTCTACAGCACAGAAAAACAGCATGTTGACCATGCTGCTGGCTCTGGAAACTATATTAAGTTGAGCTTTTTGAACCTCTACCTTTCTGATTTTTTTTTCTTCATTCATTGATTTGTGCTGGTTTTGGCATGGATGCAGTTGATTTTTCTTCATAGTAAATATGGGGCTTTTGGATTTGTGCTGGAAAGAGTGTTGATAGCAAAATTTGTTTTCATTATTGCTGAAATTTTTATTACAAGGAAACAAGGCCTTTTCTGCTCCTCATACCATCCCACCAGCAAGGAGATGGGATACACAAGAAGGTGGGAGAGGACACAGCCAGGACAGGTGACCCCAGCTGACCATAGGCTATTTCAGACCACGTGGAATCATGCTTAGTATATAAAACTGTGGGAAGAAGAAGGATTACCACTCAAAGCATTTATTTGAAGAAGTTGTTGAATGTTTTGATCAGGGAAAGAATGTAATATACTTCAACATTTACTAATTAACTTTGATTCATCGTAATATGTAGAGGGACTGTCTGTTCCAGGCTCCAAGGAATAGTCTCATATTTCTCAAAGGCATCATTTCTGCAGCTCACCAGAGAGTATTTTTTAACAGTTTCAGGTAGAAGCCAGTGGAATGCAAGACAACTTAGAAGATCATTCAATTTACCCTAAAACAATTAAGCAAGGTACATGCCAAACCTGTGTAAAGAGAATAAACCCAGAACTTACCAGATTAGATGTAGAAAAGCCAGGTGTACTTAAGCTTCGTTGACAGAACTGTGCAAAGCCTGGTTGGAGAGTAAATTGCTTTCTTATTTCTGCAGACGAGTGCCTTTAATTAAGCAGAGAAAAATCCTTATAATTACAATTATCCCTTTACAAATTCCAGCATTTATCTGATTTAGTCTCCAGTCTCGGTATTTAGAAATATATTTGTATATTGGTCTAGGCTCCTCTTGGTTTGTAGTTGATGCCAATCTCATAAAACATTTGCTGTCCTATATAACTAAGATTCTGTCACTCTTCCAACAGATTTTTATCATTATTTTGCAGCCCTCACAACTGGAAAATGCTATGCAAGAAAGAATAACCTTGGCCTTAAGTAATGTGTAACTGCAAACTTGCATATTCACTTCTGCAAAGCAAATATACATTAATAAAGCAGAGAAAGAAAAATGAACATCACATAAGCAAATATTTTAATTGATCAAGAGATCACTAAACACTCACTAAACAGTGTAAGCCCAGACTTACACTCCTAATGCAATTTGCTGTAAAAAGCCCAAGGCAAGCCAAAGAAGGAATTAAAAAATCTGCCGACTGGATCACCTAAACATTTGAGGAAAAAACTTAAGTGCTAAGTAACTGAAGTAGAGAGACCCCACAACTGAATTCTTCAGAAATCATGGGGTGATAATGTACACAGTCTGAAAATGTAGCAGAGTACCGTAGTGATTTTACATGGAAACTAATAAATTAATATTTAATACAATTTACAATAATCAGTTTAAGAATAATCAGCCATGAAATGTAACAAAACATCTACACCATATTGCACCATAAGGGTTCAGGACAAGACTTTTAAAACAAGATGCAGCTAAGCAGATTTCAAGCAAAAATAATAGCTTGCAGCCCATCAGGGCAGTCAAATGGGAAAAAGTAAAACATAGAGGTAAGAAGACATTCTCTTCCACATGAGATTCTCACAACTTCAGCAAGCATTAATAGGCAGCTTAGAATTACTAGATGCCACAGGACAGCTTTGACTATAGTTTTTCTCTTTTGTGCCCTCTTGATTCCTATGACTACTGTACCTATTCTGTGACACTTACTACAGCTTTTTTGAGCATGATGAAACCCTGAATGTCACTTAATACGTCTGTTCATGTGAAGCAGCTGGCACCTGACAGAAAGTATCCAAAGTATTAGAGGTATTACGCCTGATTTAGAAAATAAAAGTTGCATAAATTAGATGTTTTTAGGTCAAAAGGCCATGACAGGTGTAAATGTAATGCTGCTGCAATTTGAAGTCAGCAGCAATTGCAGACAGAACAAAGCCAGAATTATAGAGAAAGTAAAGAGATCCATTTAAAAGAGGATTTCCTACTCATCAGTGGTATTCAAAAACTCAAAGTCAAGACCTTTTAAAGGTTATTCAATGATTACATAAGCAAGAAGCCATGTAGGGAAAGTGACGAAGTCTGTGCCTTCCGTAGATTATATTTGACATATTTTAGAAAGAAAATCTTCTTGTATATCAGGGTTACCCAATTTCCAACTACAAATAGTCTCTGATAATGTACAAAACTCAAATTATTCGAAATTATTATTTTACTGTAAACTGAGTCAGTTTCTACCCTATGCCAAAGTATCTGTTAGTGACGGAAAGAGCAGAGGTAGCAGCAGAGGTAGACTGTTGCAGTCTATAGCAGAAGTTGCTGCTAAACAATTATTAAAGACATCTTTAGATTATATCCAATATGAGGTTATCAGATGCTTCAAAGAGGAATTTATATGAATTTTCAGTACAAGAGGAAGCACACATATGTATGAAGGGCCAAATTTGCTGTCTGGTAAAAGCCTGGGCAAATGTAGCTAATTGAGAGCAAATACAGTCCTCAAGAGTACTTTCATCAATTGGTTCCAGTGTCTCCCCGATAGAAAGAACTTGTAAACTAAATCAGTCCAGCGGATAACAAACTTGTAATCTGTAATGGCGACTTTCATATAAGAATAGTTCATTTGACTGACTTCACAGTTTTGCAATGACTAAAGGAAGAAAGTACAGTAAGAATAAGAGAAGACAGCAAAATTTGTTTGAACCAACTCAGAAATTATTGCCTAGATTTGCTAGGATTAGATAAAGGAAAGTCCCAATTGCTAAAAGAACCGAAAGCACAAGTTAATCGCACCATCATGGAGGAAAGGTGGGTGTAACAGTCAGGGATCTGCATGGAAACTTTTGAAAACTTGTAGAACTGTGGAAACAGAGGTCTTACTAAATGGCTCTTTGATAATGCCAGAATGGCTGTTGTCTGTGACATGCCTGTTTCATGATCAAAGAGCTGCCTTGGGCACTATTGGTGTGCCCTCAGGAAAATGGTAGTTCACAGTCAATAATGCATGTCATGTCTTAGCTTTCTTGGAGGTTGCAGTCCATCTATACCTAGCTATACTTTCACCCTCCTTGTCTGTACAAAAGGCCTGTCTGATTCTGAGGAGAGCTTTACAGTCATACTTGACAGCAACAATGGTCTATCTATGTGTTAAAAAAGAAGGAAAGAGGGCAAGCGGTAAAGGATAAATGCAAATCAGTCACTGAAAAATATGAGAAAAAGTTCTGTGGTTTCCATTCAGTTGAAGCAAGGGGACCATGAAATTGGACTTAACTTCAAAATGTACATCATAGTAGACATGCCTGTTTATTAATAGTCTGATGATTAATAGTCTGATGAATAGTCTGATATATGGTGGGCAACTAGAAAATAAGGACTGCAGTAAGTTCTGGTCCAAAAAGTTTCACAATTATTGGCAATTATTAGGAGATGATGAACAGACAATATGGATTTATCTAAGAGCAGTCACATAAAACCAATCTAATTCTCTTCTGAGATAGTTTAACTGGCTCAGTGAGGCTCTTGATACTGTCCCTCATGACATTCCTAAAAACAGAGAGAGTGGCTGGATGGAATCATCACAGCTGATTCCAAAAGAGCTCACAGCTGCTTAATAAAACATATTCAAGGCAAAGTCATCATGATGATTGCAAGGAAATTTTACTATGAGAAGAAATTTAATTTTTCCTCAATCTAATTCCAGTCCATACTTTATTTTACAACATGGATGATGATAAAGGTAACATAGGACTAAAATCTGGGGATCACATCAACCCAGGAGGAATTTTGTGAGTATTTTAGAAACAGTCTGAAATCAGCACAGCTAAAATCAATAAAAAATGGAAGTAAATCTCTAAACATAGGAAGAAAAAAGCCAACTGCAGAAATACAAAAAGTGAAATTAACTGTCAAAAAAAAATATAGCCACATCACGGAAGAAACACTGAGAGAGTATACTGGGACACTTACCAATGCAACTACCACAGTGAGGAGAAACTGATGCTATTTCTGACTTCTGTAGAAGTCAATGAGACATACTTGGGCTGATGTGCACACTTATAACAACACAGAGTAAGATGCAATCAATTTTAAATCAATTTTAAAAGGCTTCAAAAGAGAGCAGTCACAAGGCTAAAAACTTTGACAAGAATGATCCAAGTGGAAAACTGAAAAAACCAATTGTGTCACAAAAAGGGAGACTGACAGGAGACAGCTGTCCTTGGCTATGTAGAAGATAGCAATAAGTAAAGAAAATGGTGAACAGTTCATGTCCCTAGAGGGAGGAAGAATAAGTAATGTGCTTAAATTGAAACAAGAAAGCTCAAGTAAAGTATTTGGAAGAAAGTTCCTACTGGAACAGCAGCAGGTCACAAAAAGTGGCCTGAGGAAGCTGGCTGGTGGTGTGGCCAAGCCATTCTCCATTCTATTTAAAAGGTCCTGGTGGTCAGGTAAAATGCTGGTTGACTGAAAAAAGGAAAACATTGCTCTCATTTTTAAAAAGGGGAGAAAGAAGGAATACAGAGGCAACTACCGACTGCTGAGCCTCACCTCTGTGCCTGGGGAATCATGGGGCAGATTGAAGCAGTGTTAAGGCACATGGAGGTGATCCAAGGCAGCCAGCATGGCTTTACTAAGGACAAATTTTACCTGACCAGCCTGGAGGCCCGTGTGAGGGAGTGTCTGCAAAGGCCAACAACAAAAGACTTACTGATGTTGTGTACCTAGGTTTTTGCGACATTATCCCATGTGACAGCTTATCTCCAAATTGGAGAGGCATGGCTATGATGGATTTGATATTTAGTGAATAAGGAATTTGCTGGATGAACACAGCCAGTGAGTTGCTGTTAATGGCTCTTGTGAACCCTCCAGGTGGAGGCTGGTGAGGAGTGGTATTCCTCAGGGCTCTGTCTGGGAACTGGTGGTCTTCCATATCTTCACCAGTGACATTTACAGGGACATCGAGTGCACCCTCAGCAGGTTTGCAGATGACACAAAGCTGAGCAGTACAGGTAACACAACAGACAGAAAGGATGCCATCCAGAGGAACCTGGGTAAACTTAAGCAGTGGGTCCATGGGAATCTCCTGTGGTTCAACAAGTCCAAGTGTAAAGTGCTGTCCCTGGGCCAGGGCAGTCCCAGATTTGAGTACAGACTGGGAGAAGAACTCATTGAGAGCAGCCCTGTGGAGAAGGGCCTGGGGGCTCTCCTGGATGAAAAGCTGGACATGACCCAGCTGTGTGTGCTCACAGCATAAAAAATCGACTGCATCCTGGGCTGCATCCAAAGAACTGTGGCCAGTAGGATGAGGGAGGGGGATTTGGCCTCTCTACTCTGCTCTTCTGAAACTTGCCTGGGGTACTGAGTCCAGGTCTGGGGTCCTCAGGACACAATAAACATGGACCTATTGTTGCAGGTCCAAAGGAGAATCACAAGGATCAGAGGACTGAAGGATCTCTCCTGCAAAGGCTGAGAGACCTGGAGTCGTTCTCTGGGGAGGCCTCATCACAGCCTCTTACTACCTAAATGGAACATGTCAAAAAGAAGGAGTGTGACTTTTTCTACAGGCAAATAGTGATATGACAAAGGGACAACAGTTGTAAACTTATAGAGGAGAGATTTAGATTAGATCTTAGACAGAAATTCTTTACACAGAGTATGGTGAGGTACTGGAACAGGTTGCCCAGAGAAGCTGAGTATGCCCTGACTTTGGAAGTGTTCAAGGCCATGTTGGATGAGGCTTTGAACAACCTTGCTTATTGAAAGGTGTCCCTGCCCATAAAGGGGACAGTTAGATCTAGCTGACCTTCAAGGTACTTGCTGGCCCAAACCATTCTGTGATTCTAAGCAGCCATCTCATGATTGCCTAGTGTGAAGAACCCATTTATGATGTCCCTGAACTACCTGGAAAACAGCATCTGGGCAACTGCAACCCATTCAAAGACCAGTGGAACTCATCAGTGTTAATAGCTCTACGATCATATATTGATGGCTTCTCCTTTTCACTAGCTGAAAAAAAAGGGAAGACTTTTCCACAAAGGTCACTGCTAAATTCAGTTTGCCAACATGCATGTAGAATGATACTGTAAACCTGTACAAAGTTGGCAGATGACAGCATACTAAGGATTTTCTTGATTTTAGGTCCTTGGCTGAACCACAGCATCAGAGCAAAATAACATAAATTGGAACTTGTTTTTCCACTCTGTGATGTCTTGGGACCTGGATGATGGTGGCATACAATCACACAATCTGCTACAATTCTTGAAAAAGCTAGAATTCACCAGACTTCGTGATCAACCCAGATAGGACTGGAGGATAGCCAAATAAAAACAACCAACCAAAACAAAGCCCAAACCTCACACTGGTGCTTCTCAATCTCAATTTCACCAGTGTCTGTCCCACAGGTAGATATAAACCTCCAGCAGTTGCTAGCAAACAGCTGAGACATAGTCTGTATTTCACAAATACTCCCCAATGCAAAGCACTCAGTTTGCATAATATATTAACAGTGTAACCAAAGTTACAGACTACACCTGGAGGTTTTTAAAATTAAATTAATATTGGAGGTCAAATTCTGGAATGTTTCTCAGGACAGAGCTCATTGAAGGATTGTAAGCTTGGAGATTTGGGTTATTAGTTGGGCCCAGATGAGGTATCAGGAAAGGAAAAACAGCCATTTATTTTCTTCCTCTAACATATGTGAGATCTATGGCTGAACACTGCTGGTACTATAATTAAATTATATGAATGCTTATAATGCATAAAGCAGGTTTTGCAGTTTCACTGTAAATTCTGCATGTCGTATTTCAATGACATATGTCTCTGAAATATGTAATTTAAAAGCAGGCACAATAGGTATTTTTTAGTATGTATATAATATGAAAATTTAAACAGAGAAAAACAAATTAAAAATAAAAGTGAAAGACAGCAGACAATATTAAAGATCACCTATTAACTGAAAATCAGAAACTTCATAATAAAAGATCTGATTATAAAAGTATGTTTCACATGTCTACTGGATGAAGTTCTCCAAAGTTACTTACTATTAGAGGGGAGGCAGAAAGAGTAATCCTTAACAACCTCACAATCCCTTCCAGCAGACTGAAGTTGTCTTCTGCAAGAGCTGCATACGCGATTAGACAGCAAGGAAATATGAAGATAAATAAATAAATAGAAAGTACTATCCCCAAAGACAGACACATTCATAATAAAATGTATACGGCTGGCAGAATCATAAAAAAAAAAAAAGCGAAAACTTTTATTACTTTACAGGTAAACTATTCAGTCATAGTTATCCTCAAGAGTAATTAATCCCTTTCATCTGACACTGACAAAGAAAATTCATGACCAGTTTTTGTTCTTTGCTGAGTCTAAGATGAAACTTCTCTAGTTACAACTGAAAACAAGCAACTAAAAACTCTGGAAGAGGAAAAATGTAATAATTACCTACCGCTCTCTTTCACTCCCACATGCAAACACACACAAAGTTTTGGGCAATAATCCAGATCTTTAACTAGCAAATATGGGAATCTCACTTAGATCTCCTGTTCTTACTGCCAGTGGCACTGCCTGTTTTTCTTCTAAGTTTCTAATTAGTCCTTAAGGCACCAGAGCTCCGCTGCGTTAGTCACTGTTTACAGCAGTGGTCGATCTGAACTGCTGCTGCTTCCTTGTTGGCTCAGGTAGGCTGTACTCCCTCTGGCATACACCCACTTTGGGGTCTACCACATTAAGACTCTATATCAGCTAAAACAATAAAGATCCTATTCATGATGGTTGAAATTTAACAACAATCTTCTTACAAGGGATGGTGTGGGAAGACAAAAAAAATCAAGAAGAGGAAACTGTTGACTTAATTATGCTGTCAGCTTGTTACAAAGTAAAATGGGCAAGAGCTCAGTTTTTATTTCTTTCCCAGGTCATGTATGATATTTATTCAGAAAAGATTTTTCTCTGCCTTTCTGTTTTGCTGCTTCTCCCTCGGGAAGAGACACGAACACTGATAAAAATAATTTTCTAATCCTGGCTATGAAAAGAAACTAAAAACCTATGATTTGCTCCTGATGAACAATGTTTTTATGCAGTTTTTAAGCACTGCATGGATAATAGGAATAGCTATAAAATAACATTTGAGAAGACAATGTGTATACATTGTTGACTGGTTGGCTCTTGCAGTGAAAGTCGTTTTAGGTATGATAGTTTAGTGGTACCTCCTGGAAGCAGAAAGTATCAATGTCATCTGTCATCCTATTATAGACTTAGACTGGTTGTGAGTTTATATATGCAATAGAAAATTTGTAATTAATATCTCATTTGATGCTAATTACTGATGCTAACACAAGATATATATGGGTGTAAACACCCAAATTCTTTTATGGTCTCCATTGACTTAATATCCACCAGCACACAGCAATATGAACACAAAGCTTTCATTCTGAATGGATTAACCTGAGTTTATCTAAGGACAATTTTCTGTGTTTGGCTCAGGAGCCTCTCTGCTTGAAAAGTACTAAAGCTCACATTGGTGCTTTATTATTTTCTGTTAACTGAGATGTCTGAAGAAATACTTCTTAACAAATATGCCCCTACAGCCCCCAGGAGACACAAAGTCCTATATTCCATCGCAAAACTGTAGTTATGGCATAATTTTTTTCTTTTTTTTTTTCCTAAATTGTTTTAAAGTATTCCAAAAGCTGACATTCTTTACAATAAAAATTATAATGGCAATTTCAAGGCCAATAATGATTGCATGTGCCACCCTATCCTTACACTGTGATTTGAAAGCAATAGAATAATGTTAGTTTACTCTTCTAGATTTTTGTTTTGTCTGCACTGTTCCTGCAATTCATAACAAAGTAATTATGAAATAAGTGCAAAGACTTTTATTCCAGCTAATGTGTATTATCTGAGTATCTAAAAGGTTTTGCTAAGAAAATGCTACTGTAATACTGATAATTTTGTAAATCCCATACCAAGTTTAATAGTCCTTGTGCTTTGTTTTCACTTTTTTACTAAGAAATAATTATTGATGCAAAGGGGAAAAAGTCAAACATTTGCAACTATAATAAATAATATTAAAATAAAGAGTATGTACATGTTATTCAAGGGAAATTTTTCTTTTTGCTCCTATAGGGTCATTTTTATTTTCTTTATCAAGATCAAAGTTTGTATTTTTATCAACCAGCAAAAAACATTGCTGTCAACTTCAAATAAATTCATAATATAATCATAAAAGGGTCTTTAATTCTGAGCACAGGAAAGGCCAGAGGATAAAATAAGGCAAATGGGACAGAACTGGAAAAATAATTTGTGTTAATATTTTGGGCCCTCATTTCCTAAGAACACAGATTTGTGGAGCTTCAGTGTGACTTTACTGATATGGAAAAAAAAAGAGAATTTTTTTCCCAGTCACTTCTTAGAGCAACATTTTTTATTTAGACTAAGTTGAACTAGAGAAAGTAGGATCATTTACTAAAATACCTAAAAAAAAAAATTGGCCCACTTTCAAGCACATGAAGGGGTACTGCTATTTCTAGAACACGGAATTTGGATTCAACTTCAGCAGGAGCCAAAGTCATATCTAAGATACATTTGAAAGCTGGATCTTTTACTTACACTCTTAAAAATAAGAATGTTCACAGAATTTGGCAAATATTAAAAGCTATTGATAAAAATAATATATTTTTGTATCTGCTGGTTGTCTTTACATGTACAAATTTCACTATTACACACTGTTAGAAACATATGTGAATTATGCAAGACATTTTATATCATAAGTTACAAACTGAAATATCTGGAAAATTTCAAGATGGAGAAATATTACATTTTACTCAATGTTCTAAATATGAGGTCTTCGTACTATTATCTTTGTAAAGCTCAGATCATGTAACAACTGAAATAATGTATGCTTTTATCTAACTCAGTTTGCTTGACTTTAAGGAAAAATACTGAGTCTAGGTGTGCTGACTCCCTTATAAAAGATCTCTATTATTTCCAAGGCTCAGAAAACTGTGATTCATCATGTGCAAGTATAATTCTACAAAACTCATGAGGAACTCATAGGGACTTTTTCTGTGAACTTGGTCCAAGAGCTGCTTAAGCCTGGGCCTATTTTTCTGTAATTGCATTTACAATGGCAAACTTTTAGTGTTAATTGTGTGACACTAACAACACATTCACAGACTACACTTTTTCCTACTGCTACAGACAACAGTAAAGTCTGGTATGGGTTTCTCAAATCAAATTTTAAAAATAGTCAAGTCAGAATAAGAAAAAAGGACAACCATATAGACTTTTGCTCATTAACTGTTATTTTTAATGACCATAAAACCTGAAAATGGTAGAAGGTATAAAATCATTTTTGTGCTGGTTTTCACTTCATGTTTGAAAATGACAACAATGAATAAGAAATATTCATACACAGGACTTGGTGGACGTAAAAATGTTTCTTATTTGCATCTACATTTTCCTTTGGTAAGCTTAGGATTTCCTTGACTATACAAAAAAAAAAAAAAAAAAAGAACCTCATAAATTGCAGGCTAGGCTTCACCATGCACATATATGTCTGAAGTCTTGAGGGTCATAAGATCTTAAAAAATAATGTTAAAATGCTTTCCTGAGCTTTTCTTCTTAGACTTTAAAGTCTCTTTCAAATTCAGAAGTCGTCTCCCAGAATATGACACACAGGTCAATATGCCTAGAGGAAGAGCCTTGTAACTGATAGAACAGGGATGAAACCATGGTACTGAATCCTTTTTATCTTTTCTACTCCCTCAAAACTGCCTGGATTTCAAGCAGTGGGAAGGTGGAAGGTAAAGCATCTATGTGTAGAGGCTGCAGTGGGGAGTGATCTTTATGAGTAGCACATGAAGTTGCAGAGCACCCTGTCTTCTTTCCCCTCTCTTCACCTGCTTTAGAGCCATGTACAATCTACTCCTTATGCTGAATACAAATCCCAAAGACACCAAATAATGATGCCACAAGCTAGGAAAAACCAGCTTGGAGTAAAGAGATGGGGTTCTTCATTTGTCTAAAAGAATAATGTCTAAAGCTGGTGAAGTATAAGTTGGATGAAAAGACAGTGAGTTGGACTGAAAACTTTCTGAACAGCTGGCGATGATCAGTGGCAAGAAGTCTAGGTGGAGGGGATAAACTAGCAGTAAAATTCAGGGGTCAACACTCAATCCAATCCTTATTAACATCTTCATTAATGATATGGTTGACAGGGCAGAGCATACCCTCAGCAAGTTTACTGATGACACAGAAGTGGGAGGACAGTGCAGCATTACCCTCTTGATGCACCAGAGGGTCATGCTGCCATTCAGAGAGAACTCAATGGGCTCAAGAAATGGACTGATGGAAACCTTGTGAAGTTCAAAAAGTGCAAAGCCCTGCACCTGGATGGTCTTCATGCACCTGTATATGCTGGAAGGCACTTAGCTGGAAAAGAAGCTTTGCAGGAAAGCATCAGAGGTCCTAGAGGACCATGACTACATTGGTTCTAGGAGACTGAGACTTCCACAAAGTTGAACACGAGCAATATGCCCTGGTTGCATAAAAAGCCAGATGTTATGACAGGGTGTGCTGGGCAGAGTACTGCCAGCAGGTTGAAGGAGCTGATCCTTGCCTTCTGCTCAATGCTAGTGAGACATATCTAAGTTCTCTGCCCAAGACTGGGCTCCTCAGCACAGGAGAGACATGACTATACTGGAGGGACACCAGCCAAGGGTGACTAAGGTGACAAAGAGACCACAGCGTCTCTCCAGTGGGGAAAGATTGAGACAGCTGGGACTGTTCAGAGAAGGGAAGGCTTGGGGGGATCTTATAAATTTATACAAATAGCTAAAGGGGCAGAGTAAAGAAGACAGAGCCAGGCTTTTGTCAGTGGTTCTCAGTGACAGCACTAGGGGCAATGGGCCTGCCCTGAAACTTGGGAGATTCCATGTGAAACTTTTTTTTCCCCATGAGGGTGCCCTGGTACAGGTTGCGCAAAGAAATTGTAGAGTCTGCCTCCTTGGAGGCTTTCAAAATCCAACTGGATATGATCCTATGCAGCTAGGTCTCAATGGCCCTGCTTGAACAGAAGAGCTGAACAAGATAACCTCCAGAGGTCCTTTCCGACCTCAACTACTCTGTGATTTTGCGAAAGAATTGAGCAGATACTTTGGTCAATTTATAATCTATCCCTGCAAACCGGAAATGGAAGATAAATGCTGTGGACAATTGGAAGGAAACACATGCTGCAGTCAGCTGAAAAAATGGAAAAATTTGAATGAAAGAAGAAAAAAATATAGTGATACTACTGTATAGTCCAGTATATATTTCGTATAGCCAGATTAAATGATTTACAAACAAAACCAGTATCCAGGAAGAGTGCTAGTCAGCCTTACCTCAGTGCTTGGTAAGATCATGCAACAGATTCTCCTGAAAGCTATAATGAAGCACATGGATGATTAAAGACAGCCAACATGACTTCACCTAGGGCAGGTTGTGCTGTACTCATCTAGAGGCCTTCTACAATGGAGTGACTGCATCAGTGGACATGGGAAGAGCAACTGGTGTTACCCACCTGAATTTCTGTATGGTGTCCCACAACTTTCTTACTCTAAATTGGAGAGACATGTATTTAATGGATGGACTCGTAGCTGGAAAAGGAACTAGCTTGATAGCTTTCTTGCTTGATCTCCAGTGAATGTGCAGTGTCCAGAGAACAGAAATAAGTAATAAGAGCTGTTTCTCAAGGGTAAGTGGAGGGAGCAATTCTATTTAATAACTTCATTAACGACATACATGGTGGGACTGAGTGCACCATGAAGCTGAGTCATTCACTTGATTCACTTGATGGAAGGGATCAATCTAGAGGGAAGGGACCCTGACAGATTTGAGAAAGCTCATATGAACCTGATGAAGCTCAAAAAGGCCAAGCAAACATGAATATGTTCAGGGCAACCACCAAGACCTGTACAGCTCGAGAGATGAATGAATTGAGAATACTTGTCCAGAGAAGGAATTGAGGGTACTGATGAATGAAAAGCTGGACGTGATCCAGCGCTGCGCGCTTAAGGGCCAGAGAGCCACACGTGTCCTGGGCTGCATCCAGAGCAGTGTGGGCAGCAGGGCCAGGGAGGGGATTCTGCCCCTCTGCTCTGCTCTGCTGAGAGCCCACCTGCAGTGCTGCATCAGCTCTGGGGTCCCAGCACAGGAAGGAAATGGATCCCTTGGACTGAGTCCAGAGGAGAGCTGCAGCACCTCTCCTGTGAAGATGGACAGACTGGAGAAGTTGGATTTGTTCAGCCTGGAGCAGAGAAGGCACTGGGAAGAGCCAATATCAGCCTTCCAGTACCTAAAGGGGACCTGCAGGAACTATGGGGAGGGACTTTTTTAAAGAGCCCGTAGTGACAGTACAAGTGAGAAAGTGACTCCTCTCACTTTAAAGTGAAACCTCGAGGATAGGTTAGGTTAGCTATGAAGAATAAATTTTTTACTGTGAAGGTGGTGACACATTGGAACAATTTGTACAGGGAAGCTGTGGATGCCCCATCACTGGAAATGTTCAAGGCCAGGTTTGTTTGGGCTCTGAAGAGCCTGACTTGGTGAAAGATATCTCTACCAATAACAGGAGGTTTGGAACTACATGATCATTGTAGGTACCCTCCAATGCAAACTTTTTTTAGGGATCTAAGATGCAAACTCGATCTGTATACCCTGTGCATGTGAACCCCATGTAATTGTCCCAAGTATTTAAAAGAAATAATCTCATTTATTTTTCTGGAACTTTTAGAAAAATGCCCATTTACTATAAATTGTTATCTTACATTGCTATACCTAACATATGAAATACATTCATCTTACTTTTTTCTCTTTAATCTTTTACATTTAATATCCTCTGTACCAAGTACAAAACCACTACCATTTACACATGTATGCATGTATACACTAGATTTTATATTTACTACATAAACTTATTGTACGTACAAAAGACTGAGGTCCTCTCTGGCGCCTCTTTTATATATTTAGAGTTTGAAAAGAAAAAATAATGAAAATAAATAGCTGAGTGTATACAGTGGAGTCTGGTCAATGCTTTTAAGCAGTTAACATCTTACTATATCCACATAACAATGGTTTTATTGAAATTCAATCCAAAGATGATAGCCTCAGTCCCATGAAGGGGTTGCACTGAACAACAACCTACTATCAGGGTATGTAGAAAATTAAGACAATTTTTGCACTGTGCTTGACTCTCCTACAACAGCCTTTGTCATTTAAATTCTCATGGATCTTCAGAGCAACACTCTGTACATTTTATGATTAAAGCTGATAGTTTCATTTCCAGTAAAAAAAAATAATAATTAATGTTAAATGGAATTCTAGATACAACTGGAGAATTTCATACAAATATGACATTTAATGTAAACTTCTAAAAAAAATCAAAATCTTTAGTTGTTTCCTTTAATATTGGTATCAAATGTTTCCTTTAATATTGATAAAGTTTGTTATGCTTTAATATAAGTCTATGCATGTAAACACATCCTTAAGTACATATGTTAAAACTAAAACAGGAAAAGCTAAGTTTGTTGCACAACTGGGCAATTTCAGGGACAAGGAAATGAAATTACAGAAACGAATGTTGAAAATTTCTTATGTAATACTTGTGAAATTCAAACAATAGTTGTCTGTAGAGGCAGTTGAGGAGTATGCCTATTGAGAAGGTTTCTAATTGAAAGAGAAAAATTACTGAAAGTTAGGTGATATGGGACCTGTATTGCTGTTCTTGATAACCTTCTGATTTGTAATTGTGTGTTGAAATATTTTGAATGTAGAGCATTGGTGACCAGTGCCCCAGCTAAGTGCCTGAAGCACAATTTTCTTCACTTGAAGTAAAAACAAACAATTTCTACTGCAAGACCTATGTGAAAGATAAGACAGTAAATTACATTAAATTAGCTAAAAATATTAAAAATAGAATACCTCTTCTGTTAATATTGTGTTTATCCTAACACACTGCCATGACAAACAGATTAAAATTCAGTTTTTGAGGTCTTTCAAACCTACACTGCTCAGCTGGTATATATTAGAGCCCATATCTCTAGCCATGGTGAGTTGTTGATGATCTAGCAAGGATGATCTAGCTTTTTGTGTCCCATGATGATTTCTAGCTGCCTCACTTCAGGGACACTAAAAGTTTGTTCCTTCACTTCTATATAGGAGTGAACATCATTATTCATAAAACCTATCCTATTAATGCAGAAGGAACTACTTACATACATGCATTAAAACCATATGTGCAAGTCTTTGCAGGATTAAAAAAGGCAGGAAGCAACAGGTTGGGGCAACAGACACCAGATGGGTGGAAGGAAGAATAAAGAGATAGGAAAACACAGTTATGTGGGCAGGTTGCATACAAGACTTTGAAGGCATTTGAAGACCTGTTTTTAAAGTTTGACCTAGCTTTAAACAAATATGTTGCTTGTCATGTAATAGCTGTTCCTGAAACATCTGTAACTCCAGTGCTCATGAAGTTGCACTGAATTTAAATCATAATGAGACCACTAAGACATTTTGTATCATGTTATTGCTGATTTTTGACAGAAAGATTTCATAGGTTGGTCAAATATATGTCATGGCTCACCAAACACACCAGGGTACACCTGGTGTAAAAGGGAGATGGCTGAAGTTTAGGCAGAATAGAACCTAAAATTCTGCTGGTCCTTATAAAAACAGTATATAGCTTACATAAATCACTGGCAAAAGAAAGAGTGAACAAAAAAGCATGCAAATTTGTAGTGAATACAAAGTAATTATAGAGTCAATGTACTAATTCCTGAAAATGCTGCCTTGTTAGTAATGTTCAACTTTCAATACAAGTTACATTTTGAAGAAATCACAAACTCTGAAAAGAAAAAAAAATTTACAGCTGTAAATTAGTCTTTTGTGTACAGTCAAGAAACCTAACACACTAACCTATTATTCCTCTGATTTTTAAAATTACTTTAAAAAATCCAAACTATCACATTAAAAATGCTTCTTGCAAAGATCTATCACTCTACTGTCAGCAGTACAAACTGCATTGGAGTAATGTAAAAATGTCCTGCTGCTTTTGAAGAAAGGGAAACAAAATATCCTTCTAAAAATATCCACTATACTGATAAAAGAGAATAAAGTATAAGTGTAGAAGACAATATCCATGTTCACAAAATAAAAGGGCACACTCTTAAATTGGAATAATATTCAGAATATTTTTATAATATATTTCAACATTTAATTTGCTATGAAAAAATACTGACTCTTTCACTATTGATTAAAAAGAAAAAGAAAATTAAAAAAAGATAGCTAATTTAATTTCACAACAGATCTTACTAACAAAAATTCTGTGAATCTTCTTGAAATGAAGCTGAACTAATTGTTATAATTCTGCTACTTTGTAAGGCCTTAGTCATAGAGATGAAGAGTGACCATCACCAAAGCTAGGAAAAGCTGCCAAAAAGCTGACCCTAAAAATAGGAAGAAAGAAAACAAACTCTGTAAACATCAGCTAGTTATGATTTCTGTTCAAGCAAGTCTCCAAATGATCAGGAATTGTGGCCTGCTCCTCTCATGAGCTGCTCATCTGATGGCTTCTAAATATGGTGTCTCACTCATGTGAATATTCCACCATAAATTTAAAATAAATTCCCAAAGGATACAGAAAGGTATGCTGATGAATATTCTGCCATGAGAAAGGCACATCATAGACGAGCTAATTTTATCCTCCCTGACTGCAAACCCCATGTCTTCCAACAAATTGCTGAGGAGGTGGAGTTTCTCTGCATACTTTTCTCTCTGGCACAGAGACTTATCCTCAGTTTATATTACCATTATGCTATTTGTTCTTTTATGTGTCAGCAAACTCAGGTACCTGTTACTTACATCAACACCCTAGAAACAGTTTTTGTCTCAGATGACAAGACTCTTGAAAAGGAGGTCTGTTTTTTCCTTTAACCTAACAATATGAAAATAATTGTCTTGGTTTCTTACTGCCACCACAGAGCACAGACAAGCTGAGAGTCAGGACTTCCCAGGGAAAAGACACCAAAGCCCATCAGATGGCAAGTTTAGTCTCAAGAGTATGGCCGAACTCTAATGTATTTGCTTGAGGGAGGAAATGTGGGAGGTAGATATATTTTCAGTCATGGGGGGACTTTTCATAGGTGAAAGAATGAAAAAAAATCGCAGGGATCTATGCCATTGCAGTATTGATGGTATACATTAACTCATTTGCCAGGAGCGCTAATTTAGAGAGATCAGGTAATTTTGCCACTTCTTGTGAAGGGGAACCCAAATCCCCTGCCCCATCGGCAGCGAGCAAGCCCCTCCAAAGAACTCGGAACTTCTTCGAACAGAACAGATAGGGAACGAACTCCTGGGGTGAGACTGTCACCTTCCTGCCAGAGGACACGGACCCACAGCCGGCTTTGTCTGAGTACCCTTCGTCAAAGCAAACCTTACAGCAGAAGTGCAGCCAGGTCCGCAGCTCCCGCAGGAGCAGAGCCCGCCGCAGCCTGGCCATCCCGGCTATCCCGGCTCTCTGGAGCTGTCAGACGGCTCCCCGCCCCGGGGGTCTCCGGGGGAGGAGCCGTCCCGCCCTGCTCTCGCCGCCCGCCCGCTTGTCTCGGCCGGGCTGAGACTGGCGAGGGGTAGCTGCCGGATGCGAGGAAAGCCGCTTACCTGTTGATTTTCAGGGCGAACGCCCTCCTGTCCGCGGCAGGTAACGTCGCCATGCGGGCGAGCAGCCGTGGGTGTCGGCTGCCGACCAGGACCGAGACTGGCTGTACGCACGAAGGGCGGCTTTAGTTCATTTATTTGTTTTTCTTAATTGCGTGCTCCGGGCTAAAAACCCGACGATCCACTGACAGTTCTGGGTGGCAACTTCCGCATTTTACCTTCCTCACTGAAATTGGCCGGAGTGGGAGGGATCTGCCCTCCTGCACAGCAGACGGCTGTGTTTCCCACCGCCCGCAGCGTCCAGCCCGGCTTCCCGGGCGTCCTGCGCCTTCCAGGCGGCTTCCACCAGCCGTCCGCCTCGGCCAGGGCGCCCACAGGCTCTGGGGGAGAGCAGGAATTCCCCTCCCTCTTTTACAGAGGCAAACCCCGAGCCCTCCGGGGGCATTTTGGAGAGAAGCAGCGGGGAAGGCAAACAGGAACGGAAGGTACCGTGTACATCTGAACACGCATATTGCGGGAATCCACGCGCATCCCTCACGCCCCCTTTTCTTTTGGAAACTGCGGTGTGAGTGTCAGACACCTCCGCCTCCGCCCCACCACACCCACACACACATGCAGACCCGCCGGGGGTCAAGCGCTGCTCTGCGGGGCGGGCGAAGAAGCAGCGCGCACCGCTGCGCACCGCTGGGCACCGCTGGCCATTGCCGGCGCCGAGCATCCAGCCCGTCCTCCCGGGCGGAGCAGGCAGGGCCGCCGGGCCGGGACAGGCAGGATCGGAGCAGGCCGGAGTAGGGCTGCTCGGACCAGGGCAGAACCGCGCCCACTGCCCCACAGGGATCAGAGATAGCCAGGGACCTTCCTTCGGCCCCAGTAGCGCATAGATGGAGCTGTTTGGGTAAGTAGGGACAGCAAGTTGTGAAAGGTAAAACACATATCAACTCTTTACCTGGGACAATATTTTGCCAGTACACCTGTGTGCCCAGTACCTTTGTTTCTCTTACAGCTAAACAGTGTGTGTAAGAAAACCTCACAGGTAAACCAGATACCAGCTCAGCTGGTACAAGCTTGGCACAAAGCTTGGCACTGCTGTTCTATTCACCAGTACTTACTGCTCAGCTTTTTAAAAAGGCCATTTTAATTAAGTATCTTGTGGTTGTGTTACAAAATTATGTTTCCTGACTGGTATTTTTCTTTCTGCCTTGATGTAGTTTTCAATGCCACTGCAGATAAGGAGAACTCACCCTTCATTTGAAAGGGGAAACAAAAGCCGAACATGCTTTCTACAGATGAATTTTGAGGTAGTAGATGCAGTTCAGTTTTAGATTGTCTTGTTTTTATTAAACCTGTGCTTTGATGGCAACAACATTAGGATTCACCCATTGAAGGCAGTCATAGCTTATCTCTCCATTCATGGTAACCTGGAGGGAGTCTAGAGGAAAAAAGTGGGATATGACGCATGGAATAGAAGATTGTCAAACGTTGAGGGCCTAAATTATTCTACTAACAATTATTTTTTTCTCTGTCGGATTCACCATTCTTTAGAGTACTGTTAAGTATGCATGGTCTCAAATATGAATGTTACTCTCTAGGTTAACCTCTGGCTAAAGGCACTTAGGGAAATGTAGAAATGCCAAAGAGGTTTAAGAAAAAGAAAACAGAGTTAAATAAAAATTCAAAAATTGAAATAAATAGGGGTATGTTTTTGGGGAAAAAAAACCCACAAGGATCTACAGCAGAACAAGATCTGAAATAGTTTAGAGAAACTTAGGAGTGAAAATATTAAAGTCTATTATTAATAGGATGTTGTTACCTAACAAATATTTGCTTTGGGAATAATAAATTGGACACTTTATTTCTTGGAACTTACCCACCACACCCATCCTGTCTTTACCTCACCAAGATACAACTAAAACCACTTACCTACATGTAACTCGAACTATATTATCACTTAATTACAAATCACTGATATCTAGCTGTAATTTAACATGTACTGGTGACAAGAAAAACTTTTGAATGCCATAGATACTGGGTCTGGCAAGACACTACCTCATTGAAGCTACAAAAGAGTCCAGGCTTTATTTTAACAGCTCATGTGGCATGAAGTAGAGTCCTTTCTTGATTGCTAAATCTTGCTATAGTAATAGAGCTAGCAGAAATGCAGATAACCTACCAATGGGCACAAATACATCCATTTATTAATGATACAACTGTTTATTTTGCAGCTTCATATAGTCTTGGTAAGCATGGACAAAAGGATTGCTCTAAAATGTTTAGCCACATGCAGGAAAAAAATGCCTGGGAAGACAAACAAAATTAAAGTTGGCAAGTATGTATATACATTGAGAAAGAGGATGGTGTCATGGTTTAACCCCAGCTGGCAACTACATCTCACATTCTCATCCAGTGGGAAAGGGAAGAAAGAATTGGAAGGATAAAAGTGAGAAAACTTGTGGGTATAGACAAAGCCGGTTTAATAGGGAAAACAAAGACTGTGCACACAAGCAAAGCAAAACAAGGAATTCAGTCACTGTTTCCCATGGGCAGGTGGGTGTTTAGCCAGCCCTAGGAAAGCAGGGCTCCACTATGGGCAATGTGACTTGGGAAAGCAAATGTCATCAGTCTGAAAAGCCCCTCTTCTTTCTTCTTCTCCCCAGCTTTCTATGCTGAGCATGATGCCATGTGGCCTGGGGTATTCCTGTGGTCAGTTGGGGTCAGGTGTCCTGGCTGTGTGCCCTCACAATTCCAAGTGTCCCCTCAGCCTCCTCACTGGTGGTTTGGGGTGAGAGGGAGAGAAGGCCTTGATGCTATGCAAGTGCAGCTCAGCAATAACAAGAACATCCCTGTGTTATCAACACTTCTTCCAGCACAAATCCAAAACACAGCCCCATAATCAACTACCATGAAGAAAATATATTCTACCAAAACCCAGCCAAACCAGTCAAAACCAGGATATATATTCAGCAGATACAGGACAAACACTAAGGTAATTTAAAGTTCTCATCTTTTTCAATGAACTGAATTTCTGGAAACCCTACTTTGGCATAGGAGCAGCAAACTCATGAAATACTCATTCCATCTATTGTGTCAGCAGTTACATTGCCTTTTTTGAAGCAGGGAAAAAAAAAAAAATGTATGGACTTTTATTAAGAAAGTTTACATGGTTTTAACTCATTGGAGCACTACCAGATGAGAAGCTGATGAAGTTATTTTTTTATGCTGTCTTATCCAATTCAATATTGTCAGTTTGACTGAGTGCTCCAGTTTTTGCTAAACAAACAGTATTGTTTGAATTCCTGCAACAAACCAATCTACCAATACAAAGCAATGAAGTCTAAACACTGCTTTATAACATGATGTAGAACAAGGTCTTTCCAGTCAGAGGATTAAAAAAATTTCATCAAACCACATTCCAGTGAAGGTATCAAAAAATCAAAATTAAAGAAAACAGTGCAATTCAGAACAGACCATTGTTCTCCCAATCTAGCTTGCTTGGGTGTCAGTAGCTGCTATTAGGTGTTGCATTAGGTACAGTGGAAACCATGCTTGCATTCCCCACTTCATTGCTTCACCACCTCAGCCCTGTATGCTTTCCTGTAATTTTTCTTTGGTTTCAAATGCTCTCACTGTAACTTGGTCTTCCTCCTGCACCTGACTGGGAGGTGTTGGGTCCATGTCTGGTTGGATGCTGTACCTGGGCAGGCTAAGGAGATGCAGGCCCAGCCACAAAGAACAGCTGAGTGGTGGTAATGTCAGCAGCAGTTCTGTATAGGTGCCTGGGAAGAATGGGTACTGCTGCAAATTGTTTTGAAGGGGTTTGCAGTTTGGGATTAAAGAATCACTGTAAGAAAAAATGATTGGCATGTTGGCATGTCTACGTGTCACCTACCAAGGAATTTTTTTTCCCTTGTAAGGCACACATTTCCATACTTCTTCATGGGCAGCAGTATCCCTGTGAGGAATGCTACTGTATGATTGAGTATCAGGGCACCATGAATATTGCTAAACACAACTTTGTATCCCACCACAAGCATGACCTATATCCCAGGAAAGCCCTGCTTAAGTGTCACCTGCTGATTGACCAGCTATTGAGTTAGATCCAGGGGAGTTTTCTCAATATCTTTTATAATGTTAAGTTTGCATCCTTGGCAAAAAACACTAGTGGTATGGTGAATTCATTAATGAATAAATATGATTTGATGACCCTGTAAGAATATCTAGAGGTTCACACCAAGAGGAAAACTGTGATGATCTCAGTTTTCAACCTGAGGAACACATCATGCCTGTTAATATTTGCTCATATTCCACCTTCCTACCACATCCGAATAGTGTAATGTAGCTAGTGCAGCTAGAGACTCCTTCCTTAAAGGAAGCTGCCATCAAGTTCAGTGGTTTTTCTGTCACAGATCTCAACTGTATACAGTAAAATCTAAGTAATTTTGTCAAAAGTGCTTTAAACAAAAAATGTTACATAAAATGACTAACCCTCAGAAAAATGAGTGTAATTCTCCATTATTTCTATTAATGTTTTAAATAGATTGACAAGAAAATACTGAACTCCCTTAAAAAATAAATTTAAAGTTACTCCTACGTTTAAGTTTCCGTTTTGTGTTGGTGAAGCAGAAGAAAGGGAACTTAGATCACTTTGCAGCCTTTTTTTATAAAACACTTGAGCCTAAAAGAAGAACACCAGTCTTTTTGAAAACATGTCCTCTTTTTCTACTTGTCTGTGCAAATTCTTGTGGAGAAATACAAATTCTACTGGCCAAATTCACATCTGAGTTTCTCAAACAGAAATGTTTGCTCACCTTCACAGTGAACAAAACTCAGCAGAAACAACACTCAAAAGATTTTCCCTTACTGACATAATTTTCTTACATACAATGAGGCAATTTGCTAGATGAGGTCTGATATTTAAATTCTGATTGTAAACCATACCTTTTTTCTAATGTTCCTAGTTTCACTAAGTTTCAGGTTACATCAGCAAATTGAGAACATAAGCCATAAAAAGTAGCAGTGTTAAAAAGCAGGTGCACTAGCTGAAGTAAGATCTTCCTTCTCTTAAATGACAAGTGACTAACCTGCATTTTTCAAAGAAAAAACTGGAGAGTTTCTCAAAGGAGAAACTGTCAATGCAAGTGCAGATAAGAAAATAAAAATAACTTAATATAGGAATAGTTTAACAGGTAACAGACAAGAAAGAAGTAAATGTACCCTGGGGAATATGCAAATCATACTGACTGAAGTTATGCATCTGCATACCAGCTCATATTCTGAGATCACAAAACTGAACTTAATATCCATTTCCTTATTGTTTTGCAGGTTAACTGGTATCGTTGTATAAATTTGCAATTCCTTTCTCTGAGCTGCTGAACTATATTGTACTATACTGACTAGTAGGAACATGCAGGAACCTCCTTCTCACAGGGCTATCATGCTTTAAGACTCATATTCAACATAATACTGAAATATCAATGATTTTCTTCTGCTGTTTTGCTCAGATCATGGTCCCATTGCTACTGTGTCAGGAATTAGCAAGTTGCAATGCTCTTATTTTCCTGTTATAGTCTTCTTCCCTAATTTTCTGATAAAGCCTTAAACACTTTAGTCCATCATTAAAACCAGTCTTTGGTCCATCATTAAAATGGCTTGGCTTGCACTGAGATCGTCAGTATTAGGAAACGGAGTAAGTTATTTCAAATGCAGCCAACTAAAGTAATGATTAAATACAACTTCCTGGTACCCAGAGACACTTTACTGCTTTCTGATGTTGTATGTTTGGTCTACAAATATCTTAGAACAAAATGCTTCAACTGTGCCACCCAGATTTAAGTTTGCAATGCTCGTTTGGCTGCTACCACACTAAAATACATCGGTTTTACATCTGTCTTTATAAAGTAGTCTTTATTACACGGTTCAGCAGAAAAGAAAGGACAGCTAATACTTACAGCAAAATTCTAGTATTTGAATATAAACTTTAAAGAAACCAAAAGAAAACCCATAAACCATAGTATTTGTTTTAGGTAATTTTGTTCAAAAGAAAAAAATAATAAGCAGTGTTCTGTGAGCTGATGAAGAGCAGAACCACTTAAGGAACCACGACACTGGTTTAATCACCTCTCTTTCCCAGTACCAGATATCTCACTGACATGTAATTGAAATTTTGGTATTACAAATGGTCTCATTTTGAAAGACAACTTACACACATTTTTTAGTATGCATGACAATGCAAAACTGTTCATTCCCAATGCCTTTCTGACCTTCTCCTCTTTTACACATCTTGTAATTTTTTTTAAATCAATGCCTTAATAACAAAATTTTATAAAGCTCTGCAGTTCCAGGACAGCAAAAACATTTACCACGAGGCAGGGTTCTAGCAGATACAGCTTTGAAAAGCTGATCAGATTTTTCCTCTAAAATAGGATACATCATACAAGGTGACCTGAGTCACTGAAACAAAAATGCAAAAAGATACATTTTATAATGCATTGGTGCTAAAATTGTAGAAATCAACACAGTGTATACTGTGGGTATTTCTGTTGGAATAAATATGCTTGTATCTCCATATCTCTATCGGACAAGCTGAATCAATGTATTAAATGAATTATTTTATAATTTCTTCAACCAGGCTTTCACATGCTTGTTAAAATTAGAATGACTGAAGGAGATGCCAACTATTTAGAGTGGAATATCATCAAATATTATCAGCATTAAATATTTTAACCTACACAAGTATAGGAAGAGTCAAGAATAAATACCAAGTACATTTATTACAAGCTGTAGAAGATGGACAAACAAGATGAAGCCTAGCATATTTTGCAAATAACAGCACTCAAACTACTGCTACTGAACCTTATTTTGAGAGCAGAGAACCCCACCTGGGTTTTGGACTCTGTGCATGTATAAGCATGTATCAGGCCAATCCCCTCTCTGTGCCTCCCCAATGCTGTTACATTTACATCTTCTGACATGGAGAAATGTGTTACCTATCTGCTAAACCTCTGGCCCACAAAACTGGGGAGCACATAACACTGTTAAAATTAACTGTAGTTGTGTCTTATACCATGGTATGTCCCCCGTCACAGTCCCTAATGGAGAGCAGAGAAAGCCAACATCGATCTTGCTGATTATTTGATTATAGATAGATGACAGCACCCTGCGCTGTGTTTGTTACTCACATGGGGGTTCCTTCACTGCTCCTGTGTGTCTGAACCGGGCTTGGGGCTGACCTGCTGGGGAGCAGCTCTGCAGAGAAGGACCTGGGGGTCCTGGTGGCCAACAAGGTGTCCATGGGCCAGCAGCGTGTCCTGGGGGCCAAGAAGGACAATGGTGTCCCGGGGGGCATTGGGAAGAGCACTGCCAGCAGGTGGAGGGAGGTGATCCTGCCCTTGTACTCAGCCCTGCTGAGGCCACCCCTGGAGTGCTGTGTCCAGTTCTGGGCTCCTCAGGACAAGAGACACGGAGCTCCCGGAGCGGGTGCCAAGAGGGAGGAGCCAGGAGAGCACTTCTCTCCGCAGTGCCGGGCAACAGACAAGAGGCAACAGGCAGAACCTGATCAAGTTCCACCTGAACATGAGGAAGAACTTTCACTGTGCAGGTGACTGAGCACCGGAACAGACGGCCCTGAGAGGGCGCGGAGTCTCCCCTCTGGAGGTAGCCGGGAACCGTCTGACGCGCTCCCGCGCGGCCCCTGCGGCAGCATGGCAGCGCCGCACGGCGGCACCACCGCACGGCAGCGCCGCCGCCGGGCCACAGCGCCCTTCGCTGGGGGCCCCGCGCGCTCCCCAGCCGCGCCTGCGCAGAGCCGCGCGCGGGGCGGTGCCCTGGGCCGGGCCGCGTGACGCCACCCGAGCGGCGGGGGAGGCTGGGCCGGGCCGGGCCCGTCCGCGCAGATGGAGGACGAGCCCTGCCCTGAGCTGGTCCCGATAGGCGCCGGCGGCGCGGAGCAGAGCGATGCCGGCCCCGGCAGGAAGATCCCCGTGACGATCATCACGGGGTACTTGGGTGAGGAGCGGCGCGGCGGGGGCCGCGTGCGCGCGGGGGCGGGCGCTCCGGCGGGTTTGCGGGGCCGCACGCGCTGCTGCCTTCGCCACCCGGCTGCCGGCGGCCGCGTCCTCCAGGCACCGGTGGCGAACGGCTCGTAGCGTCAGAGTAGCGCAGCGTGTTCGGCTCACTTAAATGCACACTGCGTTGCAGTCTGAAAAAGGTGACGTTTTTCCCGTACTCCTCGACCAGCAGAGTTACTGTCTGTAAGGGTCTGGTTAAATTTAGGACCGCCGTCACTGTTCTAAAAGTTTTAACTTTGTACTGCATGACACTGTTGCAGAGAAAAACCTGTTCAGGACAAGTAAGGAAGGCTCCCTAGTTGCAGTGGTCACCTGCTTTGGATTAGATCTCCAGAGATCCCTTCTAGCCTTGGCAATTCTATGATCTTGTGCATGGGATGAGACTGCTCCTAAGGTGGTGTTGCAGGGGTTGTGAACACGTTTTTTGACAGTGCCCTGTTTCAAGGCAGCTCGTAGCACATCCATGGTTACTGATGGCAGAACTGGTCAGAAAAGGCAGTGAAAGGGAGAAGATTAAGTGTGCCTTTTGTTAAGAGAAGCATAAAAGATAGTTTTGTAGGAAAAGACTGCCCAGCTAGTAGGGAACTTGTAGGTTTATCAAGTACGGACACTTAATGAATGGAAAATCTGTGAGGCTTTTAAGACTGAGATTTAATGTCCTGATAGTTCTATGGGTTGAAATATATCTACAAATTAATTTCTACATCATTAGAGTAGAATGTAGGGCATTAGAATGGAAACTTCTATTTAGAAGAGAATTGCTTGAAATGTGCATGTGCATGCATAACATATTTAGGTTTTATTTGAAACTTTATGTGTTTTTTTTTAAATTTTAATAGAAATATGGTCTGTGTTCTAGGAGCTGGAAAAACAACTCTTCTAAATTACATACTGACAGAACAGCACAATAAAAGAATTGCAGTTATTCTGAATGAATTTGGAGAAGGTATGTAAACGTGCAGAGATCTTTCTTTTTGCCACAAAATGACAAGTACATAAAACTGCTGGAAACCAAGACTGCTGTAATTTTAAATCCATTACTGAAATTATTAACATATCTCAGTCTTCAGAAGGGCAGAAAGTCTTTTTGCTGGTTTTCATAAAATAGTGACATGCATTAATCTGTTTTGCACATAAATGAAGGCCCTCAGAGTAAAGTAAATACATCACCCTGTTGGAAAGTGCTATATATCCATTTGTCCCACTCAGTTTCAAGCAAATGGAAATTAAAATAATATGTTGATAGATGATATTTTCTTTTAGTTCCTTTCCCTTCAGCCATTTGCAAATCACCAAGAATATGGGGGATGTGTTCTTTATGGCTATGGTTCTTTGAACACTTTGCATTCAGGATTTTTAATTGCTCTAGCTGTAATTTCTGATCTGTACCACAGTCAGAAGCTTATATTGTTTACAGTTTATACTGTGTTGGTGGGGGATTTTTGTTGGTTTGCGTTCACCAATAAAGATGTGTGTAGCTTTTCTGGTCACAGAGCCTGAAATAAAATGTACAGACAGAGCCTTTATTTGATAGGCAGGCACAGGCTGGCGTCTCTTTCTTCTAGCAAAGGTTGTGGCACTTATGATGTACCATCATCCAGTGGGATTGGATGTTTGTAGTTTTTGTCTTGGCTTTTAAATTTCTCATAAAATAGAAAATACAAATTTCTTATAGAATATGTCAGAAACGTGGTCTCAGGAGAAAAGAATGTAATCCGCATATCTCTCTCTTACAGGCATTGTCATTCAAGATTGTAGATTAAAAATATAGCACTACTTGTGTTTTCAGGAAGTGCCTTGGAGAAATCTCTGGCAATCAGTCAAGGGGGAGAGCTCTATGAAGAATGGCTGGAGCTCAGAAATGGCTGCTTGTGCTGTTCAGTAAAGTGAGTAAGGCCTTATTGTGCAAGTTCTTACAGTGGATATTGTGGGGAATTGAGGAAGGGAGAAGACATCCAGGATTTGATTCCTGAAACTGATGGTAGAATTGAGATTCTTTTGTCAGATAAACCAATTGGAATTTGGGAGGTAGAAATTTATTTCCTGTTGCTGCCTTACTGGATTTGGAATTTATGTCTTTCAGAAAAGTAATCTAAATACCAACTTATGCGCCACGGGGCTATTGTAGAGTAGGGATCTATCCCTCTATTGTTAGTATAATATACTTCAGCTGAATATTTGAGTAGGCTGGAACTGGGTCTCAGATTTCCCAATTTCCTCACAAAACACTTAGTGTGTCCTTCTTTCTTTGTGCATTGGTTACTACTTCAATATTGTATTCATCAAAAAGGATGAATGGAAAACCTTTTGTGACCTAATGAAACACAGTATCCAAATCTGTAAGCTGATGGTCATGGTAAAGAGCAAGAGAATATTTGTTCCTTTGACATGGTTTTTTTTTTACCCTGTTTGTTTCAATGCTGAATTGTTTGTGCTAAGGGTCATGGCCTATTTGTCCTGAAAATTTGGGAGAACGGATGTTTTGCCTTAAATAGTAATAGGTAGTAAGTGGAAAATGGAGGATCTTATTGGATTCTGTTTTTCTGGGGTGCAAGGGATACTGTCCTAAGAGAAGCATAAAAGTGATATATACATTGTTTTTTAAATTGTTTTTCCATGCTGCTATGTTTTATGTCCATTGTTTTCTTATATAAATGCTATACATTTCTGTGTCATGCTGACTTCATCAGCTCTAATTTAAGTAAATGGCATGTTAATCTTGGTTTAAATGAGGTAGAAAGGCAGGGCAGCATGCTTCACTTCTATCTCCCCCCTTATTTCTGTATATGTCAGCTGCCAAACCAAATAGTTACATATCTACACAGCCTTACTGTCATTTACAGGTGGGATTAGGCAAATGCTACTTTCAGACTAAAATGAAATAGAAAACTAAAATTTGCTTAATAATATACCAGCAGATATCTAAATTCTCATTGAACACTGTAAGTCTCCAAATGTCCTGACTCAGAACTTCTGCTTTGATGATACTGACACTGTTCTTCATCAGAAGATACGTTTAAATACATGCTTTAGCTTGTTTTCCCTGTTCTCAGGTTTAATTGTTTCTTCTTACAGGGACAATGGTGTGAAAGCAATTGAGAACCTGATGCAAAGGAGAGGAAAATTTGACTATATATTGTTAGAAACAACTGGTTTGGCAGATCCAGGTAGTTCACATTACAATTTTCATAACCATGATAATTATTCTGTTTTTATGAAGTGTTTATTTGCTCACCAGTTAGTTCACATTGACAGTTGTAATACAGAGTGGTGAGTTGGCAGGTGCCTATGTTTTGGTGGTCGTAGAGACTCCAGTGAATTGATTCAAGGTGCAGATATGAGGTTGTGTTTGGTTGTGTTCTGTTTGCTGAACTTGCTCTAAATTGAATCTAAAGCTTAGTAGCTTTATCCAGCTACTATCCAACTTTAATCCAGTTAAAATATATTTCCATTTAGAGAAGACACTGGGCTTAGCAAAGAGAAGCATACTCTGAAAGTAGTAGTTTTCAGTACACTTTTGATGATCTACATTCCTCCTTTTAAAGTCTATATACTTAACATCTGTTTTATTGTTACAGTAGTTGTGATAGGCCTTATATTTTGTGAAGCTGTAAAATATACTATGAAACAAACTAATACATTCTTCTTAAAGAACAGTAATAGATTTTACAAAATCCTTCTGTGCTCTTTAGTAGTATTTATTATAAAAAGAGTGTCTAAACTTGAGCTCATGTTAGGAATAGCTATCCAAAACAGTTTTCTCTAAACCATCCACATTAAAAATCTGTTGTAGATGGAGAGGGAAGGAAATTCTTATCAGAAATTCAATTGTTTCCCCTTTAGGAGACTGGTGCTTTCCAGCTCAAAGCTAAATAGTTGTCATTATAAAGTAATTTTCTTCAAAGGACAGAACATTGATTTGGCCCCTGTTACACACAAATTCTGTCTGAGTCAAATTGGAAAACTATTAAGCTTTTTGGAAAAAAAATCAATAGATACCAGAAAACGATTTCATGTTGTGATCCCTGCTATATCTTGCCTGAGTAAGCACTAGAACAACTGACAGGTATTTGGGTCTGATACAGAGTGGTGTTTGAAGGACTGCCTCATATCACTTCAGTTTTAGGAGTTGGAATTCCTTTCGTCACTGATCTTATTGTTAGCACAACAAATACAGATTTTCTATTAAATACCTCAATGTTGTTAGCTTACTGGAAAAATCTCAATTTTGCAACTTTATATATACTACACTTCTTAGGAGCTGTGGCCTCCATGTTTTGGGTTGATTCGGAGCTGGGAAGTGATATCTATCTCGATGGTAAGAAGTGAAAGCTTATTTTCCTGTGTATTGGCATTTCGTGTCTGGATTTATAGTAATGTATAATTGGTGTTTTAAGGCAATGTTTCAGAAAATGTCTGAAATGTATGAACTTGATCACAGAGGCATCCCTGCTTATTCTGATGCTTGTTTATTTACTTGGTGAGGTGCTCAATCTTGCTAAATCTAGAAAAAGTTGTGTAATGCTTTTCTAAGGGATCAGATATGGACAGGTCTTGATAAAGATGTATCGTGAAAATCTCATTAGCTATATGTTATAAAACCTCATTTAGGAGTAATATTACAGCATACTTTTTTTCTCTTTCTTCCTTCCCTCCCTTTCTCCTTAATTGCAATATTTCCTAAAGGGTTTCCTATTTTTCTGAATTTATAACTGGTCAACACCTGGATGTTTCTTTGTTTTTTGCTTTCTTTGCCTGTTGTACTTGTTGGCTTTAATATTTGCTGTGTTCTAATAAAAACATGACATTACTGAAAGATAAGTCATCACTATATGTAGTTAAAGAGCAATTTTTTAATGTAGGGAAAAAAAGTTTACTTTTTGGCTTAAAAAATGCCCTACTAACATTTTTGTCAGTCTGTGAAATATCCATCTAATATCCAGAAGGAGACTTTTGAGTTCAATAACAAGGAGCTTCCAAAGTTTCTGCCAGAGACTTGCAAATTCCTGGTCATTTACCATCAGAATGGCTGCATACATCAGTCTCTTAAGTTTTTTCAATATTCTGTAAAAGCATACCTCAGCCAATTTCCTCTTGTGGAAGATGAGGCATCTACTTTGTGAGAATTTATCTCACCTGGTTCTGTAGACATTTTACTACCACAGATATGACAATGAATAAAAAATACTTAGGTAACAAGTTAATGTTCACATATTTTCAGTGCTTCCAGTTCATTATAACTAGTTGTAAATGTGCTGATATTGTTACCTTTGTACAAGAAGTTTGCAAGGTGTTAAACTGTCAGCTGCTTTCAGCACATTTCTCTTCCATTTTAATGTTTTAGGTATTGTGTCTGTTGTTGATGCAAAGCATGGATTTCAGGTAAGTTACTAGATTTGTTACATGGTTTAAAATTGCAGCATTAGAACAGCTATTGCAGTAGTGTTCAAATGGATTAATTAATTTTAACAATAGATGTAATTCTTAGATTGAATGAGGATGTATTTCATTATTACTATCTTTTGAATGGGCACAAGGAATTACTGAGTTTCGCAGGAATTCAGATTCTTACAGACACAGCAACAGGAGTGACAAGAGTTCCAGGTCGCTAAGTTCTTGGTTTCTTCTAGTTCTATCTCTTCACTCAGGAATGTTGCTTTTAATCCAAACAGGCATTTGGATTGCTGTAAAAACATTGGAGAAATTGGTCACTGCTCTGTGTTACTTGAAAGGAGAGGACTAAGAACAGATGTCTTTTACCTCAGTTGTGGTAACAACTGAGTTAGGGCTTGGTCTGGGAAGGATACTAATGTAATGGTAGCTGTAGCAGGGATAAATGAGAGCACAGGTGTCCTGCTTCACATTAAAATGTTATATGGAAGCAGACAAAAAGAGCAGGTATTAGAGTAATCTGTATATAAAGTATAATGTAAGAACAGACATATAGAACAGTAAGCTTTGGTCAGCAAAAATTGTGATTAATTCAAATAGTTCAGCATTTAAAAAAATTTTTTTTAGTTTTTTTTTAATAATAAGTGGGTGAAAATTTAACTATTTACAACTTAATAACTTAGGAGGTTACTGTTTTGATTGGGTATTGATTTTGAAGGATTCTAAAAAAAAGTGACCATACAAGAAAAATGCCTTCATCATTGTGAGAAATGCTGCTCACTCTTAAAATTTCAAAGGTTTATTAAACCTTAACAAAATACAAAAAAAGGACTGAATAAGGAGAAAGACCACACAAGGGGGAAAGGGGGACTCTAGCAAGAAAAGAGGACATCCAAACAACAAATCACAATAATGTAACTATACATTAATCAAACTTCTCATAACATACATAAAATATTAATCTCTTAATTGCGAGAGCCAAGCATTGCATTAACCATGTATACCAAACCCCACTTTTTCTTTTCTGTAAGCCTTTTGGCTCAAGCAATTAATTCCCATTTTTAATTTTGATGATCTACTCTTACTTCTCTTGAGTCCAGTTTAATTTTGGATGAGTAATAATAGCATCTGTTGATGTGAGTGAGGACAGTGGGATCAGGGAGGAAAAAAACCTCAGGTTTTGCTTAAATAAAATGATTGGTGGAGTTGGTGACATGAATTGGACATGAACTGTTGGAGCAGACAAAAGGGAATCACAGAGTTCTGGTATCTGTGATCTACCCTGCCCATGGGGTTGCTACCCATAGCAGGAGTATCTTGTGGGGTGAGTACAGAGGCCAACTTGAGCTGGCCCTCTAGTCCCTGTTGTACTCTATTTGTCAATTGTACCGTATTGGATTCTGTAGGGAAAAGACAATGAAGGAATGATAGAGGTCTGGTATAGCTTCTGCCCCCACCTTACTATGCTTATGGGGTTGCTGCCCTCAGCAGGGCTATATAATCTTCTTGGTGGCAAGCACAGGGGCCAGCCTGGTCTTGCCCTCTAGTTCCTGTCTTACTTGTCAATGCCCAAGCGAACTACCCCAGCACTTCTCACTGTTCCCCATGTACTTCCCCTCAACAGACACTTGCAATCCTTACCCATTAAAATAGGACAATTACCTCAATAACTGATAAAATTCAAATTTCCCACCCAAAGTGTTAGTTAAAACAGTCCTCAAGCTGGCTAGTGGGAAGTGTGACTCTACTTTTTGGACATCCTAGTGCTTCTCTGGTTATCTCTTGATCTCTGCTTAAAAGTCAGTCTTGTCTTACTTGTTCTGCGTGTAAAGTCCATTCTTTGAGTTCTTCTGTCAGGCCTTTGATGCTGTTGACGTTAGTCCGTTCCAGCTCTGTGGTTCACACAGCTGATTCAGTGGTTAGCAGTACCTGAAAAGGGACCTCCCCACTGAGGGCTAATGCTTTCCCCTTTTGCGCCCACTACTTGCATAGGATTTTGAATCATCTTACATCCCTTTTGAATTTTACAAACACAAGTGTTTTCAGCTGTCTCGTATCTACCAAAAATTCAAATTCTTCCATTTGGGGACTTACTTTAAGGTTACCAAGGGTTCCTGATACTCTATTCCCAGTAGGTAGAGTCCTTGACACCTCCAGTCTTTTGTCTGTCATCTTTGCTCATTCTCATAAGCCTTCAGGTCCCTTTCCCTTTGGCAGCAATTTCTCTTGATATATCCATTTTTCTTACAATAAAAACAAATATGTTCTTCTCTAATGGCAGTTAACATTACTCAGGCCTTTTCCTTTGCTTTCTCTTCATCCCTCCTGACGTACATTTTCCGTGCCTCTCTTAAGAGATCCTTCAATCCCCTTTCTTGCCAACTGTCCAGCTTCTCTAATTTTCTCCATATATCTGGCCACACATGGGTGATGATATATATCTTTAGCGAGGTCTATCCGGCTGCTGTATCATGGTTGGTGCCTGGATACTACCTATTTTTCCTCAGTCTTTCTAGCCACTCTGTTGAGGTTTCTTCCCTCTCTTGTTCTTCATTAAATGCCTTACAAGCATTCCGGCTTTCTGAGGCTGCCTCTTTAATATCCCTTGCAATTAAAGTTCAGTAATCTTTCCTCCATGTTTTGCCTTCCCCCGAGGTTGTTGTGGTCCCAAATAGGGCATATAGTGGGCATCTTCAGATCCCCAGGAGGTCCTTGCATGTGTTCCCTTTCCTATATCTGCATTCCAGCCATCCAGTTCATCTGTCTTTCCTCTGGTGTAAATAACATGGTCCTTATTGATTGCATTTCATCCCAAATATAAACGCTGGCCTTAAAAATTGATCTAACTGTTCTGCTAATCTAATGGGATCTTCTAGTAATCCTTTAACTCTTTCTTGAACAGAGGAATTGAGTGGTACACTTAGAAATGTAATTCCCCCCTATGCCCCACTCAGCGATATCTACTCTGAGAGAAGTACTTACTGCCTGGTTCTCATCCCTTTAACTGTCTTCCTCTTGCTGTGCTATTCTGTTTCTAGTATTCACAGTAGGCCCGTGAAAGGACAAGGGAAGTGCAGTTGGTGCCAGTGAAAGTGTAGGGGGCAAATAGTCTAATAGGTCTAGAGTTAAAGTCTTTGTTACTTTAAACAAGCCCACCCTTGAAGGCGAGATGTCTTCTTCCTGACACGCAGTGTTGTCACTCCCTGATTAAATGGTTTATTAGCCCTTACATAGATGTTTAAAGCCCAACATATCCCACCCTTTGTCCAACCCGTATCTCTGCCAAAGTACATTATTAGGCCTAATTTCTCCTATAGTCCACTCTGTCATACAGTACTCTATCATCTTAGCCTTGTCCTTATCTCTGGTGTTGGGGCCATATTTCAACTAGGCTAGTTTTCTTCCCAGGGGACTACTACCTGTTGATATCTCTTCACTTCCTCCTCCTTCCTTTGAGGATTCCTTACTTGATCCTAGTGCTATCCTGACAGCCAATCACAGGCCCGCCTAACAAGGCCCACTTTCCCAATCAGCCAACCTCAAATCCTCCCAACAAGGCTCACCTTCCCAACTGGCCAGCCACAGGGCCTCCCAACAAGGCCCACCTTCCCAGTCAGCCAACTACAGGTTCTAGCCCACTTTCTGACAGTGAGAAGAAGGAAAAGAAGAAAGAAAAGGAAAGGAAAAAACCCCTTACCTAATCCTGGAAAGCAAAAGCAAACAAACTACCCGCTTGTAGTCTCATATAACCAAGTTGGCACTGCTGCAGTCTCACACCCTGGTGCCTTCTGGCACAGCGCAGGGCAACTGGCAAAAGCCACCCAGGTGGGCCTCCCGCAGTGCCATGGCTTTATGCTGGCGGATACTGTAGGGAAGCTGGCATAATCTGGTGCCTTCCGGTGCAGTGCTGGGCAACTGCTGAAAGCCACCCTTCTGGGCTCCTGGAGTCGCATGGCCTTGTGCCAGCGGATCGCAGGGAATCTGACAGCCCATTGCCCTCCAGAGCACCAGTGTGGGGCAGCCACTGGGAGCCACTCACATGGGCTCCCGCCGCTGCGTGGCCCCCACATCACTGACCCGGTCCCTGATTCTCAGCAGCACTGCATGCAAACTTTGCTCAGCAGACTCTGTTGGGTCAGCAAGTGCGGAAGATTGGGAGTGCTGTACGCAGCCACACGTAGCGTGCCCCAACCTGCCACTGCCCCGCTTCATCTGGGTCGGCAGCAGTGCAAGTGTATCATGCCAAGCACACACTTGAAGCTTATTGCACTGAGTGCTGCTACGTGCCACTGTCCCAGGTGGTGCCCCCGTGGTCCCCTGCTCTCAGTCAGGTGGTCCACACTGCTCAGCTGTTCTGCTGCCCCCTGTGCACCTGGAACCTTCCCTTCCAGTCTACGTCTGCGGCTCCACTGATTGGCAGTTCCCGCTGTTGGCAACTCCACCCACCAGTGGCCCTATGTGCCCGGAACCTTGCAGTACATTTGTGGCCTCCACTGATTGGCAGTTCCTGCTGATATTACACCCATGAAATCTGGTAACTCTCAACCTGGCCTCCCCAGCTGCTCTTGAGTTCCCACTCCTGCTTGTGGTTTTCTCCTAAGTCTCACACACCCCAAGCATACTCCCAGACTCCATCTCACACACACACAATACGCACTTTAATCTGCATTTTTTTTCAGGGGGCTTTATCTTCACCCTCTTCTTTTTCGTTATTCAATCTCTTGTTGTCTCCAGGGTGTTGATCTGCAATCACCAATGATCCCAGGAGAGGTCAAACTCAGCAACTCTGCCAAACTTGGCAGAGGCGTGCCTCTTGTCCAGAGTCCCTTAGGGCCACAGAGATGAGGTTTTATATCCCGTACTGAGTCCTCATTTGTGAGAAACGCTGCTCATTTTGAGAATTTCAAAGGTTTTTTAAGCCTTAACAAAATATAACAAAAGGACTGAATAAGGAGAAAGAGCAGCACTGGGAGCGTGGAACATTTTGTGGGCATGTGCTCACCCAAAAATGGCTGCTCCACCTTTTATACTTTTGGTGGTGCATCAGCCAACTCTGGCCCCTTGCAAAGTCTGTCAGTCAATTCCTTTGCCGTCCATTGGTGGAGACTACTTCCTTGCAACTTGACTGGAGGTCAGGTGTTGTCGTGCTGCACCTCCTAGTAGCAAGCCTGTCCTCCTCCCAAATGCCCCATGCAAGGGGCACAGTTACATGCCCTCCTTCCACATGTCCCATCTGCCAAGGCCATCTCTTGTCAACCATACAGGGTGAAAAGGGGACTGTGGGGAGAACAGGGAACATCCAAACAAGAAATCACAATAATCTAACTATATACTTCTCTTAACATACACATAATATTCATTCTATAATTGCAGGAGCCAGCCACTGCATTACCAATCTATAACAATCCTATAAAAAGTCCATGCTCTGGAAGTGTTTTTAATATTTCTGCATTTGAAATGGCTGCAGGTGGCTCAGAAGAATAATGGTTTAAAAATAAGAGAGTAATTCTTCCTGTGTAAGGTTTTTTTTTTGTTTGGATTGCTTGGGTTTCTCCTTTCATTTGTGCTTATCTCATAGGTGACTTACCAAAAGGGTAAATCAAATTAGTCCTGTCCTCTCATTGATTTGTGTTGGGATGCAAGACAGGAAATCTAACCTCATAGCAGTTTGGCAAGTTAAGTTCATTGTGTTCTGCAAGAACTTCTGTGAAGAAGTTGGTAGAAGAGTGAGGGGAATGGGGTAATTTGCCCTTCCAAGCAGTCACTATCCTCTAAATCAGCTCAACTATCACAAGAAATCATATCATGTTTTAGGTCAGCCCCTTTTCTGCTGGGTTCCCTCATACTAATTCAGATGTGTTTTATTGCGTGCTAAAATATTGTTCTGTTTATCTTTTTCTTCATGCAGTGCTGAATTACTGTCTTAAATAAAATATAATTGTGTTGTACAGAGCAGCACTAAATTATTACTGAAAATTAGTTTTTCAAATGCTAGACTTTCAAGTAATAGAAACAACACAAAAATGTTTTGAAACATTCAAATTTCCTATCTACTATTACTTTGGGCACCTCAATGAAAACATACGTTATCTAATCAGTAAACCTGTAAAACACTGACATCTACCTAGAATAGTAGGAACTTCAGACTTTCTCAGTTGTGTACTAAGTAAACGTTGGTATGGAAAGACTTGCTGACTTGTTTAGTTTCTCTGATTGAAAGCCTGACCTCAACAGCTACTTATTATTTGAAGAACTTTGAAAGCCATACAGGTAATGACATTGGGCAGCAATTTAAATATGCCACGCTCAAAGAACCAACCCATTTCAAGAAAAGATGACAAAAATGCCCTGTGACCAGCCATACCACCATCTCCATGCTAATTGTTGCCATGTGTTACCAATCTAATAGTTTGTCATACAGCAATCTCAAATACTAATTTCTTTAATTGAGGGCAAACAGTTGGACAGCTTGAGGTTGCAGTCCTCAGCTTCCAAGACCTGACATCTGGACTATTGATGTTTGCTCTTTTCAGGGCAACAAACCTAAATATTAATTGAATAGAATCAATATACAGAGGATTACTAAGGAAGGGTTAGAGGAGAGGTTCCTGAGAGTCATCTCGTTATTCTCTGCTCAGGTTGTGCACAATCAAGAAACAGTTTTTGTTTCTTTTTACATGATAGACTCATAGTATACCTGGTTTTGCTTATCTACAAATAAAATACTGCTAGATGCCTGATAATTCCAATAAAGAAAAAAATTTCCTAGGTTTTTAAAAAGCTACGTATTTCCCATGATAATTCATTCTGCTTTTAATTTGGTATTTCTGTAGCTTGAAACTGAGATTTTGAAGTAATATTTCTGGTACATTTAGAGCTGATGAAGGAGTGCACAGGACTCTAACTTTCCTAGTGATGTAAGCATAAGTGGCAAGTTCTTACTAATATTGCAGCATCAGTTTTAAGTTTTACTTCCTTCAGATGTCTGTGACATTTCTCTCCTAGATACTGCTACCTCCATGACAAAATGGGCAGAAAATAACTTGTATCTAGACCTTTGCTCCTTCAATATAGTCTATTGCTGTGCCTAAATTAAGTAAGCTTGAGATGCAGGTATTTTACTCCCTTTCGCTAATTCTTCTGTGAAGACACTAGCTTGGGCAGACAATTGGAGATGATACTGAAACTCCTGTAGCTTCTGATTTTGGACAGATTTGCCAAAAAGCAGTAGTTTATTCATACAAACTTGGAAAAAGTTACCAGTTTTACTATCAAAGTACAGCTTGTCTTGTACAGTCTTCCAGAGGAAAAGAGTGTGAAGTTACATGTATGATATGCTGTGTTGCAAACCTAGCCTGTGTTCATAAAGCTGAAAAGTAATTAAAATAAATTTTAGAAAGTTTTCCAACTATTTAGCATTCTAATAATAATGCTAAAGAGTTGGAAGAGTTAGAAGAGTTTAGAAGAGTTTGCTTTAAGCTAATTATAAATCTATAATGGTGAATATATAAATGTACTTTTTCACTGTCACTTAACAGAAAGACTCTAGATGCCATCTTCCTCAATACCTTGTTGAAAAAGAGGCCTCAATTGAATTGGATTTGGCTTTCTTCAATTGCAAATGAATTTAAATTTAATTTGAGTATGATTAATCCAATTATTTTCATTTTTTAGCACTTGACAGAGGAGAAACCAGAAGGCCTTATTAATGAAGCATCTCGGTATGGATGTAGAAATTAATTTTATATATCAAGTTGGGAGTTGCACTATATAAAAGTTCACTGGAAATTGGTTTTTTCAATAGGGCTTTTTTCTCCTGCTTTGCATAAATGGAGATAGATTGGTGTAATGAGGTAAAATGTTCCTAAATGTTTCATTTGATCTTTCTTCCAAGAACAGACTCTTCTATTTTAATAGTGATGGGATTTTATTTAAGTGAATGAGAAGTACCTGTGTTCGGGAAATTTCGTGTTAGGATGTACCATGCTTGAAGCAGAACTGGCAATAGAGGAATACATTTTAATAAATATGGAACCACAATAATTAAGGGTTATTGTAACAGTTGAAGTCTTCATAAAACAAAGAGACTTCAAGTATTGCATCACAAGGACCACATGCAAGGCAAATAGGGACTTGTAAAGTTGTTAAATCACTAACCACTTCGGATTAGATGACATTAAAAATCCAAACAAACAAACAAAACAACCCCAAAATAAAGGAATCTGGCAAGCCTTGATTTGATCTGTTAGGGCACAGAAGAACATATTGGGGAAAAGTCAATAGTACTTTAGCCAATTCTCCATGATGTTCTAGTTTGATTAATGCTTGCCCTTCTGTACTAAGAATGTTGATACTATCTTTTGGGACCATGGGAGAGATGATGTTTCTGCTTTACAGATAAAGTATTTGTTTGTTAGTGATGTCTTTTTCTCTCTTTTTTTTTCTTAATACATAGGCAGGTTGCATTAGCTGATCTTATAATCATCAATAAAACAGATTTGGTTTCAGAGGAAGAATTGAATAAAGTCAGAACATCTGTGAGGTATGAAACTTTGATATGACTGTAACACTACTTCATCAAAAAATTAATTTAAACATAGCTACTTCTTTACTGCTGTTAGAATAGAAATTAAATCTCATTATTGGATTGGCAAAAATTGATAAGCTTACAAGAGAAAAAAGACTGCCTCTTGCTAAGAATATTTCTGTACTTCTATATATTTACACAATTTTAGCATTTTGTCTATCTAGGTAATATTTGATGTTATTTACAAGGACAGGCCTTTATTAAGGACAGGCCTTTGTCTTAAGTGTTTATGTTTTTACATTTCTGAGCATCTGTTGCCATTTTTGAGAATTACCACAAGTGGAAAAAAAAATCTGCTGGTAAATATGAGTTCGCTAGCAGATGCAAAGATATATAGAGGAAGACCCAAACAATTGTCCTGGGAACAGAAGAACCAATGGTCTGAATCAAATTAATGATCGAAGACATTACTCTTTTCTATCAATACCATGGTAAGCTAAATTAAACATTAACATTTTTAAATACTTTACAACTATATTAGTTTTTCGAAATATGAAAATAAAAATATGTAGACTGAGCAGTCTTTTATTGTGAATAGGTTTGGATAGAAAAATGCTGTTCTCACTGGAGGTATCATGTTGTCAGAACTTGTGAGGTTCCCCATCTGTTAGTGGAACTTGTTATTAACTTGTTAAATAACTATCAGCCCATATCTGATAGTTATTTAACAAGCTAATACCATAGTTGGGATGCTATTTCACGTGATGCTGTCCATGGTTAACATATTCAAACAATATATCATGGTTATATTTTCATCTAACTAACGATTTTTCTGTTTTATTTTAGGTCAATAAATGGACTTGTTAAAATTCTAGAGACACAAAGATCAAGGTATGAAATGGCTACTATTACTAGGTACTAGATTGTGCTTATGTAGTGACAGTTCAAAGTGTTCTATTAAATCAGGTTTATTAAAGGAAAATTACTGAATTAGAAATATTTAATCCAACATTTATTTTATGAATAAACATCTAGAAAAATATTTTTGAGGAATTAAAAATGTATTTTTAATTTATGTTTTTCTTTGTTAGTGTTCATATCACAGAATGCCAGAACGAGTGAGGTTGGAAGAGAGCACAATGTGTCATCTTGTCCAACCCTCTTGCCTAGCAGGGTCATCCCAGAGCACATGGCACAGGATGGTGTCCAGATGGTTCTTGAGTATCCCCCATGAAGGACACCCCACAGCCTCTCTGGGCAATCTGTTCCAGTGCTTGGTCCCCCACACAGTAAAGTAGTTCTTCCTCTAATGGAACTTAACTATGTGTCAGTTTCTGCCTGTTGCATGGCAGCACTGAGAGCCTGGTCCATCCTCTGTCACCCTCCCTTCAGATTCTTCTGTACACTGAGGAGATCCCCTCTCAGTCATCCTATTGAGTCTGAACAGGCCCAGCTCCCTCAGACTTTCCTCATTAGTGAGGGCAGCATCTTTGTTGCCCTCCCCTGGACTCCCTCCAGGAGCTCCATGTCTCCTCTGTGCTGAGGAGCCATAACTGGGCACAGAACTCCAGGCACAGCCTTACTAGAGCTGACTGGAGGGGCAGGATTGCCTCCCATGAGCTGCTGGCAATGCTCTTCTTAATGCACCTCAGGACACCCTTGGCCTTCTTGGCCACAAAGTTATACTGTGAACCAACCTTGTGATTGAAGAGCAGCTTGCATGGCCAGGTTGATTTTGAGCTCATAATTGGGCATGTGTACTAACGTGTTTTCCTTCAATTGTGTCACCTTAAATATTATTCTCATTGCTGCTGCAAATAAGTTGTTACTACAAAATTACTTTGAAAGCAGTGAAAGGAAGTTAACAAAAACAAAAAAGAATCATTGCACTGGTTTTTGCTATTTTTAATTGGAATTCTGACTCAGATTTCTTCTTTAATAAGGACTTAAATGGATACTGTATTCCCAGGAGGATTAGGAGGGCAGTATATCTTCCAGACTGCTGGGACTGATTTGTGCATTTTGACATCAATTATTGGATTATTGTGGTCAGTGATCATAAAATATAGGCTTTTGATTTAAACAAATTTAAAGGGAAGGTAATAGTCATAACCTTAATAAAATATACTTGGCTTTTTAAAGTTACTGTCAAATGTAGTTTGAAATTGTAGAGAAAAATACTTGCTGTTTTTGGGTGATCAGCTAGGACCAATTTTGAAGAAGATACTGAACTACATTATTTGTGTTTTAAATACCATTAGGGAGAGATCCAACATGTGATCTCTTTACCTATTGTATGATGTCTGATGCCAGCTAGCACTGTTTGTTGAATATGAGATAAAATGGGCCTCAGATTGAGTCCTCCATGACAACTCTTTTTTACTTGTAAATACTGTTCTGTAAATGATACATACGGTATCTTCCATTATTAAACATTCCAAATGTGAAATAAGCACAAAATTAATTTATTGGCATGTTATTTGAGGACATACACTTTTTAAGAGGGGTTTGTCCCGCATTTAAAAGAGAGGGTTACTATGTGATTTTTTAGAACACTGCTGAAAACAGCTGACATTGAGCTGGTCATGAATTTTACACAGGAATTGTTTGTGTACTCTGTTATAAGTCTTTCATCTTAGAAACTGCTTCGTACAACTGCTGTTGGATGTAAAAGTTTAATGATTCTGGTTATATTCCAGAGGTGGGTGTTTTTTTACCTGTCATATTCTTTGTATTTAGTCACATGTCATTAACTGCATCTGAAAAGCTCTCAGTTGCTATTAGCAGTGAAATCAGTAGTTTGTATTGCTTTGTGAAGAAAAGTTTCTTATGTAAGTTTATAGGTAGCCATTCTTGTAAGCAGATGTGATTGGTACTGCCTGTTCTGTATTACATTTTTCTTTTGTTTCAAATTGTAAAGTTGAAATTCCTAGTAGTAGTGCTTCCCTCATAAAGTTGTTTTCAGTTTTGTTTGCTAACAGTGTGTCAGTATAAGCTACATGTATTCCAGGGGTTTGTGTCTTGAGAGGCTCAAGGTTCCTTTTCTCCTTCAGGGAAAATAATTTATTATTAAGGCATCCAGTATAAGGGATTTTATAATATTTTTTTAAATACCTTATTTCTGTGCTTGCATGTTATTGTGTAACTAAACACAACATTTCCTTATAAAAGACAGTACCAACCACTGATACCCAAATATATGGTTAAGTATTAGTGGCATTAGTCAGATAGACAAGAAAAGAAACATTCACTTCAGTGAACACCTTTAAAACCTGACATTTAAATGCATGAAAAATACAAAACTTTCATTTTTCCCCTCTCTTTAGAGTTGATCTCTCTAATGTCTTGGATCTACATGCTTTTGACAGTTTATCTGGAGTAAGGTATGGTGATGATTTTGTTGTCTTCTATTGGATAAAAATACCTGTCTATGAAACCGACGCAATGAAATCCTGGCTCAAATTTGCATCTGAGTTTCTGTTAGAAATTATACTTTACTTTGTCCTGTCTAGACCAGGACAGCCATAAGTGGTAATATCAGATGGAATTCCTTCTTCTTCAAATGCTGGCAAAAACCTTTTTGACCGTATAAAGTTAAATGAGCCAGAGTGTGTATGGTTGGTTGGTTTTTTTCCCCAAAATGCAAGTATTAGTTTAGTATCAGAGTAGATTCGTACACTTCTCTGGTTCTTCTAAAGCATTTCAAAAATTTTCTTCTTTTTATCATGATGAAATGGAAGCCTCTGTAGACTTCACATGAAAGAATGAGGGACTGAGGTTCTACAGCAGATAAAGGCTCTACAGATTCTGATCACTGTGTTTGTCAATCCTGGAGTTTTTAAATGCTGAATGCCTGATTTAGCATCCTGGATGGGTGCAGAAATAAAATGAAAAGGAAGGGGTAAAGGTCTTTCTGTTCATTGTGGGTGCTGAAGCACAGCAAAGTACTGGAGTTCTGGAGCAATCGTAAAGGAAAGGAGGGAAGAAGAGGGCAGTATCAGCTTCATTCTCTTCCTGGATACAGACTTTTCACTTCAGATAATGGAGCAAATTCCTTATTCATACTAGGGAGAAATTGCAGGACATGCAAATTAGTGACTTCTGTTAGATAACATGTGCTTGTGAGATTTCCCTCTGAACTGGTACAGTACTGTCAAAATGATAGGTTTTGTCTTTGCTGGCTGATTTTGTCTAATCAGTGAAATACTGTGGTGTTTGTTTTAAGATTTCTACCAATGACAGCATCCAAAACAAAATTAAGGGAGGAGGGAGACTGATATATCCTTTAGAGGCAATAGATAACCATTAGTTTTTAAGCCGGATCATAACCGTATGTTCCAAGTTCTTACAATGGATCAGCTAACTGAATTGACTCATGCTGGAGCCACACAGCAGAGATAAAGCAGTAAAAATATGTGACCAGAAAAAGATTGTTCCTGTTAACAGCAGTTAACAGTTAGATCTGATTACTTGTAATATTAGGTGGTGTTCTGTGAAGTTTACTAGTTTGCTGCACTCCACAGATCTGAGAAAGTTGTTAAGGAACTGACAAAAAAAGTCTTTGTTGCTTTCCTCAGGCTAGTCTTCTCTCTTATCTCACTCAGTTACTTAGAGCTTCTCAATATTTGGTGTTAAAACAGAGGAAACACTCTAAAATGTCAGCATTTAAAGACAAATTCTAAATTGCGAAGAATATTGTAGACTCCCTAAATGAAGTTTGGTCTTGTGTTGTTTATGTTTGAACTCAGCACAGGGAAATTGCTTACCCTGTTTTTAGTTCCTAGACACAGAAATTCTTATATAAAATATTAGTGGTGGTTTCAGTACCATCACCTGAACAGAAAAACTCTTTGCATCCAGCACCACAATACATTAATGATTTTTTCCTTTTAGTGGCACACTGCAGGAAGGATTTCTGTCAGCAGACAGATGCAACATCTGTTTGGTGTCACAGTGTGGTAGAACCTGGTAGTAAGTAGACACCCTGAAGTCACAGAAAACACATCATGAGTTGTGGATTCTGTGAAGGGGCAGTATGAGAACAAGACAGCAAAACAAAGGAAATAGGAGAAGTAGGAATGTGAAACTTCTTTAGCAGGCAGTGCCATTTTTCCCCACCATAAAGGCTTCTTAAAATTTTACAGTCATCAAATTAGCAGGATTGATTTTTATCGGCAGTCTTCTCTGAAGTGGCAGAGGGCATCACAGTAACTTGTGCTACAGTGTTTCTTCTCTGTGTGTTATCCACAATATAGAGAGAAAATAGAAACAGTACAGAAGATGGTATTTGAAGAAATTTTGTGCTATCTTGATTAATTGAGACAGATGTGGATGTGAACTCTAAAGCTGCAGTACAGTTTTCTGTTGTCTCACAAAAAGATGCAGTAAGACCCTAAATATTATTTCACAAAAGAAGTTCCCAAGTAGATCTTGAACTTAAGGTCTTATTGAGTAGAGTGTATCTGTTTTAAGTTAGCAGGCACACTGTATAGTAGAAGTGAGCTGTACAGCTGAGAAGTGGAAGCTGGTATACAGGATTTCAATACATGTTACAGATTTCCTTCTCTCAAGAAACAGCTTTGTAAATTCTTTTCTTCATGATTTTCAAATAATTGTAAAGTTTTCTAAAAAAACAACATCAATTACCTTGATAAATTCTAGTGGTTTAATTTTTCTTGCTTTTTTTTATGATGTAGTTTCCCTTCTTTGCAGAAAGGAGTATCAAGGGTGTTGTGTTCATTGAAGTATAAATGTTTTTAATGCTGAAGATATTGCAAATCAGGACTATAATTCTCTTTATGTTTTAAAAAAGCCTAATTTTCTAACACAAACAATTAACTATATCAAACAAATGTAATTAAACATTTCTCTATTGAGATTAAAAATTAATTAACTTTTGGAGCTTATTCTGAATATATAGTCTATCTTTGATATTTCAGCTTTGCTCTGCAATACTGGAATTTTAAAAATTTTGAAATAATGACATTTTGCAAACCCTACTCAAATGTGACATTTAACTGTACTTATTTTCAGTTTGCAGAAAAAGCTTGAGCATGTAAAGACAACACATGCACATCTAGATAAGGTAATTACCAAAAATACTGCTTTGATGTTTTTGCAACAGCAGGGCTGTTCAGTATTGCATGGTGATTTTGTTACCATTTCAGAAGGTTTCAGTTAGGGAGTAATGTGTTCTAAGGTATGTGGAAGATGACCTAGATTACACAAAAGGAATGTGCTTTGTTGTAGGTAGATTCTAAATGGCTATATTATATTATATTATCACTTTCAAAAATAGTTTATAAGCTTCCAGTGCTCTAGACAGTCATGTCATTTGTTGAGTCCCATGGAGAGTATTAGTGAACCAAATAGAACTACAGGGTTTTTTTAGATATTTACAGAAACAAGTCCTAAATTTGCAGCCAGTCTGTCCTGTAAGTTTTCTGTCCAAAACAAAATTTCTCTGGTTGAATTGTGGTAACAGTCCTCCTTGGGGTGTCCCTAGGTGGGTGGGGTTCACCCATAGGTCACCAGTCCTTTCAGTGGCTGCAAAAAAGTAAAAACTTCTATTTTTTAAAGTGTCTTAGAAACCTTTCTGCAGAAGGTTTCTATGATTAAATTTAATTTTCAGTTTAAAATATGATGCATACAATGCCTGTGTTTTTCTTTTTTAACTGCATATTTTAACTGTGAAGTTGCTAGTCTTGAAAACAGGAAACAGCAATTATAATTTAAGTTTGGAACTAAAGATTAAATACAAAATCAGTTCATGCTTAATTATAATTACTATGACAATTTTCATAGTTTTTGTTTAATCAAAATTCTTAAATGTGCTCAGTTATAGAATTTTAATACATCCCTGAAGTAGATGGAAAGGTTAAATGGAGTCCTTCCTGAATGTTATGAGTTACACTATCCTTGTATTATTAAAGAAATTATTGATAGTTTTGTAGTGCGGAGCCATTTGACATAATTAGTTGTTGGTATCTGTGTTTAGTTAACACCCACATATTTAAGATGACTGTTGAGACATTTGAGGTGTAATGAGGGCAGAACACTTCTCACAGTAGGCTGCAAGTCCTTGTTGTAAGACAAAGTGTGCTTATTATCTTCATGTTGAAGGTCAACCAAAACAAACTGCACTGTGCTTGGAGCACACTGAACTTGGGTCTGACGTGTTTTGAAGCTGTTCAGAATGTTAATTCTTGATTGTTTAGATAAGTTTACTTGGTTTACTTAGACAAACATTTGCTGCTTGTTGCTTTATTCTTTTTTTCCTTAAGTTAGACTAGTCATCAGAAGGTAGTAGTTTGAAGGCATTATAGGAAATCATTCTCTCTCTGTTCTTCCATAGCATTGAGCAGTTATAGTGACAAAAATAAGAGGTATTATTTAGTCTTTAAATAAATTGTTTATTTTTAAACTACATGTTTTCTTTTATTTATTTTTTTTATAATTGATCCTGAGCAGTTAGATGGTCGTTGCTTTGGCACAAAACTTAACTTCAGACGTCTTGATTTTTCTGAATCTATTCCTATATAGTCCGTTTATAAACAGCTTTTCTTATGAGGCAAGTACAGGTTGCCTTTTATGAAAACTATGTTGATTATTTTTTTTTGCTGATAGAGTTGTCATCAAGATGAGTAAGCCAAAAAAATAGCATTGTTAACCATATTTGAAAGCTTGATCATAATAATCTCTACAGCAAAGAATTAATGGCAACTAATGGCATTAATCTATTCAAAGCATTGTGTATGCCCTATAAGTGCACACCCAAACAGAAACAAAAAGTAGAACTTAATTTAGCAAATTAGAGCAGAACAGAAATAGAGATTTTTTAAAATTTGATATTGTCATATACTTGCCTTTTTATGAGGCCTTTTTGAAATTACTGTTATGGGATGTTTATTCAGTGTAGTAATAATAAGTGTATCTCGCTGTTTGCAGGCTATAATTACAGTAACATTTGATGTTCCAGGAAATATAAAAGAAGAAAACTTAAATATCTTTATTCAGGTAAGTAATACATCACTGTCAACTCAAAAAAACATTGTAGCTTTTTATAGAAACTCATCCCATGCCATTTTGTTTATTGAAACAACTTTTTCTTTTTATAGAATCTTCTGTGGGAGAAGAATGTGAAAGATAAGACTGGATGCACCATGGATGTCATAAGACTGAAGGTTAGTCAGAAATTATCAGCTTCTTTGTTTTGTTCTTTTTGTCTTTACACCTAAAAAACTGCATTATGCTCTCAACACAATGACAGCACAGTTGAAGACCTATCAGAGGTGCTGCTGATGACTATAGCAGAGCAGATGAAATGGAGAGTAGCAAGTTGTGGTTCCATGAATGACTCAGAAAGCGATAGGTGACAGAGGAGCAAACAATGATCATGTACAGTCCCCAAACATCAGTGGCAGGGTTAAAAATCAAGCCATAGTTAAATCACTTTTAATTTTCTACCTCCATTGCTTTGAAAGATACCATCCATCTCACATATCTAGGATTGGGATATGGTAGATTGGATCCTATGGATTGCTAGGTATACTTAAAATTGTTGCCATAATATGCAGAAATTCAATTTGGTAACATAGGAATGCAATAGCAGTTGTGGTCTACAGTTAATAGCTTTTTACGGTATTGTCAGGCTATCGTTTTGAAGATGCAGCTCATCTTCGTGGGCATTTCTTATGTTTTTCAGTTATTTGGTTTTGAGAGGAGAAGAGGTGACAATTCAGGATCTACTTTCACTTACCTTGTACCAAGCAGCCAAGTAAACAATGACAATCCAGTCAGTCATTTGTCAGGCTGTAAGAAATATAAGAAAGTAAAGCTCTGGTTTGTTTCCTGAGAACACTTGACCATCATAGATAGCAATATAATTATTCTAGTTTTATTGGAAGGAAAGTTGTTTTCTTGCTTTCTCAGCAACAAAATTAGAGCATCCTGGTCTTCTCCGTGCTGACAAATAGAAGAGAATAGCCATGGATGTATCTGAAGCTGCCTGAAAAGCAGTAATGCCATGCACAAGCACATTTCTGATGTATTGAGCATTGGAATCAAATTAATCCTTTATGAGATGTGAAGCCTGTGATAATATGTGTGATGTCCCTCAGTCACAGAAAAATACATCAAAGCAATTGAACCCCAGGCAGCTAATTACATAACAGGTTCCAGAGTTTGTTGCTTTTATATTTGTATTTTATCTGCAGTTGTAACCCTTTTGGCAGTAATTGTCATAGAATTCCAACTAATAGGTCAAATGGAGACCTATTTTATGAAATATTTTTAAGTGTTTCTTTCTTTAGGGAAGTGTCCTGGTTTAGGGCAAATTCTGGGAGGAACTTCCAGGAAGTATTCTTATTCTTTCTTCCAAGAAGAAGACATGTTTTACAGAATGTGTTCCACTAAAATAGTTTACAACATTGTGCTATGAAGTGATGAAAACTTTTAATAAAGTTTTTGATATGTGGGTTAGTGAACTCAACACTGACTGTGATCCCTTCTAAGTCTGTTGCTTTTGTTTTACTTCACAAATGTTTATTCTTTCTCCAGTATTCAGAGATTTTGTTTCAGAAAAGTAAATATACTGAGCATCAGAGCTTAATTGGGCTAACCTGAAATCAAACATTTTTCTTCATTTTACATCATTTTGTTGGCAGGCAAGCTTTCATGGACTCCCATGTCAAATACCATGTATTCAAAGAGGCATAGTAGATGATGACGTTTAATATTTTCTTGGGCAGGCTAGGTACTGACTAATGAGGAACAGAAGGCAAAGTATGGTAAAGTGTAATTCTTAGCCTTTAACAAAATAAGGAGATCTGAAAATGGATGTTATGAATAGATGTATTGATTGATAATATATGTTTATTTTGACTAAAAAGTGCATAGGTGCCAGAAGTACTATTCCCTGCTTGAACTAGATTGAAAGTTTTGTTTTCCCTCTTACATACTTTATTTTTAAAGTTTTGTTTATATACCCTAACAGTTATTTTTCTGATAAGGGACTGGTATCTATTCAAGGCAAATCTCATCAAGTGATAGTCCAAGGTGTCCATGAACTCTATGACCTAGAAGAGACTTCAGTTGTTTGGAAAGAAGATGAAAAGAGAACAAACAGGCTAGTCCTAATTGGTAAGAGGAAATTACACATCTCCTTGTTTGAGTTTAAGAAGCTGTTTTTTTCACAGACAGTCTCACAGACTTGGCCAGTGAAAAGCAATCAGGCTAAACTGGCCAGAATTAGTGCAGTATGTTCAGCATAACCTTCTCTCAAAGGCTTATCCATCAAAACCTGCTGAAGTTCAAAATTGCAGCTTAGAGGAGTCTATACTATCCCTACTAGTGCCACCAAAATCAACCAAATAAAATCAATAAAATACTAAGCTTTCATAAATTATGTTGGCATATTTAATGTTATTTCTAAAATCTGTAGTTATATATTGGGTGATGGGAATAGTTTGAATGTTTGATCTAATACTTAGTAACTGTAAGGAAGGTTATTATAGCTTTAAAATGTTTAAAATCAGTTTTGTTTCTGAAAAGCTTGCAGTGCTAAGGTTCTGTGTTTCTACTTTCTATTTATTTGCTTGCTGTGCAAAGTGTTTTATTACCATAAATAACCTACTTTTTCCCCTTTCCCTTATTTGTGCAGCTTGAAGTCTGTTGTTGCCTTAATTTTAATACTGCTATTCTCACTGATTGATATAATAAACGCTTCTTAGGTTAGAAGAAGCTACTTGTATGCAGGTCTTTTGTAATGCACTGTAAATAGTTAGATGTTTTATTTCTCTTTACAGGCAGGAACTTGGATAAGGAGATCATCAAAGAAGTATTCATAGCCACTGTGAGAGAAGAACGAGGAAACAGTTGACATAAAACTAAAAAAAAGATTAAATGTCTGTTTTAATCCTGCAAGGATTTTATTCCAGAAAAGACTGAATGGCATGGACTGTAGTAGTTTCTATATCCTCTTGCAGTTTATACAACAGTTGAACCCTGAAGTCTTCCTAAGAATTCCAGCTGACCTACTGCTTTAAGATTAGCTCTTATGGTCTATAATGAAACACAATTCTCCTAATTTGGATTTGGCTGAAGCTGTGTCAGCAACATCATGTAACTGTGCAGAAATGGAGATAGGCAAAAGGCTATCTCCATTACTTTAGGGGTATGGGAAACATGTTTGAAGCCTAGTGCTTTCTCTTGCTAACTCTTCCACTGGGAATGAAGCAATAGTGATTATTGCCAGTGATGTAATCACAGTACAAAATGTTTAGTGTTTACTATTAAACTTGTCTTCCATCTCTTTCCACTTGCTTTGTCATTTTTGAGTGTGTGCACACATCCCAGGACTGTTGTACTTGTAAACCTGTTGTATAATGAAACTAAAAATACAGAGGTAGCAGAGGTACAAGATCACATGGAGTAAATGCTGCCTACACAAAAGCTGTGAATGCAGTGTTTGGTCACACAGTCAGCAGTTTGAAAGAGGTAGCTGAGCTCTTCCATCTCCCAGGCCATCACCCTGCCAGTTCCAGATTTGGGGAACTGGGGACTGTGCATTTCCACCATGGTCAGGCTGCTCAGCATGATTTGTTAAGGGATTCTGTGACACTACTTTAAAAACGTGGTCTGAAGCTTTTATCTCTCTACTCATTACAATTTAGAGTTGAACTTCCTGCCCTGTACATTCTCCAGGACTCTTGTTCACCTCTTAGCTTTAGAGGGATATTGCTGTGTGAAAGCAAAATGAGTCAATGCAAGAAGATAATGTAGTATTAAAAATGTTTGCAAACAAAATTGTAGGACATGCAGTTCTGAAGGATGGACTTTTAGCTAGAATGCTTGCTGTGGATGCTTGGTGATGTGCCTGAGTAAGCAGAAACTTGTTTTCACTACTAGGAGTGTGTTAGTTGTCTCACACCTAACATTAAAAAGAAAAGAAAGAAGGCCAATCCCACAGTCTCTCCTTCAGCTGGTATCAGTAGTCTTAAATTTTTTCACTTTGCTTCTACTGGAGTATATGAGTTTGGAATTTGTTTTCAAGAGCTGAGGATGAAGACATTAATCTTTCACTGCCCGGAGCTGGTGTCTCAATTGATTAAAATATTTAAGTCATATATCTTAGCTAAGATAGAATTACTCTCCCAGTAGATACATCAGCAGGCCTTCATTCCTTACATTAGAAGTAGTTTTAGATAGGTTGAAGGAGTTTTCAGGACTTAATTTTTTCTCTAAAGCAAGGTATAAAGAGAGAACAATTTGCTTACACAATGTTGCTTTCTGTTTAGCAGACCTTGGTGGCATTTGACTGAACTGGTATGCTGAGTGATACTGTTTCCCTTACCAGTTAGAACTCTTAATTTTTAAAACTGGTATATGTTCTCACGTAAATGACACACAGTCCTGCATGAAAACTGTCAAATGATTGCCATCACTGTTACTTACTGAGTAGTAAGATCACATAAATTTAATTTTGTAGATAATAAATTTATAATTTTTGGTGCATTTGCTTCCATTTGTCACAGGAAAAGTGATCAAAATACCTCTTATCTTATAAATACCTCATGTAATGGAGGATTCTCTTTGAAGTGATTAATCTCTGAAGTGTTACTAACTTTCAGTTTGAAAAAAAGTTCAGAGATCTAATAAGAGGAGCTTCTATCACAAGTCATAAGGGAAAAAGCCATGGATTGCTTACACTAAGTTATGTTTTGGATGATTATTTTTTAATATTTGTTCACTCACTACACAGTCCACCACACTCTAAAATTTCCATGATCTCTGTCAATATATTGGGGATTTTTGTTGCTGTAGAGGGTATCTCTGCAGCTGGAAGTACAGGCTCTGCACTCTGTATACTCACCCTTTCTTGCTAGGACTTTCCCTGCACTGCTTGCAATGATAATGTCAGAGAAGCTTCAGTGAGTATGCACATCTTTGCTTGTGTTCTCTAAACTGCCTGCGTATTTCAAGGCATCCCCTGGGATGGAGAGCAAGCAGCTCCTCAGCAGGGGTGGAGTTTGTACTCCTTGCTGGCTGTCAGGATACCCCAGTGCTTTGTTCTCTCTTTTGTTCATGCATAATAACACTGGAAACATGCCAAGCACCTGGTCTTTATCTTCACTTCCCAAGACCACTGGTTACATTTCTTGGATATTTATTTAACCAGCATTTTCTGGTCTGGTCTTACGCGCCCAGCTTGGGGTAAGCCTTGTCTTTGCACCATGCCAGAACCAAAAGAGGAGGAAAGATAATGACAGCTCTGTAAATGCTGTGAAATTACTGTGATATTTCTGTCACTGGGAGCTATGTCACGAATGGCCTCCTCCAAGGAACTGGAATTGGGTTGAAGTGAGGTTGTGGAGGAGGGTGAAAGGGGCAGGCAGACACCACTCAGCCCTGTCTTGGAGTTGAGGTGTGGATGGTGGGGTAGCCAGGGATGCTGAGGTTGGGGTGAGGAGGGATCTGGGGAAGACAAGCATTAGCAGTTCTTCCTGTGCAGGTTCCAACAGAGGCACAGCCACACCTCTGAAGAAATTATGGCCATTAGACCTGGGCTTACTTCCCAGCCAGATAGCTCCCACTAATGGTGCTTCAGTCCCTACACCAGGAGACACAAAGCTCTAGGGAGGAAGTGATCTTGTCAACAAATCCCACACATTTTGTTCCCTAGCAGAGGCTGAGGAGTTTCTGTCATAGAGGCAAATTGCAATGATTTGATCACTCCTGTGCCTTCATGAATATCAAACATCTACATTTACAAAGCAGCATTTTTTCCCCAAAGAATTCTACTTTCCACATGTTTCCAGGAGCCCCATTAAACTTGAAACTAACAAAAATTATATCCGTGTACTCTTGTGCCATTTGTTTATATAACCTGTTAGGTTTAATCTTCAGGAATTACCTGGGAAGATGAATGGGAGATCATGGTTTAATTTATTATGCCCTTTAAAATCTAGGTAGTTCTGAATTTGGTAGTATTTTACTAGACTCTGACTTTTTAATCCTTACGTATAACCTCTGACCTGCTGCAGCATGGAACGTGTTGTCCATGTTCCATTCCAGCTCCTGCCTGTAGGCAGGATGTGACCAGAGGGGACAGGATGGATAGGGTTGGGGTCCCAGCCACCTGCTGTCCTTGTGAGCCACCCTGTTTCTGTGCAGCCGTCATTAGCCCAGCTGCCCTGCAGAGCTCACAGCAACAGCATCTGCTTCTCCTTGTGGGGCATCTCCTCTGGTACCAGGAATATTGGCCCAAACAGTGTCCATGGTTCCTTATTCCTCCCTTAGTCCACAAGAGCTGTTTTTGTGCTTGCAACCTTTGCTCATCCTGCACTGCTCTACAGCTTCACATTGCATCCAAATTTGCTATATAAATTGCATGTACTTTATATACTCTACATACACATCCAGGTCTACATGGTTTTAACTGATTGTAGGTGAATTGTTTATAGCAGTGAGATTCCAGTGCTAGGCCTGTGCTGCATTTCTTATCACCCCTTATGCCTGTAGTCCTCTACAACATATCCTTGTGTCCACTTCTCAAGGCCACTGATATTGTGTCAGTCATGTTTCTCTATCCTGTATCGTTAAATTAAAGCCATAAACATATCATCCCACACAGAATGGCAGCTTGTTACTACTAGCTGTAAAAAATACGATTGTAACATCCAAGGATAAAAAAGTTAAACAAATTAGCAATTTACACCTGTAAAATTTACACATTTAGAGAAACTGCTGTCACAAATAAATTGAAGAAGTCAGAGCTTCAGGGAGGTCAGGAAAAGACTGGCCAGACCAGGTGTGGCAAACCTCAGCGCCGATATACTGCACACTCAGTGCAAAGCCTGTGGCCTGGCAGTGGCAGTGGCATCCTGCAGGATGACAAGGCTATGTTCCCATCCAAATGCCCTACACACAGTCCTTTGCTCTTCCAGCTGTGTACATCCAGGCAAAGCAGACAAAAGGGAAATCCAAGTCTGGCTGTGGCCAGCAGCTTCACAGAGACACCTGCATCAGGACTCCAGTCCATCTTGGTCTCGGTCCTGCACACACCAACATCCACAGAAATTTTCAGAAAATAATACAGCTGTAACAGATCAATCATCAAGCAATCTAGCATGTGTATTACCCATGAAGAAATGAGTAAAACACTTGTAACTTGCATTTATTTTAAAATATGGGTCTAAAGTGTGGCTTCATTGAGCAGAATGGACTTACGGATTTTACTGTTCTCACTTGGCTAGTCTGAAATACCTCCTAATTTCATAATTGCTCTCTTAATAGGATTCAAATCTCTTGCATCTCCTTCAGTTTAATAATTTCAATTGACAAGCACAAATAATTTGTTATTTGGTTTCTTTATTACTTTTTCTGTACTTGAAATGTTCAAGCTTCTTTTTAATCATAATGAGCAGGTAATAATAATCTTATACTGTTAAAATTGGTATTTTTTAATAATTTCACTTAAATGCAACAGTACAGACTACATTTTTTCTGTCTTGACCAGTGCAGAATTTTGTTTTAATTCACAAGAGCCTGGTCAGAATCACAGCATTGAATCTCATCTTAAAGCAAAAGTTTATTAAAACCCCCTACATATACACTACAATTGCCTCCTAGCAATATAGAACAATGTAATGCCATTCTAATGTTACAACAAGATGAAAGGGCCTGGTTGCTGTAAACTGATATGGCTGCTATCAATGTACTGGGGGCTACCTGCTCAAAGGCTTGACATTCCTATGACATTTAAGCTGTACTTTCCAGGAGGTTTTAAGCATAACCATAGAATCACAGAATCATAAAATAGTTTTGTTCTGACAGGATCTTTAAAGGTCATCTAGTCCAACACCTGCACTGAGCAGGGACATCTTCAACTAGATCAGTTTGTTTATAAATCACAGCTTGAATTAACAAAACTTTAAAAATCACAGTGGTTTTGCTTCTTTGTAAATGTTCTGCTACCTGTTTCTGAAAACATGCCTGTGGGATCAGCATCTGCCTTAAAGGAGTTGGAGGAAGGTGAGAAAAATGAAAACGGACATAGTTGCTGGAGTTCTGGTTTGCAAACTGGAATATCAGAAAGTTACACCTCAAAGGACAACTCAAAGTTAAAACTCTAAAGCAGCATATTACTTGAGCTGAAATAAAGATTTTGCTATCCAATAAGTAAGCAAATTTTACTCAGTGAAGAACTGTTGTTGTTTCCAGGGGAAACAGAATTTGTTCCAAAAGAGCATTTATCCCAGCTGCTCCATTTGTTTTTTTTCCTTCTAGTAGCCGATCTACTCACGGGCAGGAAAAGTCACATTAAACGAGTATTTAGTGTCATCTAGTGGTAACATTTGTTTCAGCAACTTTGTCAGCTGTTCAACAACGCAGATGTAGTATTCTAGGAAATTCTATCTGATTTTGGTCCTATTCTTTTTTCTAGTTAATAAAGGAGAGAGACTGTGGAAAATAAAAATAGGTATCTCTTTAGACTGATGGTTCACTTTAAAATCAGAGTGAGATTTTTTTTTTTTTACCTCTTGCAAATTCTTTCCTCTTTCTTCTAAAAGTAAGATAATACTGACTTGATTTTGATGGAGGACTTTGTTGGCACAGTTGCAAGACCAAATTATGATGTCAAAAGTGCCTGAGAAAGTAAGTTTTAGCTTTTCTGCCCAATACCACAGAAAGAGGGATAACTTTAATCATGTTCTTCAACAAGAGTGGTCAGAGTGCAAAGTGCTGTCTTCATGACATTTTTTTAGTTTGGTGAGGATTTTCTTTTTACCTCTCCACACCCCTCAGGTATTCCTGATACTACAGGATGGACAGTGTTGCTGATTAATTATATAGCCATGAAAGTGACTGGATGGCAATTGGCATAATTGACATCATATGATTCAAAGTAAAACCTGACAGGCAAAGGTCAACAAGAGCAAGTAAAACCTGCACCCTCAGTTAAACAGGTAGGTAGAAATAGCCCTTCTCTTCTGTGCAAGAGGAGCATCCTGGGGAAAAAGAACTGGTAATTCCAGAATAACTAATTCAGAGTGTTCTGAATTCTGGAAGCACTGTGGTCTAAATAAGACAGACTTGTACAAAGGAGTTCAATGACAGATTAATTTTTGCAGTGGCAGGCTGCAGAACCAGATGAAAGGTCAGGCAAAACCAAGAATGGAAGACACACTAAAAGAGAAAGGCTAGTTTGTCTGACAACAAGTTTCCAGATTGCATACATACTAATGGATATCCTTAACTAAGCACCTTTCCTGACTTACAGGTCATGAGAAGTGAGAGCAAACTCTTCAGAGATGAGCCAGAAGGTTTGGTAGGTTACAAAAGAGAAAAATAAATCAGACTTTGGCTGCAGACGGAGCTCTGCAGAGGCTGAGAGAGCAGATATGCCCACAGAAGGAGGCGCTGCTCCACCACTTTCCACACCTCACGGCGGCACCTGCAGTCACCAGAGTCCCCAGATGCTAGCCAGGACTTGAATCCAAATCTCTTGAGGCATCCTGAAATTACACCTTTGAGTCTTTTTCTATGTTTTTCCCCTGGATCTTAGTGAAAGGTTTCTTCTGGACTATTTTTATAATTTTAAATAATTGTTCACATGTCTGTCTAATCTTCCAGAAGAAACAATCAGAGTCACTTGAATATGGAGAAGTTGTTTAGCAGACATGGTATGTTACTGTGAGAAATTTTCTTCCTTTCATCAGCTATTGTCAGAATATAAAACAAGTTCCCTGGCAGAATCAAATTGTTAGGCCAAATTTAGACTATGTATGCTGAAAAATTACTTGACCTTTGACACAAGAAAGAGAAGAATTCTTAAAAGGACAAAAAATCTCAAGTGCTTCATCCCATAGTATTCCCTTAAATGGCAGAGTCAGATTCAATTGGCATGGTGAAGTTTTATTTTTCAGTGGCTCCAATAAAACCCCAAAGCAAACAGTTAAGCAACTATGAAAAGTGATCTATACCATGATGTTGACACTTACCAAAGTATCACTGGAATTCTGTCTGAGACTCTTCATTAAAACAGGGCTTTTTAATCCTTAGGTGTCAAAGTGCTTTTTAAAAGGCAAGTGAATTTGTTGAACTGAGACTTAAACATAGTCTCTTTCCCCAAATCTCAGAAATAAAGCTGCTATTAAAGTTCTCCTCCATTTGAAGGAGCTGTTTTTCTATCTGCTTTATTCTTCCTTTTTTTGTTTGTTTGTTTGTTTCTGTTTTTATGTTCCTGAGTAGTTTTAGCTTTGAGTTCTTGTCAGAGATGCTATGACTCAGAGCAGAGTGTCTCTATTTTACTCTTGTTTTATTGTTATTGTTGTAGAGGGCAAACATATATAAGGCAAAGAATCCCTGTATCAATCATTATGATGACTGTGTATCTTCCTTCAGATATGTTGGTGAAGAGGTGTTGTGGGAACATTTCCTTCTCCGTGTTTTTAAACTTTTCTTGTGCTTTGACTTAATGTTAAAAACCATGGACTTTTAAAATGGATGAAAAATAGGTCTCTGCTATCAATTCAGTTTCTCTTCCATGTGCTAATCTATCAGTACAGCAAGAAAAACCAGCAGTATTTCTGCAACCTTTACTACCTAGCATCCCTGGGCTAGGAGATAGATAGGCAGGATAAATTTGAGAATGCATGTCCCCTTTCTGTGTTCTCACTGCCTAGCACCCAGCATCAAACCATTGTGTGTCAGCTGAGGTTTTCATTTTACTCAGTAATTCCACTACTGGAAGGACAGAGATACACAGAGAACACACTTACTTGTAGGGAGGGGACTTTAGACCCTGAAGTAATTTGTTTGCCGGGAAGCCACAGTGCTCAAGTGGGTGATGATGTGAAAGAGGCCATTCGTTTGGCAGTATCTGTAAGATGTAGAACATTGTAGAACATTGTGCCATCTGAGGATTACAGCCTGGAGGGTCTTGTCATACGTCACTCTGATTGGATGCAGCGGCAGTAGATATTTCTTGCACCTCTGAAAATCAGACTGGGAATCTGCAGGTTTGCAGCAGTAGGAACAGTTGCAAAGGTGTTGTTTTATTCTTTGCATATCACCTGATTGAATGACAATCATATAGATAACTTTTCCACTTTTAACTGGTGACATAATTGGTAAATAACCATAAATGGAAGCGTAAGGCTCCCACAGTGTATGTGAAATAAGTTCCTGCTAAATCAGGCCTTGACAACACAGCGCTTACTTGGCAGTACAAACAGCTTGTTAAACAAAACATATCTATCTCAGTCACACAGTCTAGCAAGATTGTGGTGACTACACATTTAATTTTACATAAAATAGGATTACCTAACCTATTTTCAGTTAGAAAGAGAGTATCCCTCACTTGAGAATGGGCAAAACTATTTGACTAAACTTTCTGCATCCTTTGGACTTTTTGGAGAATGTTCCTTTTATAAGAGTTGCTTTCTTGTTAGGTTAATGATTGATGATTGTCCTGGTTCCTTCTCTCAATCTTTTTCTTTCTTCCTGTTTGTCCTGATGAGATGGAGAGTAACAGGCAATTTGATAAGTCAGACCTGACTTACACAACATCATAAGTTTCTGGCATAGCAGTAAATCAGTTATCAGTTATGAGAAATATGTTTTCAGGGAATTTTTCCTGTTTGGGCTTTGTAAATCAATTTTCATGTAAGTTTGTGTGAAAATGTTCCTTAAAACAATCACCCTGTTTCAGAGTAATTACAGACTTGCAGCTGTAGTGAAATATAGCCTTTCTGGGGATTAAGAAAAATTTCCAGAAAAGAACTTGATGGATATCCTCAAGTTCATAAATAGTACTGTCAATAAACTCTGTCACAAGGGAACTAATTTTCCTATAAGAATATAAAATACATTTTCTAACATAATAGAAATGTTCACATGGAAAAGCTTTATATTGTGAACTGAAAGACAAAACAGGTAAAGGCAGTCAAAACATCCACCAATCTTTCAATTTTATTTTCTCTTTTAATTTCTATCAACTCCTAAGTAATTTACATTTTGAAAGCAAATCATTGCAAGTTTAGGAAAAAAAGTAGAAAATGCCCCATTTGGAAGCACTGTGTTTAAAAGTGGTTTTGTTCTTGTTAGACAATAATACAAATAAAAAAAATATATTTTTTTATAAAAAGAAAACAATGTATTAATTGAAGTGCAATTTTTGGAGTGGTTTAAATAAACTGACATTGTATTTTTAAAACTTTTTTGTTTTCAGTAGCTCAAGTTAACAACTTGCAGTAAGTGCATGCTATTCCTCATATGATAACTGCACTATAAGAGGAACTGGAGCATCCAGCTCAGTGGAAGATGAGAATTTGAACTTCAAAACATGGCATCATGGGGAATGGCTGAATTAATTTAGAGTATCCACATTTCTATTTGGAACACATATTGCATGAAACAACTGTAAAAATGTGTTGCCATCTAAAACTCAGGTATTCTAGTGATGAATTGTGAACTTAAAAGGCAAAACTTGCTTAGTTAATGGCACTTGCTCAATTCCCCTGCAATATTTGCAAGCTGATACAAAATATTTTTCCTTAACAGAAAGTAAGTGTCGTGTCCATGGCAATTTCCTGTTAATTGGCATCAAATCAGAACTGGGCTAGGCTTCCATAATCTACCTTCAAGAAAATCCATTTGCATTTTCTGCCATCTTGCAGAGGGGACACTTCAAGTCATCTGAATTAGAGGTCAACTGAATTAGAAGTAATTGTGTGGCTATAAAGGGCTTCTGTTGCAATGGGACAAAGTTGTTTCAAGTCCACACAGGCAACAACCCAATTCCCAGCTCAGTGCATGAAAAGGCACTAGTAAATGCTGGTAAAAAAAAAAAAAAAGGAAAAAAAAAGATGGGCAAACACAAAAATACAGCTTTTAAAGGAATTAACACTGCCATGTTGTCACAAGACAAATTAGCTATGGTAAACATTTTAAGGCTCAGGAATTAAAAAACTTTAAGAATCAAGTAAGAACTCAAGTAGGGGCTGAAAATGTTCCTGAACTAGATTGCATATGTCAAGTTTCTAGAATTGGCATTCAGAAAGCTAATTGTTTTAGTTGGAAAATGAACAAATTTAACTGTCACTCCATTAAGCCTGTTTTTATTTTAACAACCTTTAAAAAACTCACTCACAACACAGTAAGAGTACATTTAGCTGTTGTTTCCTATGAAGACATTCCAGACTTTTGATATCACCCCAAACTGGTAATTATTAAGTTGCTGAAAATATACAGCAGTTATCAGTTAATGCACTGCAGTATTGGCCATTTACAGAGATCTCAACTTCTTTATGACATTTGCCAAGAACAGGACTGTGTTGCTATAAAACAGAAATTGAAGCACTTACCCATGGATAAATGTATCAACATAATGCTAATCTGGGTGCTGGAAAACTTAAGAACTGAACCATAAAAAGTAAAAAAAAAAAAAAAAGTTCATTTTCTTCAGCTTTTGTACTAAAATGTTCAGTCTCTCTGCATTAACCTCCTCATCCTTTGCACTTCTGTGAAGGCTGGAATTTTATATTTTAAAACAAAACCTGAGGTCCCCCTGAAATAGCACGATTTTACAACACAGTTTTGCAAAGTATTACAAGAATCATAATGAAAGCGAAGTTATATAAACTTTTGGGTTCCATTTCTGGTAATGCCTTTGTCAAGGCAATGTTTGAAAAGACTGTAAAATACACTTTTTCCTTACTGTACATAAATGAAAAAGGTGGAGACAAACAATTCTGGAAAATTGTCATTGATTGTCCCTCTTAAAATAGGCATTTTGAGAATGTCAGTGTTTGCAGAGTTTTTAAAATTTACTTAAATTGATATATTTTTTCCAAAAAAACCCAACATTTCCTCTACCCATGTAAAAAATTGAGTCAATTCTTTATTTCAAAAGCTATCACATTTCTTCTTACTTTGGTCATGCATTTTCCTTTATTGGGATCTTATCTGTTCTTTCTAATGCTTTCCATCTTTGTTGCTGTTTCCTTGTTGAGTACTTGCTCTGGCAGATACCATTTATCTAATTTTATTTCAGCTTTCAGTAATGCACACTAATGCAATGTCATGGTTTCATTGCTGGCAGTGCCCAAAATTATTTAAGATACAGCTGCCTCATTTAAATGGTGCTTTGTTTATATTTGGGATATGAGAATTGGCATTTCCACAGGGCAGATTTTTTTTTCCCTTTTGCTATTTAAAATGCATTCACTATAGGAAGCCACAATCATGACTACAGGCTAGGAGGTTTAACGAAAGAAATGAGATTACTGTTCTCCTCCATGTGCTCTGGCCCTCTGCTGCAGTATATGGCCCACGGTAAAGATATTCTGCCAACAGAGCTAGAATTCTTATATCTGCTTACATGGATTACTTTGTTTAAACTAAACTGTTGGGCCTTCCCTACTGTAGCAATGTTTTACTGTGATGGCAGTCAAAGAAATGTATGGGTAGAAAATTATGTCTTAAACAGTCTTAAACATGAACCACTAAGAAGCCTGCAGAAATAGGGCTCAAAACCATGACTGAGCTCCTCTGGTTACCATTCAGCAGGTCACTCTCATTGTCTCTTAATGAACTACTGAATGAACTCTCAGCCTCTGTAAAAGACAAAAACATTTTACCACATGTTTGCCTGGCCACCTCCTATCATTGCAGCAAACACGTTGCTTTGTTGAACCATAACACTACACTGGGCTTCTGAGAGGTGTATGAGCAGACACCTTCACAGAAATGAGAAAAATGGCTTACAAAAGTATTTTTGCCTGGTCAGATGCAGTTCTACAGCGATTTCCTAAGCATAAGAGTAACATCGAGGTTACATGACTATTTTTCCCAACTCTCCTACTTGTCCTGGCAGAAAAAAATGCTGTGTGGGCCCAGTGTGAAAAGAGCATTTGGATGGAAAATTTCAGCTGATGTTTGACAGTCACAGGCATCTATAAACACAGCCTTTATACTGGGAAATGTCAAGCATCTTCGCAGTTGCTAGTGCCACCATCTCTGCATTTCATTTAAGCATGTCAATGAACTAAGCTTTACCATACATCTGTATGAAATGCTTAGGTTTATCATAGGGAAAGGCTCC
>QUSF01000011.1:2790878-2814728 GCA_003676055.1 Chloebia gouldiae | reverse complement strand
GCCGCCCCGGGGTACTCGGCCCCGGGCCCGGCGGGGGGGCCCCGGCGCTGACAGACCGTGATCCCCCCGAGCAAGTGTGCAGCGCTGGCCCGCCCGCTCCTCGCTGCCTCCGGTTACATCCCTGGCAGGAGCCCGCGGCTCTCGGCATCGCTTTCCAGGGTTATTTTTGGCCGGGGCCGCCGCATGCTGATGGCAGCGAGCCCCGGGCGCCTTGCCGGGCGGCGCGGCGCCGGCGGGGCCTCCTCGGGCCGGGCGGGGAAGGGGCGGCGCGCACCCGCATCAGCACCCGCATCAGCACCCGCACCCACATCAGCACCCGCACCCGCGGCCGTGCCCGCTCCCCGCCGCGCCGGGCGCCGGCCGGGGGCCGAGCCAGCGCGGGGAACGCCCCTGGGCTCCGCACCGCCGGCTCGGCAGCGAGCGGCGGGGCCAGCGGAGCCGCAGCCGCCATGGAGCGGAGCCCCATCCCCGTGCTCACCGTGCAGACTGCGCCCTACGAGGACCAGCGCCCCACGGGCGGAGGCGGCCTGCGCCGGCCCACGGCGCTCTTCGAGAGCCAGCGCAACTACCTGCCCAACTTCGTGCAGAGCCTCCTCTCCTCCGTCGACCTCCGCGACCGGCAGGGCTGCACCATGGTGGTGGGCAGCGACGGCAGGTACTTCAGCAAGACGGCCATCGAGATCGTCGTTCAGATGGCCGCGGCCAACGGGGTAAGCTGTCCCCTCGCCCTTCCGCCGGCCCTCGTCCCTGCCCCGCGGCGGTGCGCAGCTCCCGCGGGGAGCGCGGGGCACAGCCTTCCAGAGTCACCGCCCGGACGGCGCTCCAGGCACCGACAGACCCCGAGGAGCCCCGCGCGGCTGTGCTCCGTGCGGCTGTGCTCCGTGCGGCTGTATTCCACGCTGCTATATTCCACGCTGCTGTATTCCAGCGCTGCGCGCCTCAGGTGCCCCGGCCAGCCCCGCGCCTCCCCGTTCGAGCGTCCCTGGGCCGTGCCGCTGTGCCTTGGCGAGGTGGTGGCTCCATCGGGGTGGTGGCAACCTCTGGAAGCCCTGCTGTTTCACACCTTATTTTAGAAGGAGGAAAGCATGGGAGCTGAAACATAGGGCTCACTCTGCAGGAAAAAGTGTAGCAGAGTTAAAACTAAGTAGGCGGGAAACAAAGCTGTCAGACAAGCTGCTCAGGAGATTTTAAAAATAATTCGAGGAAAATGGTACTGTTGAAGGAAGAGAAATTCAGCATTTTACCCACAACCTTAGGAAAATAATAGTTCTTTTCTATTGGTCACTTACTAACAAATTATAAAATGCAGGAGGACAGCAGTGGCAGAAACCTCTGGTCAGATGTGATAAAAGTTTTTTTGTGCAATTTTGAAAGTAGGAAAGAACTGAGGAAGAGAACTTATGTCTTCTGCTAGATACATGCATATTCACGTGTGGATGTGTATGTACAGAAAGCTGGAAACATCACATAATGTAGGCTTGAGGTTCCAACTTCAAAGCAGAGTTGAAACTGCTATCTCTTGTTATGATGCCTACTGATCCTCTAGGTTTGGCAAAAGGAGTGATATAATTCTGTATGGTTTCTTTAATAGGGATTTTTTAAACTCCAAAAGCTCAGTACTTTAAAGGCATTCATTTCAAAAGATCTTTGAACTTTGAAATAATCTCCATATGTGTTTGATTTTTCCCTGCTGATTTGCTGTCACGTACAAGACCAACCAGTCTTGTAAGAATAATGAATATTTTAAATTTACTTCTAAAGCATGTTTTCAACACGCTGATAATATCAAGCAGATGCTGAGTGATGCCTTAAGATTTCAGAGACTGTGCTACATACTACCTATCTAGTGCAAATCACTGTTCATATAGGGACTTGTTAGAGACCAGGGTTTGCATGGCCCAGGGTGTGAGACAGCTCTGTGAGGGACACTGGTGAGAGTAGCGCAGTGGTTCCATCTGCAGTGTCAGGGAAGGGGGCATGCAGGGAGTGAGTGCAGGGCAGAGGAAGTGGACTGGTGTGTGGGGAGCTGGGACAAGACATGAAGGAGTGCTGCTCCCTAGCCCCATTGCTCTTGTAGCTCAGTGGAGGCAGTCTCATTGATGGAATTGTCCCTGTTGACCAGGTGGGGTAAAATGCAGCAACAGCTAAAGCAAGAGCTCAGCAGCAAGACCTGCCCTGCAGATCCTTGCATGCTGGTAGGAGCTACAGGAATGGGTTTCAGTGCAGCATGGCCACAAGAACTGAGGTGCTGAAGAAATTCAGGATTTAGAAGAGCAGGGGCTTCTCATCCCAGTTACACTGATTAATTTTTTCCTGCCAGCCTGCCTCCCTGCTACTGCTTCTGTCACATTCCCCATCTTGCTGGAATATCTTTCTGACCTCAGGAGATTTCCAGTTTGAGATAATTCTGAAACCTTGCTGTAATAATAGTGCAGCAACCCTTTCTTAAGTTACTGCAAGTTTCTTAGAAACAGTTTCTCCCTAGTGCTTTCTGAAGCCAAACCCCAAACACTTCTGCTCACAGTTCTCACAAATATCTGAATTAATTTATGATTCTCTTGCTAATGACACAGTCCTCAGAAATACAGCAGCCCAGCTGGTAGGGAGTTATTGAAAGGGCTTCTCACTTCCATGTTCTAGTGCTTTGTTCCCTCTCTAACATCTTCATCCCTTTCACCTCTGTTGCTCTCAAGCACAATGTAAATGCATGTTTCACATTTACTTCATTAGTACTAGCTGTATGTTTTAGTTTTTGGCTATTGAAATACACCTGCTGGGAAAATATCTAAATCTTCTTAATAGCATTGTTCAGTGCTGTGCTGTATAAATAGGGGGAAAGGAGAAGATTCATGAAAGCAAAGATCTGTCACTTTGAATGAGGCTAATATCATGAGAATGCATATAGCTGGTATCAAGGGAAAGAAGTGAACTGATGTAGGCTGGATCGGATGAAATGTGGGGAAGGCTTGAAAGGTGCATTGAAAGTGTTCAGCTGCCCTGGGTGCCAGCAGTGCTGATAAACTGAACTTTAATCTTGCTGGAAGACACATACTGAGAGCCATGGCTAGTTGTGCTGGCCGAGTACAAAAATAAAAGTGATTTTCTATTATCATCTGTAAATGGATTGCCCTTTAGAGTTGCTAGGTTCCTCTTGTTCTAACTTGGTGACTCATCCCACATTCCCGCTGTGCTAAACAGCCTAGCACGGCTGGCATAGGCTCCAGTACAAGGAATGACATGAGGTCCCCTGCTCACTCAGCTGCCAATGCTTGGCCTCCCTTCTACTCATCCTCAGTGCTGCTGGCTCATGGCCTCCAGCTCTGGGCTGCAGGTACATGCACCACAGCTGCAGCCTGCACAGCCTTCCCGTGGTGGCAGCTGGCCACACTCTGCAGCTGCCAGCAGCACATGCGCCACCAACTCCTGTTCAGAGCCGAGGGTGACCAGGGTTACCCTTCAGTGGGCACGCAGCTGGGATGGTAGCAAACACATTTGGGTAAAGGACTGCATGTCCTGGGAAGATGGGGCAGTGTGAGGAAGGCCAGACAGAGGTCCTGTACCATTCTGGGCTGCAAGAAGCAGTTTGACAAAGTGGAGGTGGGAGGAAAGTTTTCGAGGGTCTATTTCCCTTTCCACCTGCGTCATGCCAGTAGTAGTGTCTGTCTACCTTCATATCTGGAAGAAGTGAGGTAGAAGGCTCCAGTAGTTGCAATACAATTCCTCTATGTATTAGATGGAAATATTCCATTAGACCCCATCAACTGGATCGCATGTCTCATTTTTGATGGAAAGTTTAGGATACATTTAAATGAGAAGCTGTTATTTGTGAGTCTCAGTGGCAGATCAGAAGGCAGTGCTCATACACTGAATATGGAAAGTCATGACAATGTGCTAGAGAGACTGCAGAGTATTACCAGTCACGCTGTAGAAGTTTGAGATGGCAGAGAGTTGATTTTTCTGGTTGTGTCCTATGGAATATTATATTGGTTTTATTTTCCATGGCCTTTCATGCAAACCTTCCCTCCCTCCCTGTGTCTTTGTGATATTTATTTGCTTCTACGCTGAGTGTGGTGTTCACTCATCTTGAGGATACTGTAGTGAAATACAGGAAGGCACAGCCCCAAGTTGTTCAGGATGTAATGCGCTTGCTTCATGTTCTTTCAAGTATAATTGACTGAGGCATGTGGAAGATTACTGGGAAAAATAATTTTAAAAAGCATTAAGTGACTCTGTGGTAATCAGATGAATAGTCTGAAAAGGCGCAGCTGCAAGTGGTAATACTGCATAAAAAGTGTTTTTGTAAAGTGCTTGTTATGGTACTTTATTCTTTCAGCTGTAACTGTTTGCTGAGGATCTTTGTTTCTGCTGTTTTTACTTAAAGTACAGGGGCAAAATAGAATGTGGCATAGGGACACAGTGTTAGAAGAAATATTACATGCCTGTGATCTTGTAGCCATGGAAGTTTTTGAATTCCAGAGATAATCTTTCCATGCTATGAAATTGTCCAAGATTTTCAGAAGGACATTACTGGAACTTTTAATTGAGACCCAGTATGTGGGTACAGTTTGGTTACTGTTCTAGCTCAGATTGTGAGAAGTCTGTAAAAACAGGTATTAATTAAATTAATTAAAGAAATAATTAAATGCTAGTTTAGCATCTGATTCAAAATTAAGAGATTGTGAGAAGAGAAGGAGACCTTGTGCATACCTGCAAAATCAAAACAGCAAAGGAAGATGGATAGACCAGTTATGCCTCTAAGGTCTGAACTGCCCTCAGGGAACTTTGTAGAATCAGTGATGACCTTAATAAAAGGTGAAACTTAATAGTAGTCCCTGCAAATAAAATACTATTGCATTATTTATGTAATTTGATTTGTATGATTCTTAATTTAGAATACTAAATAGTGCAATATTTCTATAGTACAGAAATTAGCATAATAAATAATATTTCAAAGTAGTACAGAAATAGTAGCCTCATGACAAGTGCTTAAGGCAAATCAAACTATTCACATTTATATTAATATCTGGCATCCAGAAAAATGTTTGTGTGACATTTGAATAGGAAGAAATGAAATACGACAAAGAGATAGTCCTAGGTCATTTGTGCATTCTGAATAATTTAAGTATTCTAATAACTTTTAAAAATACAGTGGTGTGCATAAGGACAGAAACTTAAAATTCACTACTTTAGATTTAGAAATACCAAAACCATGCTTGTGATAAGCCTGCATGCAAGTGTAAATATGTTTATACTTGAGTACGTCCAGATAGATTCAGAGTGTTTTCAAGCATTTTGTAAAATGTTATTCCTGTCGTATTCCTTTTGTTTACTCGTACACAATACTGTTTTAAAAGCTGGCACCCATTTCTGACAGCTGTATTTGGAAGATTGAGTCATCGCTCTAACTTTCTACATGCTTCATAGTTTAAAAAAAGAGAAGGGCAATATTTAAAACCAACAATTTCAAGTTTTTATAAATGTTTTTCTTTTCATGATAATATTTTATTTGTTTCTTAGCTTATTGGCTCTCCTGTTTTCTAGCAACATTGTGTAGGCTTCAGAATTATCTGCAAAAACTCTGAATAGAGAAGCAGGTAGACAACTATTCTTTCATCAGAGCTTGAGGTAGAAATCTCAGAAGACTGCAGTTTTTAGATATTTTTTTAAAATTCAGAAGCAGATTGTGTGATTTTTACTGAAAGAGAAATAGCTAGACATATTTTGGGATTGGTGAGAATTATCAAAAAAGTAATTTATGGTAGAAGTTGATAATTTCTCTGTAATTGTAATTTTTGAAATTAAAATAGTTTACAAAACCAGCTAAAATAATAATATCCTAATCTTTTGCTCTTCTGAAATTATTTGAATCCACACTTTTAAGTAACCATCAATGTTACTCTTGAGAGTGCCCAGAAGAAGGTCATCTATATATGAAGGAACAGCTCTTTATGGACAGGTAGTGACACCTCCTGTGCTGTTGCTTTGCCGAACAGACTGTGGAGCTATCAAATCTCCTTCAAACAGGAGAAAGAAGTCTGAAGTTCGATCTGATCCAGCCTGCTTTCAGATGGGGAGTGGGAGGGATTCAGTGTTCTGCCTTTCCCTCTGCCTCCCCTAACAGCCCTGCCGCTTCCCAAGCTACTGCTCGGTAGTGCTGGTGGTGATGGGGGTTGTTTGATTTTTTAAAATATTGATGTTATTAAGAAATTCCAGATTTGGGCAGTATCCTTTCAAGCTCCATATGCAGCTGCCTCAATTCTAATCTGTAACATTTAACCTCCCCTTCTCCCCTTGTTTTTTTGCATCTTCCTTTTGCGTTCCTCAGAAATTGTAACTCTCTTGTATTTCTTCGTAAATACATTTCTTGTTGGCTCCTTGATTATTTATGCTAAACTGAAACTGTAGTATCTGCGTAGGGGATGAAGGCATGGTTTTGAAATTGGAACCTTGCAGTGGAGCTGCACATAATACCAAACACATTGAGTCAGTGTTTAATAACACCACCTGAAAGGGTTTTTATTTTAAGAATGGTGGGAACTTCCCTTGCTCAGCTGTGCCCTGGGAAACACACCCTGTTCATTTGAAATAACCAAGGAATCATTGATAGCTGAAGGAGGAGCTGTGCTTTCTGTGGGGTAGGAGATCCAAGGCTGTCTTGGCAATAGAAGTGTAACTACAAGAGACTGCAGGTTCTAATGTGGAGTGATACTTGTGATTACCCTGAATGGTTGCTCTGTGAAAGGCAATTTTCTTTCTATTCTTTTTCTAATAAAGCCCCCGCCCTGCAAATGCATGCACGGGGTCAGCCCTAAACTACCCTATCTGAGAGGATTTGCAGATTTGGGGGGTTATCTGGCAAGTTTTGGTAGCAGGATGGTAGCCTAGTGTTATGCTTGGGAGCTTTGCAAATCCTTATCATCACTGTGCTCTTGCTTTACTGTTACATCCAGGCCACTGGGGTTAAAAACCTGTGCCAGGTTACAGTATTTTTTGTCAGTGCTCCAGGTTAGCATGCAACCAACTCACAGATATTTCTCTGCAAAAGAGTGTATTCTGTACCAAGACTTTACGATTTCTATCCTGCACATATATGCCTATTGTGCGTTTATATATTAATTTTCAAAAATTTAGTACTCTTCAGGGTACTTCGGCTTGTTTTTTCCATGTAGATTGGCAGATTGGTTATTGGACAGAATGGGATCTTATCCACACCTGCTGTTTCCTGTATCATCCGAAAGATCAAAGCTGCTGGTGGAATTATCCTAACAGCTAGCCACAGTCCTGGAGGACCTGGAGGAGAATTTGGAGTAAAGTTTGAAGTTGCCAATGGAGGTATGATTTTTTTTAAAAAAGACACTACAACATTGCAGTAACTTACCCAGGTTGCAAGTTGTACCCTTTTACCATTGCAATTCCACCACTGAATAAGGGAATTATTGTATACAGCTAAAGTCTTGTTTTCCGAAATTGACAACTAACATGTTGTTATGGGTTCTAAATTACTTATTATATTATAGGTTCTGTATGTTTTACATTATAGCTCTGTGTACACCCATATAACATTATGTGAGATTGCTGACACCTTGTATTCCTCACACATGTAGAGTGTTTTCCATCTGAAAAAAATGAACTAAAAGTGCTTATAAAATGTTTCCTTCCCCATTTTGAAGATGAGAGAACTTGCGAGAACTTCTCTTGTGTAATTGAAAAATGTGCATGGTTAAATGAGTGTGATTTTATAAACAGAATAGGCTTGAATCCTAGAGGGATTACAGGGTCTGTGTCATGTCAGCCAGTAAGAAAGCCAGGGTCACAGCACACATATACCAGAGCTAAACCATTAGAAAATTAGCACACTATGAACTTTCAAACACCACATGCATCTAAAATCTGCTTGATAAATGGGTAACAGTTGGTGATGTGGTCTTTCTAGTGTGCTTTGCCTTTTTAAAGAGAATTCAAAAAGGCTATTAAGCTTTATGTATGAAATACCCCTCAAACACAGGTCACAAGGTTTAATTATTTATGGTAATTGATAAGGCCATAATGAAAAGTAGTTGGTTTAAGTTCCAGCTGAGAAAATGTGGGTTCAGTATAAGGAAGGTTTGAATCTGAAGACAGTGTTTAAGCACAGCAACAGGCTCCTAGGGAAGGTTATTGTTGCTCTATATTCTTGATCAGTCTATTTTGCAGATCCAGGTCAAGCAGAAGTGGCTTGTCTCTGTAGCTGTAGAAGAGAATGTAGAGTGAATGTGGGATCTCCTTAGCTGGAAATATCAGTAGACAGTACATCCATCTATCAAGGAAGATCTGTAGCTAATGACATCCTCACCCTTTGGATGGGTTTGGATTAGATGAGTAAGAAGTCATTTTGTAAGATAAATGAAGAGTTAAGTTGCTGGTTTTTATTGAAGTGATTTGGACCATCTGGTACACTGCATCTGAGATGGAAGACACTAATTTAGGTTGCAATGCACTCCATATAGTGGCATTGCTAGTCAAATGGTAAGTTCATAGTGAAAAAACCTTCATAGACATTTTGGATGAGGAGAGAGAACACAACAGAGGGAATAAAATAAATTCTTTTCAGAGTAGTAGTATAGCTTTAATTTAAGCTGTGCAGAGTCAGATGAGCCAGAAAGGGACTTGCTGCAATTCACTCAGTTGCAGCTCAGACTCAACCTTGGCACTGCATATGGCATAGTTCATCTAGTAATTTTCACATCAAGCCGGCAACTTTAATTTAGTTGACAGCAAATCTTTGAAAATACAGCCATCTTTCAGGCTTTAGCAATGAAAGTAACTCACAAGTAAGATGTGTTTTCTGTTTCTGAATGATGTAACCAATCCAGTTCGTAATTGCTAATTGTTACACAATTAAGGTATTTTGAATTCCAACAAAGGTAAGTTTCATTCAGGTAGTGGAGGAAAACTGCAGTACAGCACCACTATCAGACTGGTAAGATTTCTAAAACTGGTATAATGTGGAAGACCAAGCTAGTGATCTTCACATGTATGCATTTGCAGAAAGTCCTGTGAAACACCAGAACCTGCTGCTGAAGAATAGGCTTTCCTTCGATAGCTATGTTGAGATTCCTTGCAGAGTGAAAAAAGGCAGATTTGAGCAATAAGCCCAAACAAATATGATTGTGGTTATCTCATCCTTCCTGCCCCGGGATAACTTAAATACTCTATGTCAATCAACATGTTGCAAGTAATGCAGTGTATTTCTATGTTTTTTTTTTTTTTCAAAAATGTTTTAAACCTGTGTTGTAGGGAAAGAACAGACCTTATTTACCACAGTACGTTGTTTTTATTTATTCCATAGTAATTAAAATATATTCAGAAAATGTTTGCTATAACACTCTTTTTAAAAAATAATAAATCTTTAAAAGATTTAACACCTTTAAACTTTTTAAACAATTAAACATTTTAATTTCATTTAAAATTTAAAAGAAATGACCCACCACATTATTTTCTGTTATAGGACCTGCTCCAGACATGGTTTCAGAAAAAATCTATCAAATCAGCAAAACCTTGGAGGAATATGCAATTTGTCCTGATCTCAGAGTTGATTTATCACGTCTTGGAAGACAAGAATTTGATCTGGAGAACAAATTCAAACCTTTCCGAGGTATCAGTGTCTGCTTTTACTCATGCTAAATCAATTGAGTCTAAATATTAGTATTGCTGCAGAATTACAATGGGTAATTATATAAGCAGAACTTCAGTTCTTCAAGATGCCTTACTAAAAGTTATCAAAATACGAGGAAGTATAGAATCATAGAATGGTTTGTGGTGGAAAGTACCTTCAGGATCATCTTGTTCCAACTGTGCTGTCATGGGCAGGGAGACCTTTCATAGACCAGTGTGCTTGGAGTCCCATCCAACCTTGCCTTGAACACTTCCAGGAATGGGACATCCACAGCTTCTTTGGGCAACCTGTTCAAGTACCTCACCACCCTCACAGTAAAGAATTTTTTCCTAAAATCTATTCTAAATCTCTTCTCCTTCACTTTAAAGCCCTTCCCCCTTGTCATATTTGCTGGTTTTTAAAAACTTAGCTCCCTTTTAAGTAATGGAAGGCAGCTTTAAGGTCTCTTCCAAACCTTTTCCATGCTCAACAATCCCAGATCTTTCAGCGTGTCCTCAGTGGTTCTCCATCCCTCTGATCATCTTTGTGGCGCTCCCTTGGGCCTGCTCCAACAGGTTGATGTCTTTCGGGTACTGAGAACCCCAGAGCTGATGCAGCCCTGCAGGTGGGCTCTCAGCAGAGCAGAGGGGCAGAATCCCCTCCCTGGCCCCGCTGCCCACACCACTTTGGATGCAGCTCAGGACACAACTGGCTTTCTGGGCTGTGGGTCACGCCCAGCTTTTCATTCCCAAGAACCCCCAAGTCCTTCTCTGCATGGCTGCTCTTAATGAGTTCCTCTCCCAGTTTGTACCTGTGTCTGGAACTGCCCTGATCCACGTGCAGCACTTTGTACTTGGACTTGTGGAACCTCAGGAGATTCTCACAGTTCCATTTCTCAAGCTTGTCCAGGTCCCTGTGGATGGCATCCCTTCCTTCTGTTGTGTTGCTGCATTGCTCAGCTTGGTTTGTCATCTGCAAACCTGCTGAAGGAGCACTCAGTGTCACTGTTGATGTCATTAGTGAAGATATTGAAGGGTACTGGCTGGTCTCAAGACAGAGCTCACTCCTCACCTGGACACAGAGTAATTGGCCACAACAATCTGGCTGTGCCCATCCAGCAAATTCCTTTTTCATTGAATAGTCCATCCATCAGACCCATGTCTCTCCAATTCCAAGATAAGATGCTGTGTGGCACAGTGTCAAAAACCATAAAGATGGCTAGATAGATGACACTGCTCTATCATATATCATCTGAAAGATCAAGCAGCTGCTGGAATTATTCAAACAGCTAGCCACAATCCCAGGAAACCTGGAGGGGGGATGACAGTGAAGTCTGAGGTTGCCAGTAGAGGTAGGGTTTGGTTTTTTTTTTCCATAAAGCAAAAGGTCTCATCAAGAGACTCCCCATGTCAGGTGACCAACCAGAGTCCTATGTTGATCTGCTTCTTGATTTTCACCTACAGGGTCTCAGTCTGTTAATGGCTGTTTATCAGAGACAGCTCTTCACAATCTGACCCTTCTTTAACGTTGAGCACAACACCTCCATCCCTCCTTTCTATCTAAAAAGACCCAGCCTGTCTCTTCTGAAAGACTTGTAGCCCTCAGCTGCAGTGCTCCAGTCATGTAACTCATGTCCCACATTTCTGTGATAGCAATTAGGTCATAGTTTTCTAAATGCACCATGGTTTCCAGCTCCTTTTGTGTCCAATGCTGTGTGCATTTATAGGTAAGCATTACATTTGTATTGCACATTAGGAATGCATCTTACAGACTTCTGAGTGCATCAGGCCTCATCTTTCAGCCAAGTATCTTTGCCAAATTTATGCTTGCTACTAGTTAGACACCAAACACAAACCTTTTTGGTCTAGGAATTATTTGCTTATTGAAGTCTAATTGATAAAAGAGTGAGACTTTCAGTTTATTCATTTTTGCTCAATCTTTCTGAAAAGTTGTGGGATGATTTGTACATCCAGTGACTCCAAATGTAAAGGGATTACTTAAGCATGTGTTTAATTCTAGGCATAGTGAATACTTTTATGCTTACAATTGATTTAAAATTATCTAACACAGCTGTTTTCTTGAAGGAGTCAAAAACAAATTAAGGGGTCCTGACATGTATTTCAAACTTAGTGTATATTTAATATATTTCAAATACTCTGAAACTCAATGCGGCCTCAAGAACTTTCTGCATTTTTGATGCCCTCGAGTTAAAACCATTTTGTTTTTCACCCAAACTTCACATTTTGAGACAATTTACATTCTGAGAAATAAAATTTTTCATTTAAAAAAGGGTTTAAATGTTGATTTCACTGGAGTATTTTATTTTATTGTAAATAACATGTTTGGCTTTTTTAGGCAAACAAAAAGTAAAGATAATTTGACTCCAGCATCATTCTGGAATCATAGAATTGCTATAGTATTAAATTTTTAAACTGTTTAATCTCTCCAAATAGTATTTTTAAAATGAAGACATATGTATAAAAGTGTATACAAATATTTTCAGGTTTTCTGTATGTTTTTCTAAGGAAAAAATACTTTCCAATCATATTTTCCAAAAATACATCAACCTGAGATACTAGAGCTATAAGGGAACCCTACTGAAGCAATGTAATTTGCTTATAAGTGTGTGAATAAATACAGTTTACACAGATTTGAATGCAGATTGAAGATGCAGAAAGAATGAAAATAACCTAAAAAGTGATTTAAGAAACTATCTTATGTATTTGAAACTTTTGCTTTCTCTTAACTTGTATGAACTAACTCCTGTGAATCAAGGCTAAAGAGGTGTTGGAACAACTGAGGCTGGGTTTGGCAGGAGTTAAAATAATTTTTAGACTTTAATCCTTCATGTACTTTATATTCACATGTGCGAGCAGCTCCACCAGAGTTGCCACATTTGTTCATATGTGTAAAGCTTAGGACGTACTAAAATGCAGTGAGCAGGGCATAGAATACATGAAATAATATAATCCTAGTAAGTGTTTAAAACTTCCAGCATATACCATAGAATTGACTATTTTTCAAGTAGGTTTTACAGATTATTTTTCAGCCTTGAGAACCTTTTTTTGTTTCTTCAAGTGTATTGTCACAAAGTGTTTTTCTCAGGCTCAGAAAGTGTCTGTGTCATTTTCATGTTACTCTAAAGAGTAGCATTAGTGTGAGGTCAGTGTTTCTGAACAAAATTGGATGAGATTCTAAGTAATAATTTAACTTACAAGTTATTTCAAGATAGTCATTTATCCAGATGAAAAGATATTTGTATAACATATGCTTTTTAATTTAATCAGGAAATGTAATTAATTCCAAGATAACTGAGAAGCATGGCTTTTGACAGTTGTTTGGTTACTGCTTTCATTATGACAGACTTACTTTTGTTAATTCATTTTTGTTTATTGTTTTACATCCAAAAGAATTAGGAAAATTGTAGTGCTCTCCTTTTATGAATTTAAATTTCAAGATGGCAAGACCTTGGCAAAAACAGAGATGTTGTATCTGAGCCTTGCTTTCCTAAATCAATGAGATCTACAGTGCAAAAGTTTAGTTTGTTGTCCATGTACAACAAACTGAGCACAGGTATTTCTGGTGCCAGAATTTAGAAAATAGGTTGTCTGTCTCTCTTCACGGAATCATGCAAATAGATACTGCTGTCAGATAGAAGTTGAATGGTGTCAACTTGTCATGAACATACTTTTCCTCTGAGAATAAACCTGCTTAGCTTGAAAAATTTTTCAGTGGTTTAGTGAACGATCTATTAAGAGTTTACTTTGATGTAACGTACACTCATTAATGCCTTCAGTGAAATAGAAGCTGTCAGCTTGCATTATCTCTGCAGTCTTTTGGCAGGCAAAACTGTTGATCTTTTCAAGGCTTAAAGCTTGATAGTAGCCACACTGAGGGCAGTGGGAGCCTTAGACCTTTCCTCTTTTCAAAGCAAAGTTGTGTCATAGGGGGGTTGTGTGCTCTGACTTCAGTTCTGTTGGGTGGAAGAGAGCTGGAAGAAATAACTTGACTTGGGTGAACTGTAGTCACTTTTTTTGTGTGATTTTTCTAGTGGAAATTGTGGATTCTGTGGAAATCTACCTCAATCTCCTTCGAAGTATTTTTGACTTCAATGCCATCAGAAATTTGCTGACTGGACCCAATCAGATTAAAATAAGGATTGATGCCATGAATGGAGGTATGAACTTAAGTGCTATTTGGACAGAATTCTAGGTACACTGAAATAAATTCCCAGTAAAAGTTGTACTGCAATACAATAACAATTACAATACAGCATATAAATGTTGGACTGTTATGTAATAGGAGTTAAGGGTAATAAGAAAGGATTTGCACCTTATACTAACCACAAAGGCAGTCTTAATAATGGGTCAGATTTCTTACCAGGCAAAGAGATTTATCTTACTTGAGAAATAAGTAAAGACATGTGTGTCCAATAGAAGTTTACCTCATCCTGCTTGTTTCCAAATGCAGAAAGAAATCTTGCCATGACAGGGTGATGAAGTGTATTGCAGTGTCTGAGGAGGTTTACAAGGCAGTCACTACTAAGAGGAAATTATAAATGGTATAAAACTAGTAAAGTCTGAATAAATAAAGATTTAGCTGTGACCTCTGAGTACTGTGGACAAGTTGAAAGTGTCATGGGAGACAGCAAGGAGATCAATGGTATATTGATACTAAAAAAATATAAGCTGTGTCACTTGGGGAAACACAGATCAGGATAAGATCTATTTTAGGCTGCATTATGAATATATAAATAACGATTGCTGCAGAAAATGAGTTGAAGGATAGGAGTGTGAGTAAGACAGTTTAGCATTATCTTATGGAAAACAGATTACATCAAGTACACTAGGTTTCATTCTTTAATGGGATTACAAAACCAGACCCATAAAAGGAGCTGGACAGACTTAGAAAACTTCTGTAAAGCATTTTATCTAGTACAGTGTGATAGCTGTGAACACCCAGTTTTGCCAGACTGTGTCAAAAGGGCAGATAGTGTCCTTTAGCAATGCAGAGGGAGCAGTGAGGAAGGCACTGCCTCTTGTCATGTACCATACTGGAGAGAATGTAACTAAAATACCTTGGAGCTGTCACGTTCAGGTCTGTTACTGACCATTCAGAATTTTTCCAAGTTGTCAAAAAGACACAAAGTCTGTCTTAGGGTTAGAAAAACTCATGCATCACAAACATTTTAAAGGACTCAGCTTGTTAACTTTATTTTACAAGGTGACAGAGAATTAGCTTTATAACCTTACATTTTGTACATCTATAATTTAAAGTACATGTAGATTCAAGTGTATACAAGTGGAATATATTTTTATTGCTGTACATGCTGGTAGTTTAACATTGGCAGAAAAAAGAGTAATTTGATAGGAGTCTGCTTTAGATAACAACCTGAATCATGGTATATTTTACAAAGTTAACATCTACGTTTTCATGAAAAGAAGTTTCACTCACACAGTTTTACCTCAGGTCTCGCTGCTCCAATTAGCAAGATTTAGGAATAAGTTAGGAGAAAGAGAGAACAGTCACTCGTGCATTTTTTACCTCTGAGTGACCTGCTCACACCTGCATCAGGGATGCAGAGTGCTCAGGTGGTGACTGTTTAGTCACCAAATGCATGTAATAATTATGGTATGTAACAGCATGGGGTTTTAGTTGGTCATATCTTTAACAAAACAAAGAAGTATTTTGGAGTTAGTTTTAAGAAAATTTTATTTTCTGCATGGTAGCAACTAAAATGTAGTAAAATTCTTTGATGGACATATCTATTGCAATTTTCACAAGAATTGGAATCTTAAGGTAGGTGCATTTCACATATGTATTCACCTACTGTTAAGTTTTCTTGCTATTATGTGTTATTTAAACATATAGAATAATGGTTTATTTTACTGAGAAAAATGTCTTTCTGTGTATGATAATTTCTTTACTTAATAATGGGTAAAGAAACCTCTGTGTCTTCCACCATTGTGATTTTCATGTTGAATTGATTATTTTCATACTGATTAATTATTTACTTTGAGGACAATCACATATTCCTCTGTGAAATAATAATTTGAGGGTTGCAAGGACAGATGTATAGAATTGCTGAAAGTATGTTTTGTATGCAATGTCCACAGTGCTGTGAAAAATTTGAATGTCAAGCATATGCTTTTGTGATTGCATGGCAGATTTCTGTTTTCACAGTTATGGGACCTTATGTGAGAAGAATCTTGTGTGATGAATTGGGAGCTCCTGCAAATTCTGCCATCAACTGTATTCCTCTGGAGGATTTTGGTGGACAGCCTCCTGATCCAAATTTAACATATGCAACTGCCTTGCTGGAGGCTATGAAAGGTGGCGAGTATGGATTTGGAGCTGCTTTTGATGCTGATGGAGTAAGTGTTTATATCTGTCTTGAGGTTCCACTGTAGTTGTTTTGTCTGGGGTCAGATATGGGACATGTAAGTATAATTTATCCGCTTTTCAGTAACCAATTGAAGCTGAAAGTGGTTCTACTTTCAGGTACAGATGGTAACATTTGCAACCCATATATCAGACACATAAGTTGTAATTTTGCTCTGCAGATGACTGAAAATCAAGCAGAATTTGAAAGCAGGATGAGAATTATTTAAGTATTAGGGTGGTTTTGTCTTGTGCTGGTGTAACACTTTTTTCCTTGGTTAGGACACACATCATATAGATAATACAGGCTTGTCACAGTAAACAGTAACAATGTTAAGTGCTTTTTGGTTAGCATCATGAATTAAGGGCTTTTTAGCTAAATAAAGCACTGAATCATAACCTCTGTTTATTTTAATTTTTTAATGTCGTATTACCAGCATAATAAAAAGCAATGTATTACCAAAGAACTTTCTGCCCTGACAAGGTGGGAGAAAGATTAAAAGGTTCTGAAGAGCAAAAGCTGTTTTCTATTCTCAGTAAACACAAAACACTCTCCTACTCCCATAATAGTGCATGTCATTGGCAAAAAGATTCTCCTACACAAGCGTTCTCTTGGCAGAAGCAGAGCTGCTGAAATGACATGTAGGAGGCAGAAGCTAGAATTTGATCTGGAGCTTTGATTTGTAAGGCAGGAGGGAATGATGGTGTGATAGTGAGATTATAAACATGCCACGATGATGCCAGTAAATTTTTCTGCCCAAAGAGGGATGTGAGTTACCCAAAGCCTGCTCTTTTTCTTCCTACCTCCAGTAGATCGAGGAAAAGAAATTAGGTGTACTCAATAAATGGAATTTAGGATGCTATGTTAAATTTGTTTTCTTCTCCAGGACCGCTACATGATCCTTGGCCAAAATGGTTTCTTTGTTAATGCATCAGATTCACTGGCAATAATTGCTGCCAATCTGTCTTGCATTCCATACTTTTGTCAGATGGGTGTCCGAGGATTTGGCAGAAGCATGCCTACCAGCACAGCTCTGGACAAGTAAGATGAAATTTTTATTTGTATCACCTTGGTCATTACTTTAGTTATCTCTACTTTTTATTACATAGCAATGCCAAAATTGTGATATCTTTTCATTAGAGCTTCTAATTTTCCCAATCTTTATGTGCTTTATTTTATAAACTGGTTTTGACAAGATTTTGGTTTTACCTAGACAAGTTTTTCCCATTTTTACTTGTGTTAAAAGAGTTTAATTCAGTTTGGAGAAGAAGTAAATTGGTAAATCTCATGTACAGATATTTGACTGTATTCTTCCATAAAACTTTATTCTTTTTAGTCTGTAAACTATTATTTACTATTAATCTGGCAGCCCTTTTTATGAAAGTCATGGAAGTTTAAAAAAGATGAGGTAATAATTCACTACTAAACAAGTATTCAAAAAATCAAAACCCTCCTCAAACTGAGGAAATAAAAGTACCTTGTGTTAGCAGCTGAATTTTGAACAAGTTTCATCCATGCCTGAGTTTTCTGTAAATATCAAAGATGATTACATGTTATTGCATTAATATATTCTGTTTGGAAAAGCTTTGGCTAAATCAATTGTGTCTCAATTCATCTGGCTGCATAGCTTTACTATGACAAGAGTGATCTGCTGCTCTCCTTAAATGTGTCTGTTCAGGAAATAGTAAGTTTAAAGTGAAAGGTAGGTTGTATGAAAAGGTTGATTGCTGTATCTACAGTTTGCCTATTCAGGAGGTTTTGAGATGTTACTAAATTTAGAGCTTGCAGCTCTCTCTAAAGATAGACAGAGTCTTTGGGAATATATTCCTTACTTGTGGGTAGATAATCTACTTTAAGGAAATACTGTTAGGTCAGTGTTTGATGTGTTTTGTTTATTCTGTTCAGGAGTCCAAAAATCTCATTTCTGTTATATTGAAATACAATATAAGTAGAATTCATTTTGTATGTAAACACCATATTTGCATTTCTGTAAGAACTGAAGAAAGAGTGACATGTAAACATGTTTTTCTGTCTGCCTTTCATAAAGTTTGATAAATATGTCAGAAAGCATGAACTCAAGTCACTGTCAATACATTGTGACTGTTTGAATTACATTCTTTGTGATGTTTACTTGACCTTCTGGTGCAAAGATTCTTTCATGGCGATTACTGCCTTATTTAGTTTTGTGGAGCTAAGCCTGATTATTAAATAAAACTGAGCAACTGATAATGATGGAAGGACTTAAGTATTTTCCCTTCCATTCTTACAGATATTTATTGTTATGAAGTTTTCTGTCTGTATCCAGGACACTTGATTTATTTATTTTTTTTGTTTTGTGGTTCGCCTTGTTTTCTTGAAGACTTAGGAGTTACATGTTGTCATGTAGTTAAGTGCGTATCATGCAGTTTTCACATAGATCATGTGGTTCCAAACCCCATGCCATGGGCAGGGATACCTTCCATTAGTTGTGGATCTCAGGCAGTGTGGCTGGAGCACTGTTGCTGGTAAGGACTGAGGCAAAACTGCCACTGAGTTCTTCAGTCTTCTTCATGCCCTCAGTAACCAGGTCTCCTGTTTCTTTCTGGAGAGAGTTTTTTTCCTAGTCTTCCTTTTATCACCAGTGTACCTTTAGGAACTATTTTTGTTGCTTTTGACATCCCTGGCCAGATTTAAGTCTATCAGGACTTTAGCTTTCTTAGCCTTATCCCCAGCTACTTGGACAATTCATCTGTATTCCTCCCAGGTTACCTGTCCCTGCTTCTACCCTCTCTAGGCTTTCTTCTTGTGTTTACGTTTGTCCAGGACTTGTTCATTCACACAGGCTTCCTGGTGTTTTTGCATTACTTCCTCTTCATTGGGATGCATTTCTGTCAAGCCTGTAGCAGGTGATCCTTGAATGTTGCTTTCTTGGGCCGTTCTTTTCTCCTGGGCTTTGTCCCATGGCACTCTATTGAGCAGATCCTTGAGGAGACAAGAGCTTGCTCTCCTGAAGTCCAGGCTAGTGAGCTTGCTGTGTGCTCTCCTCACAGCCTTGTATTCCACCATTTCATGGTCACTGCACTTCACATTCCAGACCCTTGTTGTGGTGAGATCAAGGTCCAGTTTAGGATGTCTCCTTGTTAGCTCCTCTGTCACTTGGGGAAAAAATAAAAATTGTCCATGCACTCCAGGAACTTCTGGGTTGCAAGTGCCCTGCTGCATTGCTCTTTCAACAGATACCAGGGTGATTGAACGCCCCCATGAGCACCATGGGTTGTGAACATGAGGCTGCTCCTCTTTGTAGAGGGCTTTATCCATTTGGTCTTCCTGGTCAGGTGGCCTGTGGCAGACCCTCACTGTAATGTCTCTGGTCACTGCTCTCCCTTTAATCCTGACCCATAAGCTCTCCTTAGCTCCTTATCTGTCCTTGGATGGGTGTGTGTGGGCTGACTGCATGGATTAGGGCACTGTAAGAAGTATCATAGACACTTTCCTTGGAGGTTCACTGAACTTTGGCCTGCTTCTGAACCTTGGTAATAAAAGTGGCTCTCCTGTGAGGGGAACTTAATCAATTCCTGTCCACTTGGCTACTGTCTTCTGAGGTCACAGAGATCTTTCCTGAAGTCTGTGCTAGACAGCAAATGAAAACCACCCCTTTTTATGGAATGCCCATATTGTGTAGCCACAGTTTAGCCTCAATAATTGAACTGGAGCTTTCTCTTAGCTCTATTAAAGAAAAATAAAATGCACAATAACTTAAGGATTTAGAAAATCTGTTCCTTTTTCACTTTTGTTTATGATGTGTTGCTCAAGACTTTTTCAAAGGGCATTATTAAACTTAAAAAGAAGGAAGTGGTAATCCAAAGGACACTAAATATTGCTTAGGAATACTGCATTAACAAATGGAACAGTGAATTACAAGAGAATTCACTAAAAATATTTAACCAGTGTTGCATGTAGTTGCATTGAACTGACTGCTGGAATATACTAGTATGTACTGTAGGTAGAGGATAACACTTGACAGGAAACATCTGCTTTAATATGCTCCAACATCAACAGGATTGTGGCAGTATGTCTCCAGACTTCAATTCTCTGGCAATATGTACTCATAGGCTGGTGTTCTTTTTGTTTCAGGGAATGTGAACCTCTATTCCCTGTTCAAAAAACTATTCTTGTTTCATATCCTTGTATTCTGATTTATCTGATGCCTGCATAACAGGAAAGGAAATGAAATACTGAGATGTTAGCTAACAGTGTACAAAATGAGAATCACAAGGGTGAATAAAAATTGTTTCTGTAGGAAATACAAAGTTGGGTGTGTGTATAAAATAACAGTCAAGATGGTACTGGAGAAATGGGTTTCTGAGAGAATACTACTGTATTCTCAGACTAGCATCTGGTAGGTTGTTTCGACAGCAAGGGTCTTTCAACAGCATCTAAGTGCTTTCATTACACTTAGCCTGGACAAAGCTAAGCACCTTACTGTGCTGTACCCTGCCACTTTATGTCTGGGAGCCTATTTCTTAATGCAACTTTGACACATCAGTGCTCTGTCTGCTGGTTGTCTGTTGGTTGTCTGATCATCTAGAGACAACTTTTAAGGGGGGCTGTGTGTACTGCTATGTCCTGTAGTCATGGAGGGCAGAGATGCTATGAGCTCTAACCAATCTGCCTTAAGGAGGCTACCCCTGGCAGCAAGAAACATTGTGCTTTAGAGCGTGGTCCATTTTGTCTGAAGCACACCAAGAAGCTTTGTTTATGTCATAGAAACATTTAGGTCAGAAAAGACAATAAGCTCATGAAGTCCAACCCTTCCTCCCTCCCTCTTGTTCTTACACCTTTGATTTCTTCTCCTCTTTTGCTAAACACTTCCTTTTCATCTATCTTTGATCTCTTTCTCTTATCTTCCACATTTCCATGTTCTTTCCCTGTTCCTTTTATCCCACTTCGCATTCAGTGTCTCCTCTTTTTCTTCAAATATATACCTCAGGCCGCAACACACCACATCCCACTTGTGCCTTTGTCATTATTTCCTTGAATCCTTAAGATACAAATCCCGCATGGATTTTTTTTTGTCTGTCTTTTCTTGTGTATTTCTTCTGTGTTGCTGGTCATCTGAACAAGTTTGTGACAGAAGGATAGGTACTGTGTGCTTATTTTTCTCTGCACGGACACCCTGTCCTATTGAGTTTAAGGGATTTTTTCAACATAAAAGCTTCTCCAAGTCATAAATATGTCTTTCTACATAGTTCATACTACATTCACTTTGTGACTGTGCTTTGTTCATATCTTTCTTCAGCAGGATAATTCAGTCTCACTACCTCTTATCTGAAATAGGCTCACTGTGAATTTTTTAAGACACCTCTGTCAAACTTAGTGCATGTAACATATGAGCAGTTTTTAAATTAGAGCAGAAGGATAATTTGTGTTCTGGAATCTGCAGAAGGACAACTGCATAAAATCTTCATGAATGTAATTTAACATGTTTGCAATATAAATTTGGGGAGCACTGTGATTGGAAAGGTGTTTATGATTTGTAATTTCTAAATTAACATTGCAATATTAAAAGTGTCCATATAAATCCCTTGTATACTTGTACATATAGTAAAAAAATAGGTTTTTTTTCTGTATCAGCTTTCAAATATGTTCTAGAGCTAAATGTCTTATTTACACAGACATGACATGTTTGAAAAGACTTGTGGAGGAAAAACCAACTATCATTACAAGGCACTAATGTTCTTTCTTTAGCTGTGCCTCTTAGTTTTATTTCTACAATGTGCTTGTAATCTAGCTGCTATCCTTTTGTCCCTGAATGTTTTTTAAGCAGTGGAGGTGATTTATCATTGCACACATTTTCAAATGTATCCTTAGGGGGTTGTCTTGGTCTTTATGTTTTCTTTGATGGTGGATTTGTTATGCTTTACTATGGTGTGGCATATTTGACTGTTGCGAACCCACCATATGCTTGACTATCCAGTATTTCATTATCCTAGCCTGCACTGGTCAAAGCATGCTGAAATCATGACAGGCTACATTTTAAATGTGTATGGGGTAAATGTTTATTCCCAACACTTCACAAGACAATGGCAGTTGGATACTCAAAACGCTTTTTCAGTGAAAGATAAGAATGAGCATACATCAACCTATTGCATGCTTTTGATACTTATAGGAGAGAATTAATCTTGTGTCCTTCAGTGGATGTTTGTGAAGAAAAGGTGAGAAAACATGTTGGTGTCCTATCTTGTGAAATATCAGTAGGATACTGATACTTCAGTCATATCTGAGTATCTGTGTTGTCCTTTATTGATCAATGGCAAGAGAAGCTGAGCAATCCCATGGCTTTTAGCTTTAGGGTCTGAGAGGGATTCCATGGCCAGTTCCGGGCCTGAAGGCAGCTGTTCCCTGATGAGAATGGCAGGCTGCAGAGCAGCTTGACACAACAGACAGCTCTTACTCTTACACAAAGGTAGTAGGATTCTGGCCTGTGCATGGAGTGGACTGCTATAGCTGCTTAGATTAAAATTAGTAGGTTCATTGGTTGTGCAATGTGAAGCTTGCAGGATTGAATACATAAAAGTGATTTGAAAGCTTTCTTTATGTAAGAAGAAAAGATGAGTTGAAAACTATGCAGAGCTCTATTTCCAGCTTAATCTTTGGCTGAGAATGAGGTTTGTTTGTCAGCCAGAGTTAGAAAGATGAAGATTAGCTGCTTGGTAAGAAATAAGTATGTTTTGTAACCTTGATTTACTCCTGTTTAGAAGTATGTGTATTTGTAGTTCTCACAAACAAACAGACTTTTGTCTAAGCTTAATGTGCTGAATCTGAAAAACTACCTGAGAAAAGGAAATGTTTTGCAAAATGCCTGGAGCAGGCAGTGTACAGTAGATTGATGGTGGGTAACAGAAAGTAACATACTCTTAGTTCCTCATGTCTTACATCTCAAAATGTATATGGCTATGAATAAACAGCAGGAATTCCTACAGATGTCTTGGTAAGAAGTCCAAAAGTGTTTCGATTAAAACAGTCTGAGGAATTTTGCATTCAAATCACAAAGTTACAGAAGATTTTGTGACTACTTAAAAGTTAAAGGGCCCTTTTCTTTCAGGTTTTATGCTGTCTTATTACATGCTTCAACTTAGCAAGGCTCCCTGGTATATCAGCATGTCTGAACATGTTCTGCCCAAGCTGGAAAGCACAGCTGGTATCAACCTAAGAGCAACCTCTTCCATCAAAGGATTTTTTTGTCAATGGGTGACCTTCATGGAGGATGCTTCCTGCTGATTTAAAAGAAAAAATTTCTGGCACAGAATTTCAAAACAGTGTATCTAAAATTCTAGTTCTAGAGTGTATTAATCGTCTTAGGTTGTTTAGAAATTAAGAGGACAGTAAATTGTTCGTTACATTCTGTGCATTTTGAAGATCACTATAAGACTGGCAGAGCCAGGGAACTTAAAATTATTTTAAGAAGTTTGAGGGTCCTGTTAGACTAGATCTTACTTTAAGTAAAAATCACTTGAATTGTTATATTAGTTTTGAAGGAGAAGAAACATTGACTCCTGTTTCCTTTTGTGGGGGAAATGAAAGAGGCTGAAAATCTTTTCAACATCGACAATTCTCTGATTCTGTAGTAACAGTCTATATCTAAGGCATACTATACTTTCTTCTTCTTTTTGTATTTTTTTCTATGAGCACTATAATGTACTTGTGAAACTGCTTTCTTCCTTTCGCTTCCCAGACAAGTCCTACAACCAATAAAATCGCTTACTAATTTTCATTCTCTGAAATCTACAGAAGAGTTTGTGAGAGAGAGAAAGGAAAACTAGTGTAAGCCAGGCAATCTAAATCTAAATGGCAT